>CM060732.1:51660052-52092824 GCA_030704615.1 Takakia lepidozioides
CGCACGTGTGTTGGGCTCTTTCGGCACCTACTGTGTGCTCCAAACGGAAAATTGCTGGTCCTTGGGATGCTTCATGACATTCCGATTTTCTCCACATTCCTCTTCAGTTTTTGCTTCTCTCGGCCGCGCTCAATTCAGTAGCATGGTGCGAATAATGCCACACATTCTCCGATTACTTCGCGCACATTTGTTCGCGATAATCTAACTAGAATACAACAACACATCTTTCTTTGTGGAGGGATGACAACCTTGTTGATGGTTTGCGATCATCCTACACGAAATCCGGGCGCCCCCACATGCAAATTAGTTCGAGTCCTAAGCAGAATTCCCACAGAATAACCAACGAATCCCAACGTTTGGTGGTTTGTAGAAGAAGAGGAGGGGAGTGACGGAGAGCAGTTATGTCATCCTAACTAACTGAAACAGTGCATGCGAATAATATGAGTATGGGATCATTGGTGGGGCCTATAACCTAAATATACTTTTATACACAGCTACATGTAGGTAGGTCAATGCTATAAATGAAGGCATAGGCTGTCCATCGGCCCACAGTGTTGTTCAGTGTCATATAAGTACAGTAATAAGTAATTTGAGGGGTGAAAGTAGCTATGCATTGCAGCCCTTAAGATAAGTAAATAACTAACTCTCTCTGTTTGATAATTAACTCTCTCTGCACTTGAGCAGGTAGCCCAGTGGTTGGGTGTTTGTGCCTTGCCTGTGCATAACCTGGTGATCCTGGGTTCAATCCTTCAACATGTGCCTTCAGACCGTCCATTGGGCCCTCGATGGCCTGTGTGTTGAGCAGTAGGCTCTGTAAATTCACTGGACGTTAAACAAACTTTATCTTTATCTTATCTGTTGATACTTATTCTTGACAGTCTACCCAAGTGCTTGAAAACTAAGAACAAGAGTAAATTAGAAAGCAGCATCTGTGCTTTTCAGTAAGGAAACAATATTCCTGGGGGTAATTCCTGTGGAGAAGATGCTGCAGTTTCGGGGCCCACCTTGGAGACACAGACACACAGAGTGTATAGAAGGGACCCACCTGTGGATGTGAGAAAGGGATAGGGACAAAGAGAGTGAGGACCCACCGTGATGTGAGAGAGACACAGAGCGACTGAGTTTAGTAGCACCCATCGATGCGTGTGCGCTTCCTACCTGCCTTGCCTTTACTCTGTACTGGCTGTCGGCCAGGCTTTCCTCATACGGTTTCCGGGGCTTCTCTGCCATTTCTAAGTATACGTATTGCAGTGGAGGTCGTCTTCCATGGGGTGGTTCAGCTCAGATTTTCTTCTGAAAGAGAATCATATTTTTATTGCCTCAGTGGTGGTTGCTGACCCCACGCCTATCTGCGTCTTTCTTTGTGATGGATCGCTTATCTGGTAAGGAGGGGGAAAGATGACGATTCTTGGTTCTATGGACTTCAAACAGTGTCAGGAAAGAGAGTGAGATTTGTGAGAAAGAAAGCTGGAGAGGAAGAAGAAGAAGAAGAATTATCACGTCCGAGGAACTGGAGGTGAAACGATCAATCAAGACCTCCAGAGTGTTACAGAAGCGCTGTCCCGGAGACGGAATTTGAATATCCAATTATGCGGGCCTCGCAACGACAAGAAGAAAGGCATGTCGGCAACCGAGCGGGATGCAATATAAACAGATCAAATAGACTTGAAGTTTGTTTGCCCGTCACGCAGGGGTGTTTAAGATCAATGGGTGCATCAGAGACCTCAAACAGGCTATCAAAGCGGAGAGAGGAGGTTGGTAATGGAGAGACTGGGAGGAAGAGTAGGAAGCACGGACGTAAACTGGTGGTGGGCATGAAGTTGACAACGGAATGTCGTGAAATGCTCACATGGACCATAGTGAAGCTCGCACATCCTGGTGACCATGTTCTTGCTGTACATGTGGCTGCGCTTCCAACTCAATCAGGCAGGTCCCCAATCCTCCTACGCTTGTCACTCACTTGTCTTCACCCCAAATCAATCTGTGAGGTCCACTCTTCAATTTTGACGGGTCTCCCAATAGTCTCCTCATGTGTGAGTGTGTCGTTGTAACTTCTTTGCAACGTTTCCGCTCCTGTCGAGGTTGATTAGAGCTGCATATAAGAAGTGGGGGCTAGAGCTGCATACTGTGAGTTTGAGTGGTGGGATCTACTGGATTTCTCACAATTCACCTGCACAGTTGAAGAGGCCATGGAACAAAAATTGTCATGCCAACTTATGAAAGTGTGGTAGGTCGTAGATATCCTGCTCATGAATGAGGGATCACCTGTAATAACCACGAAAGAGCTAGCCAAGGTTGAGGAGAAAGTTTATCATCTGTAGGCGATTTGATAATGATGGCCTTTAGGTCTATAGAAACTTATCCGGAGAAATGAAATGGTACTTGATAATGTCTGTGGAAAGCTCAAAGAGAAACTTATCCGGAGAGAAACAGAGGTGGTTGAGGTTAAGAATTACATTTCCTACATTTAGCTCTAAAAACTGAATGGCCCAAGTATCTTTCTCTTTCATTGCTTGCCAGCATTGGCATTTGGAGAATTTTAGTCACTCATGATTGAAGGGGGACATTGAAATAATGTTTCTACTCTGCTTCCTCAAGCTGTAATGAATGATGAGGTTTAACATGCACATTTTGTCTGATTGTCGAACTTCTGCTGAGTGACATCAGAGTGCACACGTGACATGCCAATTTTGTGATTCGCCTGTGAACTTGTAGTTGAGGTCCTGGCATTGAGGAGCAATTTTGGGCATTTGCTTTCCATGTGGTGATTCTCTCCAATTGGATTGGCTGTTCAAAATGTGATGGACGGGCAATGAACACTGGGAACAGGGGCATCCATTGAGGAGCAAGAGAAATGCAAGCACCAGCTGACCAGCACCCTGCATGCAGTACTCTGTGTGTATGAGAGCCTGTGCAATCTCAAACAAGTATGCACTCTGATTTCAGTCTCTTATGTTCTCTCTCTGTGGTTTATCAAACTTTCTAAACCCCATATCAGTCAGGACGTATCTCACAAATTAATTCAAAGATACCTTCAGTCTATAGGAACCGGAGAGGCTTCAGGCTGGAGCTGAAGTAGATGGTCGCAATTTGTTCCAGCCCTGCATTCCTTTTTCTGGTCTAATATAACTAATTCACCATGTTGGGATTGCTTTTATGAAGTATTGAGGTTGGGTTGTGGGCTGCAGATCAAGCTTCAGCTGGAGATTGTTAATGGGACCAATGTGAGAAAGGCACTTGTGGAGGTTGCTCGCACTCGTGAGGCTTCAAAGCTCGTTCTAGGAAGGAACAAGTACCAGCCTGTTGGGTATACCCTTTTCTACCTACCTTCATTTGTCACACAGTAGAAAGCTTCCTCTCTTCCTCTCTTCTCCTTTCTACTATGTGCAATGTGGGTGTGGGGTAATTGGCTACAGGCATGGCAACTTGCCTCCAGAAACTGCATTTGTCTTCCTTTCTCCCAGTTTTAATTGGCAGAGTAGTTTGGTGTCCTATTATGAGAGTTTGGGCCTGCAAAACCAGCACGCAGCCTCTACTCCAAAGCAGGGTTGCCACCTGCACATCAGGGATCAGCATAGGTTTAATGTTATAATTTTGAATCTGCTGCCTGCTTCATTATCTTTGAGAAGCCTGTGAAGCGTGTTTCCAAACCTTGTATAGAGCTTGAGGTGTTCCAGGGTATATGCAGTGATGCTTCCTGCATACAGTTGGCTTGTTGCATCTAGAGGGGTGGTGTGGCTGTTGATACTTTCCAACTTCAAAGTATTTGATCACGAGTGTACTCCGATTGATTGGATTCCATTGTTGTTCTCAGGGTTTTTCTGGAGGTGTTTTATTGATTCCTGTTTGTTATTGTGTGCTTCTGTGTTGGGCTTCTTTCCCTAGTTTGACCACATCACTGGGCAAACACTGCATGAAGCAACTGCCTTCCACTTGCACTGTGGTAATTGTGGAGGATGGGAAGGTTATCTTTGACAAGAAGGGTACACAGACCGAAGTGTCAGGTAATTCTACTATTCCCTATGGTTTCTACATTGTCTGCAGGCTTCCAGGTTTCACAAGATAAGGGATGTTACTATTAGCTATCAGTGGTTATGTAGAGATTAATGAAAACAATCAGTGCTTGGTTGCATACACCAATTTTGAATGCATTGCAAACTTGCACTCGTCTGAAATTGCAGGGCAAGATGTGCTGAAAGCGATACGGTGGAGTATGAGGAGTTTTGGAGGGTGCCAGATGATAGGTGGTGGGTTTCCAGATGATGAAGGATCCACTGTTTCTTCGTCACCCACGCCTTCCGAAAGGCCACAATCTCGAAAACCCACCCTCAGGAAAAATGGGGGAGAGTGTGACCGAATCAGTGACTTGGACAGCACCTCATCTTCAGGCTCCACATTACATGAGGAATCTCTTAACTCACCTATCAGTGTCCTCCCTTCACCCAAGCAAGATATCACGCTTGAAGCCTTCCGTTTCTCCTTTTCGAAGTGGCGTGCAGAGGGAACCCTTAAGCGGACAAGCTCCATGAGAGCTGGTTCCGAGAGTCAGAGTAGGGGGTTCTCAGTTTTGAGAAATGCAAGTGAAAAAGATTCTTTGAAGTCAGCTGAGTTAGATTTATTCAAGACAGGGACTTCGAGCCTAGTAGGTGATCTTCCTCGAGACGATTTGCAGAATTCTCTTCGGGGCAGTGAGGAAGACGTGCAACCTGGTTGGCCGCTAATGCATCGCTCAATTAGATTAGATCAAAAGCCAGTCTCTCAGTCATTGGATCGAAGTCTGTCAGTTGTCAATTGGGCATTGCAATTGCCTCAGAGGCCCAGGGTTTCACCTCTCGACATGCCTACAGATCATGTCAATTCCCATCGTACCAGATCACTGGGAGAGATTTCCAATGGAGTGTTCAGAACCCACGGCAGTATCGAAGAGGAAGCCTCTCTTTGTCAGTTCCAGATGAGTCCTAGTGATGATGAGACATACGCATCCAAAGTTTTCTTTTCTTTTGATACACCTGATGGAAGAGCCCATATTAAGAAGAGCACTGGGGCTAATGGCTTATTGTCTCTGGCTCAGCAACTGAACCGCCTTAGTCTAGATCGAGCCTTCACTTGCTTTTCATACAAGGAGCTTGAAGCAGCAACCTCCAGTTTCTCTCCAGGTACGTGTCACTCCTCCCAAGCCCTGGTCTGTCTGTTTTGCCTTTGTCATACGTGTCTGGTTCTATTTCTCTGTTATTCATAAGTTGAAGGAATCCTGCAGTCCATACTATGTTACGATATCTGATGATTTCTGCATCATTGTCCTTAGTTGAAAATTTAATAAGATCCTGGGGTTTGCAGGCAATCTGGTAGGGATTGGCGGAGGCAGTCAAGTGTACAGGGGACAGCTCCGTGATGGCAAGCTTCTGGCAGTCAAGTGTCTGAATCAAGGGGGTATTCAAGCAGAAGAGGAGCTCCTGACTGACGTGGAGATCAATAGTTCCCTCAAACACCGTCATATAGTGGCGCTGCTTGGTTACTGCGTAGACACCACATTCCCAATCCTCGTCTACAACTTTCTGTCACAAGGAAACCTGGACAATCACCTTCATGGTACAGGACCAAAAAAGTGTTGGATATAAGTTTTTTAAGTTTTGTGCAATAGAAGAGACATGAAACCAGGACATCTTGGGAATAGCATTTTCAGTTATTGTGTATTTTACATCATGGACATGTCTTGTGTGTGCCAGTCTTATGCCTATTTTTCACATCAGATTGTGTATCGATGCTGTGAATCTGGTGTTTCACACCAAACATTTTAATTCTTATGATGTTTTTTCAAGTGCTTCTAAAGTCAGCAAGTGTGTACGTTAATTTGAAGGTCATATGTGCGTACGAGTGCAGGAGGGAAGGACGGACCAGTGTTAGAATGGGCTGTCCGGCACAAGGTGGCAGTTGGCATTGCCCAGGCCTTAAATTATCTTCACGATGGATGCCCACACCCGATTATCCACAGAGATGTGAAAGCATCCAATATACTCTTGTCTGCGAACTTTGAACCTCAGGTTTATTCTCTGACTCTCCAAGTTTGTTTCATGCTTTGTACCTCCCCTCTTTATTGCGGACATGGTGCTATTTTTGTTAATGTGAACAACCCAATAGTTAGTGCCTACGGGTTGGAACACAAAATTGCTGTGTAAACTCAACACAAGTTCTAGCTTGCCAGTTCACTTTCCTTCCATGACACTCTCCAGCTGTCCTTTCAATGTCTCTGAATTATCTGTTTGTTTGACTTCAGTTGTCAGACTTTGGGCTTGCAAAATGGGCTCCAATTGATGCGCCGCACATCCGATGCAATGATGTCGTTGGCACATTTGGGTGAGTCGCTCTCACCTTATCCCTTCTCAGCATAAACTCTTGGTGTTACCAGTGGCCTTATCTTGAACCTCATTGACTGTTTTTGGTAAGAGCTCTTTCAGGTCAAAATATGCTGTGGTCCCGCAGAATTAATTACTCTTTCCCTAGCTTTCTCTACTCTCTGGAGTAGCCTCCTGATTCCCCCAATTGTTTGGCCATGTCCTTGTGTTTGCAGGTATTTGGCACCTGAATATTTCATGTATGGGAGAGTAAATGACAAGACGGATGTGTACTCTTTTGGAGTGGTGCTGCTTGAGCTCATTACAGGGAGGCAGCCCATCGACACATCCAGGCCTAAAGGCGAAGAAAATTTGGTCACTTGGGTATGCTCTTGTTGTGCGTATTATCCGTGGCTCCTTAAAAATAGTCAGTGGGGTACCTTATTTTCTTGTCATCAGTACTGCATTTGCAAGATCCCTGCCCACCCAGGGTTGGTTTTTTACATTATGCCTCTGGTTGATGGTCGTAGTGGCGTGTCTCAATCCCTGATGTTGTTTGGTCTTCTAACTTTTTAATGTGCATCTAGTTCATGAGGCTATTTTTGTTGGGTTTTCATTCCTAAGGCAGAGCTGCCTGTGTGATGGACAGGCAAGACCCCTGCTGGAGAAGAGCAGCATGACTAAGCTGGTGGACCCACATCTGGGAGCCACATATGACATCAAACAGATGCAAAATATGATCCTGGCAGCGGCCTTGTGTGTTCGGCAATCTGCTCACTGCAGACCTCATATGAATTGGGTATATGCTCTCTCTCAATAGTCGTAAAAGGAGACTTGAAAAATTTAGGTGTTGGTGAACTCAAAACTCCATGGTGTGTTGAATGAGTTGTTGATGACATCCTTGGCCTGGCCAGAACCCTCGGATTCGTCGCCAAAGTCCTGCAATACTTTCCATAGGTAGTGGTTATCTGCTTGAATTTAGTAGGTTATCGGCATCTGAGGCACTGATAAGTTTTCATCTGTAATTGCAGCACCTTGTCAGCATCCATCCAACAGGATTGATGCAATGAACTGTTACCTTACTTTCAAATTGACTCTTGAGAAAGTTGGATCTAGTGACATACCACATTTTGTTCATGACAGTATGATTGGTATTTTGATTGTCCAGGTGTGGAACATTCTGTGTGGGGAGGGTGAGATCCTGGGGGGGAAGGTAAGGCATGAGCGGACCATGTCGATGGAATTGGAGGAGGCAGGCTGCAATTTGGAAGGCACTGCCAACTATGGTGACACTAACATTCAAACACACTTTGCGGTCGCTATGCTGGGCGTAGAGGATGATGTGGCATCCTTGTCCAGTGTGGAACTGCCACACTCCAGCAAGTACTTCGAGGAGTACTTGGAAGGACGGTTTAGCCGGTCTGCTAGCTTTGATTGAGAGAGAAAGGGGTACAATTTTGTAACATATGCCTTTGCCATTCACAAGACATTCTATCATGCCTATTGGTCTCAAAAGAGATGACTGCCTGATTCTACCGTTTTTGACCCATGAAAGGAAGTGGGTCAGAGAGGAGTGGCAGTTGCACATGGGCTACTTGATAGAACACATGGATTCTTCTGTAAAATAATTGAAGGGTCTATTTTGGGCCCTAGGACTCGTTGGATTCGTAGAACCAACAAATGAATAAGTGAAGCCCAGGGTATCTCTATTCCTGTGGGACGGATACTTCTTGATAGGTGGCTCCTGGTTGCCATAAGCAACCTGAGCCTTCCTCAGATTCTAAATTTTGTGATTTTGACAGTACCTTCCATCCCCGTTGTATCAAATAATATGAAATGTGGTACAATTGTTTTACCTTGTCATTCTCTCCTCGGTAGGATTCCACTCAAGACTTCAGACCATCTCAAGTGTTCCTCTGAGATTCCACCCAGGTATTCCATTTCCCTGAGTTTCCCAGGTCATTTGAGGTGGACGGACTTGATTTTTCTCTTTTCAGGTTTAATTTTAAACTCAGTCATGACATCAGACCAGAGCACCTTTTGTAGGTGAAAATTCATCAAAGTGATCCTTGGCCTTGGAATCCAGAAATGGTCGGTATCTGCAGTTGGAGCGCTGGGCCTGGTTCAGAGGCCATTTGCATGAGTGGTGAAATGCTTTGTCATATTCTTGATCACAACTTTTGTTTTGTACAGAGGTATGTAGTAATGCTTGTACCATATTAAAGAAGAGAGATACAGGGGTTACATGGTTGTCACAGATTGTGAAAGGATTTCTAATTGAGCTGTTGTTGGTATTTTGTGCACCCTTCAGGGTATGTCATAGCCAAGCACACCTACACCTCTCTCTCCCGCCCTCTTTCCCTGCAAGCCTACCTATGAACAGCAAACAGACGCAGAGAGGAAAGGGGATTGCAAATGCCCGTTGTGTGGGCAACCTGAAGACAATATCCACTTTCTGATTCGTTGTCCTGGGTACTCTCACCAGAGACACCCTCTTCAAATCCATCAAGGGAATTGTTCCTGTACCTCTGTTTACCAACTTTGACGATCTCGAGGCTGAGCCAAAAGCCCAGACACTTTTGGGGTCTAGTTATTGGGCAAATCACACACAGCAGATTGATGTTTGTGTGAAGGGTTTCTAGAGGATAATATCTGGAAAGGATCAATTGTTTGTTTTGTCATACTACGTCAGCCGTCAGCCTCTGACCAAGGCAGTTTATGTCCTTTTGTGTTCTGCTCAAACTGTGTGCGGGGTCAATGGCCACAAGGCTATGGCAAACAAAGAATTATGAGTACATTCTTTTGGGCTGTTGACTTGGCATGCGGACGAGTGCCTCTGTGAGCACCTTCATGGCAGTGTTGGAAAATAAGTGTTACACCTGCAGCTGAGCTGCAGGGATATTCTAAGCCCGGGTAGGTGCAAACCCCACAAAAGACTCTGGGAGGGTTTATTTCCCATGGGGTCAATGGCTGTAAGGAAATGGCAAGCCAAAGTTCGCAGGGAACAGCTTGAATACATTCTCTCTCTTCCCCCTGGGCAGGAGACATACCACATGTTCTGATCTCCACCCCTCCTCACAAATACATCAAAGTATCGTCCTCCTATTTTCCAGCAGGCATGGAAGAAAACTGGTGTGTACTCTTCCTTCTTCGATCCAGGATCGTCGGTCATTGCTCAACCACATGGAGAGTTAGAAAGCAATGTTCGTATAACATGGGGAAGAAGCCCAGACTGCTGTCAACACTATAATGCATTCATATACTTCAACCCAAGAAATACATCATAAAGCAAAAAAAGAAATAACAACAGGGCATGGTACTTCACAGGAGGTGGGTTGAGAAAATGGCTGCAAAAGAACATTTGCCTGCTCATTCGTTCAAGGCTTTCTGTGCAACTCCTCCCTCCAATATCTTCAGCACTGTTGCTTCACAATTGTCAGCTTTGTGACAAGATATCAAACTTCTTAAAAAGACACATTCATGGGTAGTCAGCTTTTGAAGAGTCCCTCACCCATAGGCTACCCATTCCGGTGCATCAAAATTTGACAACTAGAATCCAATCCAACCTTGCTGCCCCCTGTATCCTAGTATATTCGGTATAGACAACCTGTTTTTCTTCATAGGGCCATCCCTGAAAGGAAGCAGTAGCCGCAAGGCGAAGTGGCTCTTAGTTATGGTGGCTTTGGCCAGAGTCTTCCCTCTCTCTCTCCCTTGACTATCCCACCATCATGCCCACAAATTGATTCCCTTTCCCAGCTAGGTTCACTTACTGCACATATGTAGGCAGCCTCCACGAGTTTCGGCGTTGGGAGGCCCTTACAAGAGACCTTTACCTTCAGATTGCTCACATTGATCTCCTGGCCTATTTGACAGGTCGGTCTTGTTCTGGTACTATCTGAGCTATTTTGCTTTCAATCTGGCACCACTAGTACAAGAAGAGGCTGCAGCAGTTGACTTGCATGTGCAAAGTGAGTTATGTGTTTTTGTTATTGATCTAGATTTGAGATTCTATGAGGGATGGGATCAGTGTTGAAGTATTCCAGAAGAAACCTGCATCATTATGAGACTGCCAGAGTATTTTGTGACAGCAAGTGTAACCATCATCTGCAAGTGGACTGTCTGCATCCCTGTGGGAGCTTATTCTAAGTAACTGAAGACAATATGTGCAGATTCTAGCCAGCAATACAGAGATGCTATGCATGAAGAAAGTGGATGCAAGGAACTTGACTGGATGCTTTTATCCATCAAATTCTAGTTATTACAGAACTCCTTTCCATGAAGGCCGCAACTAAAGCAAGAAAGAATGCTTGATCCAAGCCAATGCATCACCTACATTTTTCGAAGGAGATAAAATGTGAATGAAATTGTGATGATCTTCAGGGTATGTCATAGACATGACATTTCCAATCTCTCTCCATGGGACTCATCTTCTGATCTCCACTCCTCCCCCCTACTCCACAATACTTTAATGTGCACTCTTCCGTAGTTGATCCAGGAAATTGGAGTCATAGACCAGACAGACGGGCAGTACTAAACCAATGGGACAACATGGAACAGAATTGCGGACAACTCTCTCATCTTATTCATTGCATCCAGCTTCATAACGAATAACATCATAAAGCCGAAAAATGCAGCACCCACACAAGACATGGTACTTCGAAAGAAGGAAAATGTGTCGAAAAAAGGCAGAATTGTTTTTTGACTTATCTCCACCCGTGTGTGTCTCTCTAGTACTTGTAGTCCTTCACATGAAGACTCTCTGTTCCTGCACCAGCTTTTGCAGCATCTCCCTTATATTTTCCCAAAGTGGCTTCTGAGTTAGCCTTGGCTCTCACGTGCAAGGCTTTCTGTGCAGCTTCTACACTCTCCTTCTTCCCTCCCCATGTCTTCAGCACTGTTGCTTGCAAGGCACGGCCAAAGGAGAATGACAATGTCCATGGCTTGATTGTCTGAAGGGCGTTCATTGCGTTCAGGTTCAAGGTGGCCTCCTCCTCGCTCTGGCCTCCAGAGAGGAACACAACGCCGGGAACTGCGGGGGGAACAGTCCTCTGAAGTGTCCGGACGGTATACTTGGCAATTTCTTCTGGAGAAACCTTGGGGGAATCTGAGCCAGGAGTCACCATGTTAGGCTTCAGCAACGTCCCCTCCAACAACACATGCTGATCATTTAGTGCCTTGTAGCAGGCAGCCAACACCCTTTCAGTAACCTCTGCACACTTGGCAATATTGTGACTTCCATCAACCAGAATCTCAGGCTCAACGATGGGAACGAGCCTGCAAAAGGTAGTCACGAAGTTAGAAAATAAATTTGTGCAAAACTCATTTCGATTTCTATGGATGTAAAATTCTTATACCAGCACCCGGTTTCTATGCAACACGGTGGTTTCCACAATCTCTGTACTTTACATCCTAAGAGACTGCTAAATCAGAAACCACCGCCATACATCTTGGGGAATAGATGAGGAATTATCAATCTTCACGGGAAAAATCACTCATTATGTCACGTTCACCATTGGCAGCGGTCTGCACATCTTTGATCCAACCTCATACCTGGACAGGAAATCAACCACCCGCGATGGTCCGGGAAACACACACTCAGACAAAGACGATCTGTCCTCTTAAGCGTGCCGAAAATAGAGCAAGGACGCCAATAAGCAGCGAACAAAGGTAACTACCCGTTCTCTTGGCAGATGATCGCATATCGGGCGAGGCCCTGTGCGTTCTGCTGAATGGAAAGCTCCGAGGGCTCGGTGACGCCGATCTTCAACACCGCTCTCCACTTGGCGAATCGAGCACCAGCCTGGTAGTATTGCTGGCATCTTTGTGCCAAACCATCGTGGCCCTGGGTTGTTGTCTCTCCATCCGTTCCCCCGAGGTCCACCGTGCCCTTGTCAACCTTAATGCCGGGAATCACACCTCCCTCCTTCATGACCTCCACAAAAGGCTTCCCATCCAGTGTTTTCTGGTACAGAGTCTCTTCAAAAAGAATGACTCCACTGAGGTATTGCGAGACGTCGGGAGCCGTGAAGAGAAGCTCTCGAAGAGCCTGCCTGTTGGCCTCCACATTCTCCACCTTGATGCTGGCCAAGCGCTTTCCAATCGTTCCCGTGCTCTCATCGGCCGCTAAAATTCCCTTGCCGGGAGTTGCGATGTACTTGGCAGTGGCGATCAGCTCCTCCGCATACTTGCCATCATAGGCCGACATCTTTCTCTCTCTTGCAGCACGATCGCGCAGATTGGATCCCCTCTCGCTCTCTTCCAACTGCTCTCAGTTGAATACTGATGAAACTGATGGTGTGTGTGGGTGCAAGGGCGATGATGCAAGTGCTGGTAGTTCTGGTTGTTTCTTGCAGCAGACGGGGCGATGATACCTGCGCTAATACTGCTCGACATTCCCGAGGGTCACGTGGGCCTGGGCCTCCACTGAGGGGAAACCGGAGCACAATCGGGTTACTTGCTCCAATTTGCGACCATCCGAAGTCGAACCCCAGACCGCCCATGTGTACCGGGAGACAAATTAATTTAAAGCACAGTCTCCAAAGTCCGGCATCTCCCACTAGTCAACATCACTCATTTGATCCCCACACTCGTAAGGACTAAGGACTCGAGATTTATCAAGTCACTAACTTAAATTCCATAAACTCATGTTGGCTGGACCCACTTCCATTTTTGTCTCGGGTCCAAGTCCAAAAGTCCAAACCAGTGTTGGGTGGATAAGTATAGAGTCATCAGGATATCAACAGCAGGATATGAACCCCGATATGAAGGTTTCCGGACCAAGAACCCCACATTTTTTTAGGACCCGGGCTAGATGCATAACTGGCAGATATGAAAATGTGAAAAAAAAAAAATCTATACCCTGCAAGTATCCACCCTAAAATTACTAGCCGGATGCTGACCCGGATCTACTTGTTTATCATGTTGGTAATACCCGGCGGATATCTAAAGCCAAAAAAATTTATACCCGGAAACAGCAGATATTTAAAAAAATTGGTATTCACCCAAGACCGGTCCAAACTCCAAACACCTGCCCAAATGCACGTCCAAGGAGTTTTTGTCGTGAATTTAGGGACTTGGACAAGTGAGAGGACTCATGAGAGCAGAGGGCTCAAGTGAGAGCACTTGGTGAAACTCACAATGAAACTCCCTGCGACCTGTGGTAACAGTTCCTAACAAGTTTACGGAGAGAAACGAAACTCAGTCAAAATTGCGTGTTTTAAACTCACGATGCAACTCAGGTCTGAATTTTCAGACAACTCCATTGAAGACGGCAGACTCTGGACTAGTTCCATTCTCCTTCAGAAAACCTGCAGTTCCACCAACACAGGGATGGTAGGGTGAGAGTATTTTTCACTCTTTGAGAACTCGAGGGTGAAAAATGTAACATCCACTGGAGAACATCATGACAATGCCCTCACTTGAAAACGGTGAATGGGTGTTATCAATGGATGACACCAGCTCTTATTGGTAGAAGGTGTACGCACAGCAGCATTCAAATGTGCCGGCTGTAACCAGTAAATGGATAACAGTGGTCATCCAGGTTGCTCCCATCCCAGATACTAGCATTACTCTTTCAATCCTAGATCTCTAACTGAGGACCCATAATTGACACTATTAAGTCCAAAATAGGGAAGCTCTTACTTGGCTTCCACACAACCCTGAATACAGTCTCTTTGTCCTGCAAAACGGTGCTTCTGCAACTTGAATGCAGATAGCAAGTCCCAAATCTTGAGAATCGACGAGTTTCTCAGATCTTGTAGCAAACCACCAACTTGGCTAAACCCCAGGTCAACGGTTATGCCAGAGCAAAGCTGTATTCATCGGCACCCGGCACTCACATCCTAACCACAACCTTCCAAATCAAAACACCTTGCTTGCTAGGGCGGGTGATGGGGCCTCCTCACAACAGTGCACTTATACCATCCACTAATTCATGCCACGTCTGTGGTCTGGAAAAATTGTCCTTACTGAAAGCTCATCCCAGCCCAGCCTGCCAATCCTTGCCTTCACAAAGTTCCTGAAACAGAGATTCACATCCCTTGCTACAGGCTTTGTGCAGCTCATGCAGTTGGGATGTTGCAGATCCTCCCGCACAGCAACATTGATATCATCTGAAGCTGTTTCCACGTTATTCCATGTAAGATCCTCTTTCCTAGACTAGCTCTCTGATCTCTTTCGAGGGGGTGCAATGGTGCGTACATTGGCCACACCTGTTCCTACCAGACCTTGGCTTTTCACCATTTCTACAAACTGGCCCAGCGTCTCGTGAAATTGTTCCAATGCTAAAGCTGGTAGAATGATGGCAGAGCGATCTGCTCCTGTCACCTGCACAACAGAGAACATAAAAATGCAATATTTGAAAACCTGTTTTGCATGCCATCACGAAGTACGGAAATGCACAATCAATCCACACACTACTCCTTAAGACACTACGTCACAGTCCTTTTACATTTGAACCAGGAGGTATTCAAACGCCAGACGCCAGCACATGTAACTTTGGGAAGAAATAGGAAGCAAGATCAGTCTGATTATCAAAGATACTTGCCTCCGAAATGCGCAGGTACTGGCCCCTTGCATTGCTGCCGAGGTCAAAGAAGAACTTCTTCTGCTCCACTCGTATTACCCGTGCCATTCCTCCTCCAGTATCAGTGTTTGAAGTTGATATATTAAGTGGTGCATCTGGCACTGGACTACTTGAGGACGGAGGAGAATTGGTACTTGGATGATAACCAACCCCAACAGTGTCTGGCAAGCCTGAAATTTGCTCTGGTGGACCAGTGTCTTGCTGCAGTGTAAGACCATGATCAGAATCTTCAACCTGCAAGTGTGAGTATGTAAGGTCAACGATTTCGCAAAAATCAAAACAAAACTACAGTGAGAAGTGCTGGCTAATGACCAAAACTGACACCCTTATCAGTGCATCACAGATGGCGGTGGACCCAAACACAGCTCTAACACAAATGATAATCTACGAAGTACAGAGTAACAACTCCATACGGACATTAGAGGTAATCCAAGCAGATCTTGCACCAGTCCCAGTTACAATAGTGCAACATAGAGAGTGCAGTCTTAACTGTTTTGTCGCTCACTAAGTCTAAAGACCATGAACTCCACCCTGCACCAACTTCGTCATCTCCCAGCAGGGTGTAGATCACATATAATACGATACTCAAATTCATGGCCAGATCATTACACAAATCTTCGCACTTCTGCCATTTTCCAGAAGTAATGGGAAAATTCATCCATGATGTCAGCTAAAACTCAGCAGGCAAAGCTAATAAAAAAGGTCAGGATCTTCACTCAAGCATAACACTTACAAAGTAGGACCTGAAAGTAAGCATATGAGCAAAACTTCTCAAGGTGGTTTGTATCCTGCACCTGAACATTCCTTTCAGGTACTTGGATGCTGAACTTCCACAAAAGTGAGGGGAAAAGTCATCTATGTAAGTACATAGTAACAAATCCATACACATATGATGTATACATGGATACACAGGCTGCGAAAGGAGGTTCAACAGATATGACGTATAGATGGATAGCCTGGCTATAAAATCAGGTTCCAACAATGACTTAAGAGAACTTGGTACCAAACCATGGAACAAGCACAAGGGTTCTGCTCGTGAACATACATGGCATGTGAGTGTCAAGTGAACTCCAGAGTTACATTTGAAAGTGACCAATAAAAGGGTCCAGTCTTAACCTTACAAATTGTAGTCGACACTGGATTAATGGCAAAAAATATTTGGAGATTGCACAGACAAATGTTTAACTTCCATGGTTTCCAGTCTGGATTGCAAGACTCGGGATTGGCCAAGTGGACAAGAGGATAAATTATTAGCATATAGTTACAATGAATTACTAACCCTCTCTGCACTTTCAGAAGTCCATTGACTACGTTAGCTCAAAAGTCAAACTTGCGACAACATTGTGTCAACTACCTGGTCTTCAAAAGAAGCCTTGCCTATGCCCTCTCATTTCATTCAAAGGGGAATTGGCTCTGTCAGATTATAATCATCCAGTCCAGGCAGATAGTCCTCAAGCATGCAGCCCAATCAGCACTAATGGAAGAGATATAAGTAATAATACCCGAAGTCCCCTAGACAATAATAGAGGGTCTCTTACCGGAACAGCTACAAGTCAAATAAGAAAGGCTTTCAGTAGTACCTGCAAGGATCCAGAACCAGTTGGTGGAGGAAGCATAACCTGCGAAGCTTCATGTATCTCTACCAGAACATTCCGAAATGCAGCCCATCCATCATCCCCTGAGTTCCCAGCAGGCACAATGATTGTGCTTCGACTTCGTGTCACTGATGCTTCTGACACCTACACCAACTTCAATTGACTCAGAGGCTAACTCTGTTGTGAACTAAGTCTCAATTTAGTTAAGAAAGAACACCTATCGACAATGACAGTCATAGAGCAACCCTAGCTGGTCCGGCTGTCCGGTGCTGCAGACAAGACCTCCATCTTATCACAGGAAAAAACCACATCAGCAAACTAGCAGCTGAATGCACTTGAACATTTGCGGACTATTTTCATTTAGTCAATTTACAATGCCGATGGCAGTCCTATACTGATTTTCATGCTCAGGCGGCTACAGGTGCCATCAGGTGCTGCTACCATGGGTTAAGTTGCAGGAGAATTGCCTTCCTCAAGATACCAGAATCCATCATAGTGGACAACATGAAGTCAATAGAATCTCCTTTCAGATGTGGCTCAACTAGCACACAACATAATCCACTACACTACTATTCTGATCAACTACAGACTGATATTACGCCGGTTGATGGCAAATCTACACACCTTCAAAAAGCGACCCCTCTGGTTTTCACCAACATCAAAGTAGAAAACCTGCATCATTCCCACAATATACCATATACCACTTCAGGCTGACGAATTCTTGGGCCTCCACAGGATGCTATTTAGGGTGCATATGACTGGAAGTTCCTTCACTATTCCTTCAATTTGGAAAGGCACTGATGGCAGGAAACAGCATTGAGGAGTACAACTTCTGAGTATACAAGTGTGATCAACTTAAAGGAGAACACTGAATCTCTTTGCTATCAATCCTCTCTGTGAATGCCGACAAAGATAGGCTAATACGACTTGTGAATTGCACGAAAAACCTAGGTTATGTCTCCACCGCTATCATTACTCTATCATTTCACGGACATCACTGCAAACAAGTATAAATCGATTCTGAAAGTTGAATCACCTTGGTATCGAGCTGTAGCTCCTTGCTCGAAAGCTCAGGATCATCACCATTGGCATAGTAATTGAACAAGTCCACAAACCAAACAACACCTGCGACAGGGACAATGATAGTGGACCGTGATCCGGACGTCTTTTCGGAAATTTTCAGGTAGCGACCACGCAGATTTTCCTTCAGATCAAAATAGAATAGCTTGTGCTCCACCTGCAAGGTCTTGCAGATGAGCTCCGAATCGCCTCCTGGAGCAGCTTCCATCGGACCTAATGGCCCCACACCTTTATTATTTTTGTATACACAGTCACAACAATTAGCTCGGTAGGGAGGAGAAAGTCGCAACAGACACTGTGGTAGCTAAGCGAAAGCTCCTTACAAAAACCCCAACACGGCGTCACATCACCGAAAA
The DNA here is from genome assembly GCA_030704615.1 of Takakia lepidozioides. Taxonomy (NCBI): domain Eukaryota; kingdom Viridiplantae; phylum Streptophyta; class Takakiopsida; order Takakiales; family Takakiaceae; genus Takakia; species Takakia lepidozioides. Next base: position 51,678,000 of record CM060732.1, read on the forward strand.
TGCGACCCTCCGGAGGAAAGGAATCACAAGGTCTGCGCCACTTCACTCACGCCGATGACATTTCGCCATGACTTCTTTCTTCTCTATTCAACCTCTCCCTACTCCTTTCCGGTCTTGGTGAATCTCAACCCCTAATCTTCGCCGCCGGTCTAATCTCTTCCTTTCTCTCTCCCTCGCAACAAAACCCAATCTCTACACTACTTATCCGTATTGCCTCGGGTCTTTCCGCCCCCTCCGTTCATACCCGATCTGGTGCCCTATCAATCCCGACACTGGTCCGCCAGGCAATGCTCCTGTGCAGCCTATCTATCCGTGTAGCCGGGGAGTGGCAGCCATGGTCGCATTCTCCACGTCGCCAGGTAGCCTGGATGAATGCACATCCCACGCCGTCTTCATCCCCCGCCGACACTCTTATCCGAACGAATGCCTAAAGTGGATATAGGGTTTAATGGATGAATGATATGGTACCAGTTGTCAACAATATGGATGTTGAATCCGAAACATCACCGATAGTCGAGGCACTAAACCCCAGCCCGCTCGTGGGGCCCCCCATCTAAGTCCGACGAGGGTGACGCCATAGCTGCCAAGTTGCTCGAGAGGAGTTGAGCGCCAAGAGACCGAGACCGGCCGTTGGAATCCGGCTGTTTGCCTTTCGATCTCTTGCTTCTTCATTTTTATTTTTTCAACAAATAATTCGTGGAGGCAGGTTCTGTTGAAACATTTTCTTATTAGTATCTCGAATTTGCATGTTCAGAGAACTTGGAGAGGGAAGCGCTAGAACGGCTTCTTTTGCAAATCATTCATTTCTAAGAGAGACAGGTGTTGATCACGATCTCTTGTTTCATGGATTCTTCAATGTCGCGTCCGACACATGAATTCTTTGCTCATTTCCTAGAACCCAAGCAAAAGGCGTACTTGGATTTCGTAGAACCAATGCTTGTGACCCCCTTGTCTTAACTACGTAGAATCCCTGAACAGAGTCTATTGCTTCTGAATCATCCACTCGTTTGGGAAAGATCGTGGACCGATTGACGTATTAAATTGGCAGCTCTAGAACAATTCTTCTTGCTTCTGTGTGGAAGCCTCATCCCGCCATCTAGCGTGCCTGAGAGACACGGTCTTTCGATCTCTTTCTTCCGATCTATGTATTAATATCGTAGATTTAATTTGTTACCTGACAGGTCCTCGAATCCAGGGAGATAGGGACGAAAAGCGCTTCCACTCTTGGAATTTGTGGACGCAGATGATTACCGCCCGCTCACTTCACCCCAGGAGCCCAGGAGACGTGAGACACTGAAACGTCTTAAGTAGCTGCCTTCTTCAAGAGAGGAAGCCTGACAGGCGTTTGGAAGATGTGGAAGCAGGCAAATGGAAAGCTGACATGTAGACACTATTTCGCTGATGTATTGATTGTTTCAACACATAATTCACTCTCCAGATAGAGCCACCTAATGTCCAGGACGGCTAGTGGACATTAGATCTTCAGAGTGAGGGCGAGATCAGTCCCATAGTGTCAGAGCTCAGACGAATTTCGAGCTCATCTCGAGATACGTAACCTTATTTTTCTGCACATCTATTTCTTCAACAGAATATTGGGGACTTCAAAGAGGAATTTCGTGTATCGGGCAAGGAAAGAGAAAGGAGTGCCAGGGAGGTACGATGACGAGCTACCAGCTGGACGAGCATAGCACCCGGTTGTATCGTATCCGCAAGACGATCATGGAGATGCTTCGGGACCGTGACTATGTGGTGGCTGACTTCGAGCTGAACGTCACTAAAGAAGACTTTCGCGAGAGATATGGGGATGAGCCTAAGCGCGAGGATCTTGTCATCCAAAAGCCCAAGCGATCGAACAATGCCGAACATGTACGCATGCCCGTCCTCTGTATCTTCGGACCTTGAAACAATTATGTGTATAGTGAAAGAGTAGGATATGGAAGAGACACGGGTGCAACATAGGATGAACATAACCTAGTCAAGATCTTGTGCTGAGGAAGAGGGAGGAGAGAGAAACACACCCACACGCACGCAGTGTGTGTTTTGTCACCTCCAACAGTCATGGTGCATGTCATGCGGGGACAGGTGCATAGTCTTCAGACACTGTCGTGCACTAAGTACTCACAGGCCAGAATGGAGGGGCCTAAAGAATTATTTATAGGTCACCACCTGTAATTTAGCTTTGTATGGAGGATCAGGTATCAGAGGACCAGACAGGTTACAGGCGTAGGACAGAACGTTTTAAGTAGAAAGAAATGAGATCTGTAGAGTTCACTTCATCAGTTAGTGTTTTGACCTGAGGAGCTAGAGCTCTGCTTAGAAGTACTTTTGCAATGGTGTAGGTAACGTAAGAGTTCAAGATTGGAAGACACACAAAAAGTTGCTGGCTGTCTTGATCCCAAATATTATGCACCTGAATAATATTACCTTTGGAGATGTTTAAATTGGTCATTTGAGACAGAACCTTCCAGGATTGTTGGAAGGTATATCTGTAAGCGACAACATGACAAAATGTGGCTGATGCTCGGGCTGATGTCGTGTGTGAAAACGCAGATATTTGTTTTCTTTCCCGATGAAGCCAAGGTGGGAGTTAAACTAGTCAAGACATATGCAGAGCGCATGAGAGCAGAGAATGTTCACAAGGCAATCGTTGTAGTGCAGCAAAGTTTGACACCCTTTGCCAGGCAGTGTGTTCAGGAAATGTCCAGCAAATATCATCTCGAAATATTTCAGGTTCTTGTCAACCTGAAGCTGATCTTGTCTTAGACCAGACTGATTTTAACTGACTTTGAGCATGAGTTACAGCTTTCAGATGGATATACAGATTTTCATTTCTCAACCAGAAGGAACCAGCAGGAATTTCCTCTATGAAGGCGCTTCCACACTGCCAACAGACTGTCCAGTACTCTTTTGAGCCCCTTTTGAGTCTCAGTAGGTCGTATAGCATTGACAGGCGCACTATGGTAGCACGCACACTTAACGTGAGATGTTATGATCTACCATTCTGTTGCCGAATTGTGTGCAGGAGGAAGAGTTGCTAGTGAACATCTCGGACCATGTTCTAGTGCCAGAGCATCAGATTCTCACTCCTAAGGAGAAGAAGACTTTGTTGCAGCGCTACACAGTTTCAGAGACTCAGGTGTCCGTGCAACCCCTCCCAACCATTTTACCTCACGTAGTGTGTTTTTTTTCAAAAGCTACCTGACAAATTGGCATCAGTTTTGATTCCTGGAGGAGCACATACGGGCTCTTCGCCAGTGACTATTCTGCAAAACTTGCATCGGCCAATTGAAAGAAGGATTTTTGAGTTACCTACAAACATGAGACGTTAGGCCAGAACAAGCAATCTCACTTGCTTTCTCTCTTGCCTTGTTCTTGTTCTTGTTACCAGTTACAAGTTACAACCTAATAGCGACCCTGTGGTGTACTATGTGACAGCTACCTCGAATGCAGGAGAGCGACCCTGTGTCTAGGTACTATGGGCTCAAACGTGGCCAAGTGGTGAAAATTATACGACCCAGCGAAACTGCAGGAAAATATGTTACGTATCGTTTGGTGGTGTAATCTCACTTGACATATCTACATATGAAATGCGATTTCTGGCGATATAGCAGATTTGAGAAAACACCTTTATGTATAGGTATGGGTCAAGGGAAGCAGTTTTATGGCGGCAGGTAGCAAACATAGATCACGATGTAGTTAGTAATCTTTTCCAGGATCTGACAGACTTGCAGTCTCTAGTAAGCTGGCCCTGGAGTGTACCCGTTACACGGTTCTATTTGTTCATTTTAAAGGGGAATGGGAGCCGTCTTCAAGGGAATGTCGGATGGCGGAGCGCTAGGTACAGTCGGAACGAGTGTTGGGCGGTTCTTAAAAAATTTATAATATCCACAGAATATTATTTGCCAAAGTTTAAAACTCTATATACTGGGGATATCAAGTTTCAATTCCTAACGAATTCCTAATTCGTGACCGTTTCCCACATGTGTGCCTAGTGGCTTATCTGAAAGGGGGTTAATTTTTCCCCCTCCTCAAGGGCCTGAATTGCGAGCAGTCGCTACCAGGTTTCCTTTTAAAAAAATTTAAAAAATAAATTCCTAATATGCGCCCTTGTCACTATGCGCCCATGCATCAGTGTGTTTTCAAACCTGGCAAAAAATCGCCAGATTTTGACCTGGAAAATGACTCAGCCACTTGTACAAGGGAATTTGGGGGGGATTCGAAAAATTCGCCAGAAAACGCCAGTAGTGGAATACTAGATGCCTCATCACATCAATCTGAACCTGTTAAAGCGTGCCACCTGTCTTTCAGTAACCTTCTCAGACCCGGCACCTAGTTACTTTTGCCACATGGGCGCTGGGTATATTTCACAGGTGCCACCAGCGACTTTTGAAAAATCAAAAAACAAAACACTGTGCATAACACGGAAGATAATAGAAATGAGGTAAGAGCTTTATCGTGTGCAACCTCTGACAGGCCGGTTTTCGGCATGTCAAATGTTCCCCACCCTCTCTTGAGAGATGGAACGGAAGGAGTGTAAATTCCAGTCGGGGTTACACTGGGTTACACGGTGGCCAGTGTAACTCGACTTGGTAAATTTATTGTTAAACAACCAATATTACTGATACTGAAAGAAAAAAGAAAATCCCAACTACATACCTTCAGGTGAGTCGGAAGACCAAAGCAAGACCCAATTTGTCAACTATATTTCAAAAAGAAACTTCGTGGAATCAAAGTGGTAAGTTCGATCGATTCAATACAATCTACTCTTTATTAACCTCAACTCAGGCTTGAAGCCCTAACAAAGTAGTACCTAAGTGCAAATTGGGCATTATGAGTATGAACAAAGGGGGTTGGTAAAACGTGAGTGCATACAGCTCATGTGAGCATAGGAAAATAGAGTCGTGAGCACAAAATAAGGCAATAGGATATCCATGTTTCCACGGAAGTAGAATACACGTGAAATAGGGGTTTCTATCCTATTTCTGTCCCTAAACCCTAAACCCTAACACGAAATAGACACCCTTAATGTATATCTACAAGCTCCAAGTTTCACATATTTACAACTTTGGTATCCTACAAAAGAATAACCCATTAGGAAAAAACAAAATCACAACTAATAACCAACACCATCCAAACCACACAAATACCAACCAATAATTGAACAATTTAATATAATGAGGCAAACAACAGGTTTCGCCAGCGAAATAAGTCAAGTATCGAATTTCGCCAGCAAAATTTCAAGGTATCGTTGCGTAGGTCATTATCCAATGGTTTCGTGGGGGTTGTGTTTAGTTTTGTACATAAGGGACTTGAGATTGTTTTATTTTATCTCCCGAATTGTTACATGCTTATTGCGGTAAATCATTACCCATGCTTTCGTGGGAAGAACAAAATGAATTGTGTCTAGTTTTGCCTATTAGTGGTAGCTACGAGCGTCAACATCACATGATTAAATATGCAACTATTAATCAACGGAAATTGTTGATGGAGATGGCACCGAGAGGAAATTCCCTATGCCCCAACTTTGTGTGGCTTGTGTCCACGTGAGCACTCAAAAAAGTTACCACCAGTCGGTAGCTCAGTTGGATAAAGCTCTGAGTGCCACTCACATGATTCTGGGTTCAAATCCTACTACCTTGTCAGATGAGATATAATCCAATGTTATACTGGTATTGTAGGTCTTTCCCGAGTATCAATAGTAGGTATCAGCAGGTTCTTCGAGAACCTACCAGTCGGGTACGTGGTAGGTCGAATATCCAGGGCATCCCATGGATTACGGTTTGGGGCTACCAATATAGTGCGGCTCTGAGAGCTTAATATTCATACTATAGGCACGGATCACTGGAGATTTGGTTGTGCATCCTCGGTAGGGTATCACAAACATTAAAGGCACATAATGGGGACGCCACCATTTGAATATTGGAATGAGCCATTTGAATATTAGAATTTGGAGCCATTTGAATAGTTCTCGATTTTGGAGCTTTGCGATCTAGTTATAAGCTCTATTCAGTTATTGGAGCTTGTTTTTCTTTTCCTTCCCCTAAGTTCTTTCTTTGTGGTGCTTCGCGCCTTGCTTTTTGTTGGTATCTTGCCTGTAGGCTATGGTGGCCCTAGTGTTGGCCCATCTGTTGTCGCACTCTTCTCTTCTTCCTTGATTGCGGGTGGTACCCATGTCATACTACCTTCATGGCCTCCACAGGCTTATTTTTTCCCTGTTTTTTGCTGAACTTTTCTATGTGTTCCCTGGCTTTGGCCTTTTATTATTAAAAAAATAATATTGATACCTGTATTGATATTCAACTGACTTATATATATATATTAGAAAAACCCGTTCTGTTGATACCATATATTATGCATATCTAAGGGGAAATACTTACACTAGTATACTATCCGGCGCATTGTTGCCGAATATTTAATTATTTCAGAGAAAGTAGGTCCGACACTTAAATTTAGATTTTTACAACTTTTGAACAAGTTGGTGGGCAAATTTTGAAGCTTTATTACAGTACTCGTATATATTTCTCAGATTTCGGCTACGTAGTGGTAATTAAGTAGGATTTTAACATAACCTTCCCACCAAAATTTAGTTAAACGGTTATAATGAAGTCACCTGCAAGTAGTTAAGTAATTCGGCGGTGACATCTGCACTTTAGAGCCGAAACATGCTTCTAGCAAATATCGCGACATAGTAATATTGCTACACGATGGTCTGCGTGTTTGCTGTGATAACTAAGTGGCAGCCCGTCTCTTCTCTCGTCTCTTTTTTCTCTTCTCTTGTCTCTCTTATCTCTTCTCTCGTACAATGGATGGTGGATAGACTATGACTCAAAGCCTAGAGCCTTAATTCTGAAGAAATTTAGGAACCACAATCCTCCTTGTTATTGTACTTGCAATCAGTGGGGTTCACACGTGCCAACTTCCAGTCTGCACTATGATGCACTATGATTCACTGAGAACCCACAGTTCATCTGATTTCAACAGCCTGCATATTATTCAATCCCTCTTAGTACCTATCTGTCTGTCTGGTAAATCCAACCCCCCACCGACACACATAAAACCCTGCCAATGCACCTTTTATCCTGTGGTCTCTGTACGCGTTGTCCACCTAGTAAGGTGCCAAACCAGCTTCACTAGTTGGAAGTAACAAGGGTTGTGACTAATCATCTCTCTCACAGGTGGCAACCATGATGACTAAGAGGGAGAGACAAACCATTGCCTCTGTAGGTAATGAAGTAATCTGCAAATTCGTTGACTGGTGCTGTAGCTACAATTCTTGATGTCTCAGATCATCATCACCTCAGAAATTCTTGACTTCTCTCACACTTCAGAGTATGATCATATGGTTAAGATTACCAACAAAATGCACATTTCCTTTAAAGTTGAAAAAAAGCTTTGGTCTAGATTTTGCAGTGAGAAAGAAAAGAATGAAGTGTCACTGTTTTAGAAAGTTCAGATTGCTTCCAAACTGGATGTGTAGGAGTAAATTAGTTGATTAACATGATAATTTTTGGAAATTCGAGAGTTTTTGCCAAATTTTCACTTACTTACCCAGGCATGTTCATTTCTAATTATTTACTGCCAAATCAGACTACCGACTACGGTATTGCTGCTACAGATCAAAATGGCAGACAAACAAATATTGATCAGCTCATCTTTTCATAAAATAGGCCGGTCCCGAACAGTATGAGCTTGCTCTTGCTCATGCTCAAGCAGCAGAGGAGATCTCATGCCAAGTTGTTGCTAGCAGGTTGGTGACTACATAAAATCAGAAGAGCCCTGAGGACGCCCCAGAAAGACCTTGGAAGCAACTTTTTTGAACAACCACTGGGGAAAAGAGTCAAACAAGAAGACAATAGACAGCATCGGAGGAAGAAAAAACAACGAGGTTCTTATACTAATTGGTTTGATCCTGAACTTTGGCCTCCCATAGCTGCTGCAATGAAACAACATTGTTCAGTGAGTGGGGCCTTGCATTATCTCAGAGCATATCACAAGAAGTCAGGGCAGACAAGTAGTCCTTATGAAAGCTTACTTGTGGGTCCTTGTATGAATGGTTCATGAGATCTAAAGTCGTTCCAGTTTGCTATTGATAGAGGTACTGCATCAATCCAAAAAGAGACCCATTTTCAAGCCTTAGAGAAGCACCCAGATCTAATAGATGAGTTGACTACTTTATTCAAAGGAATGAGAATAGCAAGACAGACATTATCTGCTTCTATTGTTCAACCCTTCATTCGTGGCTTTTAGAGGTTCGAGCTCCAGATCTACTTGTGGACAATGGAACAAAGGGTGGCTTCAAATTAGTTACACTGAGATGGACAAGGCTTTTCCTTATATCCTACTTGAACTGAACTTATCGACGCAGTACTTCTAGTGCATGCAAACTACCAAAGGACTGACAACAGCAAGGAACAAAAATGACACATCGAGTAGCCTACTTGGTAAAAGCATACAACATCCCAACATCTTTTGTGGTGAATTCCAACCAAACAGAAATCCATCTAGTACCAACAAGGGTGAGCGCACTTGGAGGGAGACTAAAAGAGCTAGATGGGTTCATTTACTTGGGCAAGATGAAAAAGGCAGATTACAGTAGTTGTATCATCATCTGCCAATAGGATTTTGTTGCCACTACAACTAATCTTTCAAGGAACCACTGACCGGACTCTACCACCCTGGAATGACGGACGTAAACAATGTGTAGCTCAGCGGGTTTTCATCTCACGTACACTTGCAACCATTGGTCATCACTAGAGACATGCATTTAGTTTGTAGATCGTGTCCTTCTACCTTACAGACAACAACAACTTGAGATCTTGGGTCTACCAAATACTCAAAATCTACTGTGGCTCATAGATTGCTGGTCTGTCCACAAAAGTGAGGAGTTCTTGTCTTTGATGAAGTCAAAATATCTACAAATCTTGCTGATTTTCATCCCTGTGAACTGTACTCCTGAGCTTCAACTTGCCGATGATTTTATAGAAGCCATCAAAACTGCTTTTAGGGCATAGTACAACAATTGGTCAAGTTCAAGCATCAAATCAGGTTTTGGCTAAAGTTACTCCTGTGACATTGGATCTAAAGATGTTAACTTTTGAAACCTAAAATTTGCTCTTGGTTGTTTCAGTCATGGCCACTAGTGAGAACTAAACAAGATATGACTGAAAGAGGCTGGGGAAAGACAGACATTTTGAGAGGATTTGACACGGCCTCCCAAGTCGCCGCCATGGAGACAAATACAACTTCATCTTTATTTAGTACTACAAATCAGAATGATCAACAAGTTGAACAAAATGAAGATTGCAATGAAAATGACGATCCAGAGGAGTCGGTAGACGGGATTATGCAAAGTTGTCTTCGATCTAGAGGGTCGCCTTCCCCTTCACCTTCTCCAGCAACGTCTGTCATTCGCATGATGAACCTGCGGGCAGTTAGCTAGAATGAGATCTCAAACTCGCAAGTGATGCGTTTAGCTACTTACATAGTAGGTCAGGTTGAATCCATGAAGTGACAGCAACTCAGACATAGACATGGAACTTTAAAGGATGACATGATTGGTATCACGGCTTACCTATAAGCCTAGTAGAGGCTTGATATAGTTTGCTCATCTTGATTCATTTTGTATCTGATCTACCATCGTTCAATGACTACATGCTAATCCTGACCTTGCTAAGGATGATTATATACGAGATACAGATCTACATACTACCAATAAATCATATTGTCGTTCTGTGCTGCAAAGAAGTTTGAAGGATGGCACTCTCAACTATTTACCTCTGCAGGTACCACAACAAATCTGAAGTCTAAAAAGTCACGGTGACCTTTTGCATCTCGTTGAATTGACCAGAACCAAACGAAACAAAGCACTGCTTGGTATTGTATTTGTGTCCAACTGCCTATTGTATTTTGAGATTTCGGCGGTTTCCTTCATTTTTTTTATATACTTTCGGCATGGGTGACGTGGAATTCTTTATCACTTCGACATTGAGGTCACTACTTTTCTGAGTATTTCAGATAAACAAAATTTGAATTAATAAACACCGGACATCGAAGGACTCTATAGTATTTGCAAATTTGTCATTCTACAATACTTAATAATGATACCAGAGTTCAAAAACAAAGCACCCCTCCATAACCTACCATGCCTGGTATATTAAAATGCTGATACCTACACAACACTGGTCGGACTCTTCCCTTTGCCAGGCCGTCCTTCGAGCCTTGTGCTCGGCGCCTTATGATGGTGAGGTGACTATGAAAGAGGTTTCCGCAGGTTATTTTCTGCTCTCACTATAATCAAGGGCCTGATTTGTGATCGGTCGCCCCCGGGTATCCCTTTGAAAAAAAAACAAAGTTCAGTTTCTCAACACTTTTCAAACGATTACTACAGGCACCCAGGCTGGTAGTGCACGTTTGTTACAAGAGATGCCAAAGGCATGCCTAGCTATGCATGCATGTATGGAGCGCTTCCTTCAAGCAAAACACGAGGGAAATCACTGCAGCTACGGATTACCTGCACACTGTGCATGTCAAGACAGTGGGAGAGCGATAGCGAGCGGGGTGCAGGGCAGGCAGGCTTTGCAAGTCGGGTCCGAAACCTGCTACTCCCTGTGACTCAAGGCCGTTACAGTGTTAGGCTGTGACTTCAAGTGGTCCAAGAGAGAGCGATGATGGAAGAGACAGAGATATTCGGAGAAAGAGCGATAATGATGAGTAAAGAGACACAGCGGAAGCCGAAAGTGCAAAGACCACCTCCAGGACATTTCAGCCACTTGAATTTGAAGTGGTCCAAGAGTACTCGGACAGGACATGGGTTCTTTGTGCCTGTAGATGTCGCTCACATTCCCTCGGATAGGGTCCAAGACTTCATAGATGGTGAGGAAAAACTTGTTGATGCGGGTACTCGATTCACCATCAACTGCAAGAGGAAGAACAAGCCTGGTTCACTAATGGAACCCAAAGCTGCCAGCTACTCGGTCTTCACTAAGTAAGTTCCCATCTCTTCGTCTTTTTCTACCGTCTATCAGTGACATGGCACGGCACGCCAGTGATCTTGTGTGAATTGAGCTTTGGAGGTATCTCTGTCCGTTTTCCTGGTCCTAACTATTCTGCCATTGTCTTCTTGGAATTTCTTGTTGTTCCACTGATTGTGGAACCCGAGAGAGTGAGAGAAACTCATAAAATGAAGTGGCACATCTAAAGTATTAGTGCTTGTGATAAAAACCTTAGTTGGCCCTTTGATTTAACTCTCATAGCTTGTGTGTTGTGCAGACAAAATATACTTCTAGGGCTTATACCAAAAATATTGTTCATTGAAGTTTGCTCCAGTCTGTGGCAAGTCTTTGCGCCTCATTTGCCGGGTCTTGTGTTGTCATTTTCTTGTTGGAATTGTCCCGCTGAATGGGGAATTCAAAAGAGTGAAAGTCTTGGTGACCCTTCCCAGAGATTGCTGTTGAAAGTTCATAGATTGGCCTTCGAATTAACTCCACTCTGTCTAGGTTATGTGCTGTTCTGACAAAAATCTAGTTGTAGGGCTTATGTGCAAATGTTTTTTTGAAGTAAATATCCTTTGAAGTCTTGGAGGTCTGTTCCCTTGTTTTCCTGGTGTTAGTGGCCAATTTGTCATTCTTCGGTTGGAACTGTTCAACTGATTGTGGAATTAAAAAATGATAGACTGAAAAAATGAATGTGGATCAACTAAGAGATTGGTGCTGTTGAAGGACAAATTATCACGAACACTGCAGTTCATGTGAATCACATGTTACTTATGCCTAACTAGTGTATTCTGCTGACATATGTCTACTTGTAGGGCATTCAGGCATTGCGAAAGGCAGAACAGGAAGTTTAATGATTCACATAACCAATTGTTGGCTTGCAAAACAGACTTCCATTTCCTGTGGTCTCACAACTTGAATTGTCTTTTCTCCAGGTATGTGTGCACATATGGGCCCGAAGATTATCGAGTGGGCTCACCTACACCTCGACCCCCACAGCGGCCCTTGGAGGCTGGAAAGAAGGCCAGACGCAAACGTGTGGAAATGGGCGAGAGTGTCAAGCGGGGCTGTCTCTGTAGCTTTGCATTCAAACAGCTGTATGTGTTTCCGCAGGTTACAGAAGTCATCTACTATCATAACCACACCGATGGTCGTGGCCTTCCTTGTCATGGTACCATACTCATCCTCCCCATCTCTGTTTATGCTGTTGAATGGCAATGAGAGGCCTAATAGTAGATTGGTAATTGCAATTCTTGAACATCTCTTTTTTGCGGTCGAAACAATTTGTGCCTCTGTTTTCTTTTCATTGTTGACTTGTTTTTGGGTGTAGTTATAATAAAGGTCATGCCGTTGACCAAATGAGGCCCATCCTCCAACGTGAATCTTAAAAAGCTGCAGGCCTTGCAATTACTCAGATGTAGTTGTAATAGGAATTTGACCTTCTGTTACTTTCGATCATTCCAGTAAAAGTCTAGTGCTGATAGTGTCAGTGCATGATTGGCTGTCGGGTTTGCGGTTTGTGCTGCTGCAGATTTTCCCAAAGTGTGGCAGCTGAAACCAGAGCAGGTCCAGGTTTTCAAGGTATCTCTCCAACAGCCTTGTCAGCACTGGAGTTGTGACCAGTAGCCCAGCGTGTCAGTTGTAAGCCAGCATGTCAGGTCTTAAGTGGATTAGTGCTGTTGAAAACAAAGTCAATTAAGAATCTGATGAGAAATGTTGAATTTAACTGGTGTATTCAAGTTCAACTTGCCCCTACTGGTGTTAATTTTCTAACTCAACTCTCTGTATGTATCAGTGTTTGACAAATCTGAGGGAAAATGTTGCGTATATTCACAAAATGGTGGCCAGAAGCATATTATCCAATGATCTTCTCTTCCGTCTTGGTATGCTTGTAACCCCACATTGTATGGTGTATCCTTCCTCCATTTCCATTCAAGGCTATCACAGCCGCAAGTGGCCTGTACCCCCTCAGAGGGATTGTCAGCCATTTTGCAGTGGTGACTCGGATACATGATGCCGGCACCATATGGTCCATGTATGAACATAGGTGATTGATTAGCTAACTACTTGTTTTGGGGCTAAAATCTGGAATTTGTCATCTGTGTTGAGAATGGACAGCTGAGAAGATGCCAGACAGTGTAAGCCAGCTACTCAAAATTTTGGGGGAAAAGGAAAAGGATTCCATCGTTGGAGGTAATGCAGCTGTGTTTGTTGACCTGATTCGAAGATCAAAGGTTCCAACACAGGAACTTGTGCCTCCACAGTTGATTCGTCATCATCAGGGCAGTTCAAAGAACTGTTTAGCAGTGGGAGCTGCAGATGTAATAATGTCCAATCAAGGTGGGTTAGTCACCTCCACTGGAAAAGACCCACTGAATAGGGTTCAGTCAGACAGATTGATAGGAGCACACCCATCAGTGAGGGGTCGCTGGGATGGAACTGCTGGATCAATGCAGTTTAATCAGGTTCGCTTCAACAGGTTGGCAGAAGAAAATGAGGTGGACAGGATTGAGTGGTCTGCCAAAGAAGGCCCGATCAATGAGGGTCACTCGGACAGATTGGCTGAATCAGTCGAGTTGGCCAGGATTGAGTTGGATGAAGACACTGAACCAGAAGAGTCGAGTGAGGACGGATTAGAGGGGTGTGTTGAACGGAATCACTTGGAATCAGGTGGAACGAGTAAATCAAAGCCTCCAGCGCTTCCTGCTCCTTCACACGAGTTGCCCCTGAAGGAGAAAGATATGGTAGAGGGCAACCCATCTGCAGAAGAGGAACCCACTCATGTCGCCAATACAGCTATAAAGGATAATAGTGGTAATATCTCAGTAGCCTCCCAGCTTGACATCGCCCAGTCTTCTGACATTCCTAATATGGTACCATTGAAGCCCGCATTGGTCAGAAGAGTTGGATTTCAACCACTTGAAGCAAGGAGGGGTCCATTGCAGATGCCAGTTTCGAGTAGTTTTGAGCCTTTCAGATGCGCACCTCTTACAGGCATTTCAAGAGAGCCAGTTGCAGATTCTCCCCACGTGGGGCATTCAATGCTGACTTCGTCAGCCCCACATTATGGGTTTGAGCATTTGGTCAGGGCTTTGAAGCAATCCACAGATGCAAAGAGACCCACAATTGAGAAGGAGAAGGTGGATGGAGAACATTTTAAAAAGCGGTGGACAAATGAGGTTGATGGTCTTGACCCATCCAAGCTTCCAATCAAACTGTTGGATACGATGAATATGTATGATCAAACCAATAACCTTCCGGACATTTCCTACCCACCCCTTTCTGCGAATGCAGTGGGTGCAATTCAGCCCCATACTCCGGGTCTTGCAGTTCCATGGCGACCCTCCTCAGCCTCCCCACTGGGAGCATTTCGTCATCATAGTAGCAAAACACCACCCGTACTTGTCCCAACTGAGCTGCAACCTGCTAGTATTCCTTCATCAGGCAGGAAGAGACCGGCAAGAGGCAAAGCAGCGGCAGAGGAGGAAAATGTCACATCTCACAGGCCTTTGCAGCCTTTGCAATCGCCAGAGGTGGTGCAACAAAATGTTGACAATTTTCTGAACTTCATGGGACCTGGATCTTAAAATCAGCAAACCAGTGGGTCAAAATTGGAGCCAGAAGGATCATGCCCCTAGCCTATATAATCGCCTTGTAATATAACCATGCAGAAATGCTGTGTGCTTTGAATGATGGGAATGTGAGGACCTTGCAAGGACCTGCAGTGCATTTACTCAGTTAGGCCAAATTACTCCAACAGTGTGGAGAAGCTTAGCCACAAGTGACAGTTGGAAGCTCCACCTTAAGTTCTGACATCTGAACTATTGACAAAAAGTTTCACTGCAAAGATCATGCTCTGTGCAAGTAAGCAGGTAGTTATCCAACTTACCAGCCTTTCCTACTAGGGGTCTGAGCAGTTAGGTCTGAGGAAAGTGATGGGGATAGGGTACACATTCTCAGCTTTGTGGTTAGCATTGCAGTCAGGATGCCAACCAGCAGATGACATGTATTGCCCAAGGAGCAGGACCTGAGTTCTTGCAGTGCTCTGTATAGAGCAGCTACAGCTCTTCAAGCACAGGGTTGCAGGTCCTGAAGCAGAAGAGTATAGAAGTGCACAATGCCAAGGCCTGGGAACAGGTTGGTTGTCTTTCCTCAATCTTCCATTTCTCAGTCCAAACCTTCTTCCTCCTCTCTCTCTTCTCTACAATCTTCGAGTCAGCTTTACTCCGCCCTTGATTTGTGTTGGATAAAATGGCTAGGCTTGCATGACTGTCAATGCCGTCTACTGAACTATATGCTGTGTTTCTGGAGGTTGACATAATTATTTCATTCTTGGTGTGATGTAGGGATGCTTCAATGGTGAATGATCCCAAGGGAAGAGTACAATTTTGATATGAATGAAGAGCTGTATGTGCCTTACCTCGGCTGGTAAGCCAATCTGCATTAGTGAAATCAAAAGTGTAAATCAGGTTAACTGCTCGCAAGAATCGTGCTGATTCTCTGTTCTTTTCAAGATAAATGGACTTTCCTTAATGCAGGTCACAGCTCCTTTTCAATGACTATTTGCATCTTTCTTTTTGAGGCCTTAAATTGCACAGGTTACTGTCAGTTTTCAAGCAGATGACTGATGGGGCTGTAGCTTCTCTCACATGAAGTTGAAGGTGGCATCAACCAATTAAAATATAGCAACGATAATCCATTTGCACCTTTCCCAAGTATAAATGTTTGATTATTTATTTGACTTCTCATGGAGCTCCTTAATCTGTGATGGACAATCTTGTTGGCAAACATATCACAAGCTGAAAGGTATGAAGCAATCCATCCTCTTTCTGAAAGTTACATACTATGTTACCTGAGAAGATGAGCTCATTGTTTAACATGGTAGTCCTGTGAGAATGTTGGTGATGGTGGAAAGCACTGGGCATACTTTCATGGCAGCACGCATCAGACCAGCCAAGTATCCCTCTGGAGGTGCAATGTAGTCTCACAACTACTGATATGTCTGAAAAGTAGAGGTCTCAAACACCTACTGTGGATGGGTGTGAACTGGACTAATTTCATTTGTTTCCAAATGTGTCCAATCCATCAATAGTACTTAGAAAGATTGTACTCATAAGACGTTGTTTGCCGTAGCCTTGTGGTTTGACCCCGTGCCCAGTTTGAGCCGGAACGAAAGGAACAGAACCTACCTCCGTCAGGGGCTGACGTTGGTAGTAAGACTTACCATCATATAAGGAATTAATCCGGGTTTTCCAGATATCCTCTAGAAAACCCTTCACACAAGCATCAATCTGTTGTGTGTGATTTGCCCAAAAACTAGGCCTCAGGAGGGCCTGGGCTTTTGGCTCAGCCTCGAGACTTTCAAAGTTGGTAAACAGGGTACAGGCACAATTCCCTTGATAGAATTGAAGAGAGCGTCTCTTTGGTGAGAGAACCCCGGACAGTGTATCAGAAAATGAATATTGTCTTCAGATTGCCCACACAACAGACAATTGCACTCTCCCTTTCCTCTCTGCTTCTGTTTGCTGTTCAAAGGTAGGCTTCCTGCCCCGAGTTTAAATTTCAGTCTAGTGCCGAGAGTGGGTAGACCCTTGAGGTCATCCAAGATGTCCACCCCCATGTCACTGACTGGAAACAAGTTCAGGGAAGTTCTCTGCCTAACTTCATTTTCATCAGACAATCTCATGGCAACAGACATGGCTTCAGACACTACAGCCTCTAAGGCAGATTTATCCAACAGGGTCAAGACTTGCGGATCCAGGTCCAGGTCCTTGAGAATCTTTTCTACTCTCTTCTGCCAGGACTTAGCCTGTTTGACAGGGCGGTCCTGTTTCCAAGATATAGAGTCGATCAACTTAGGATATCTGGTGTTGGGCATATGTTGCAGCTGACCCCACCATCTGACCTTGAATTTCTCGTCGGGAGCTTAAGGATGGAATGCCAAACTCACCCCGAACAGCCACATTGGCTGTTTTGGAGCATGCTGACATACACTCCTTAAGCACCCCCACTTGAATGGATTCTAGAGACTTAGCCTGGTTGGAGTTATCAACCCATATAGCAGATCCGTACTCCAAGGCAGGTCTAGTAACGCGACAAAGAATGGTTTTCTTAACCTCAGAGATGACCCCTCTGCAGTGGAAAAATTTAGTAAACTTCTTAGAAAGAAAAGGGAATCTATGATGAAAAGTGGTGAAAGGGAATCATGAATGGGCATCCATTCAGAGCTACAAGAATCCATGCTGCTAAGAGAGTGATTTGAATACCATAATCGGCATTATGAACTCAAATCTGATATTGTTTTCATCTAAGGAGCATGAAATGATTGAAACTGAAAACTAGATTAGCCTGAATGGAAAATCAACTACGATTACTTGCCTTCAAATATTAACTAGCAATAATTTTGAGAAAGTGCAATTCATGATTAGTTCATTTATGAATAAATCAATATATATTCCTATGACCGCGGTTTGAAAACATTTAACCCCTATGTCCGCGGGTTGTGCTCACGCGAGCATGCTCACATGATACCAACCCCTTGTACCTAGGGTGTAGAAGTCGCTCGCCCTCCAAGCCAACCTCTCCTAAACCGGCTCCCAAGAGCCACAAATCTGGATCGATGGTTGCAGATCATGTATCCAACAAAGTTCTTCAATGGAGTTGACCGTAAAACAAACCTACAATGTGTGTCCAACAATGAAGCTACATTTGTACGTAGTGCAAACAAACCAAGAAGAATACCAATGGCAGATAAGTCAAAATGGATATACTCTAAGAAGGGTGGCTCACAACAACCCGGCCATTGCGTGTTGCACTGTAAAATGGTGGAAATGGGAGCCGTTTGAGCCCTGGACCTTAGGTCTGACCCGGGCCGTGAGCCAATAGCCTATCTATTCCTCGATTATGCTCAGGATGTGTTGACGCATCAACCTCCGAACCAGCATAGCGTTGGGGGATGCCTCCGCGTGAGCCTGGCCGCCTGAGCGTGTGAGCACGTGAGTGCAGTCAGGCTCATTCCACATCAGCAATTCTCGCCACGTTGGTTCACGGGTGTTACAGCACGTCAGCAATCCTCGCCAGCGTGGTTGATGCCATGTCACGTCATGCCACATCATTTCCATATGCACGGACCTATAACCGCGGTCAGATTAGGCAGAAGAGGGGAATGCTAGATCGTGAGCCCAGAGGCGTGAGGTTAGTGCCTATTTCCGCAGAATGATTTACCTTTTCCGGTCATTGCAAACTACATCTCTAACATCCATCCCGCCGCCGCCCCTCGTGTCATAAACTGCGATTTGATAAGTGTGTGATTGCCGAAGTGAGACCTTTATCCCTCCGATGTAAGGGAGAATGAGCGTGTTAGTGTCAACAAGCTTTTGTATCAGTCGATAACAAGATGTAGTAGCAGCTTCCCAGTGCAGATCCCCAACCATCAACGTTAGCTGGAGTGGAATTGAGGCTTTTTTACGTAAAAATCGCCCAGATGGAATAGACTAATTTAGATATGGTCTATATACTAAGCCTTTGCATGTTTGGAAATCAAGTATCAAGTATCAAACATATGTGATGATCGTTGACGATCATCACCTCTACCCAAATGCCAAATTTTTTTTTAAAAACAATAGGCACAAAAAAAAACAGAGCAAAAGTGATGATCGGCATCGACAATCTCTTCTGCTCTGCTCTGTGTTTGCATCAATGAAGCAATGCAGTGCGGCTGTCCAGAGCGGAGCTGCGGCACAAGGAAGCGTGTCTCAACTTGTTAAAGCAGAGCAGAAGTGATTGTCGGCACCGATCATCGCTTCCGCTCTTTTTTTTTTCTTTTTTTTCCCGTAATGTTTTTTAAAAAAACAAAAACAAAAAACAGAGCAGAAGTGATTGTCGGTGCCGAACATCATAAGTGATTGTCGGCACCGACTGCTCTGTTTTTCTTTATTTTTGGGAACATTACGGAGAAAATTAAAAATTAAAAAAAAACAGAGCAGAACATAAGTAATTGTCGGTATCGATCATCAGAAGTGATGATCGGTACCGACAATCACTTCTGCTCTGTTTTTTTTTGTTTTTTTGTATTTTTTTCAAAAACCAAAAAAAAAATACAGAGCAGAAGTGATTGTCGGCACCGACATTGTCTAAAAATCGCCCAGATGGAATAGACACCGACATTGTCTATTGTTTGTCGGTGTTTTTTTGTTTTTTTTTTTCCGTATTGTTTCCCAAAACAAAATTGCTCTGGTCTCTTCTGTGTCGCTATGTAATGCACGCTTCTTTTTTATACCGTGATCCCCTCTCTCTTCGTTATTTTGGGAGGAAGCAGGGTCTTCCTGGGTTATCCTCAAAAAATATGAGAAAATAAAATTTAGAATACATTTAGAAATACTATAGGGTACTAATATATTGGCAGCACCACATTTAAATTAAAATATGATCCAAATAAAAAACGTATTTCAAAAAACAATTAAATCTAATATAAGGTGGAGAAAAATTAAAGAGGCACGTGTCATTCAATGACACGCAGTTTGGGACACGCAACGGAGAGGGCGTCGGCGCATGTGCACAACAACCCTAGGCTTCCCCCTCTCGATCGACTGCAATTTGTGGCGGCATTGTTCTCACGGGGGGGTCACTATATGCATTTTTTCCATATCACATACATACAAAGGTATATTTATACTAGGCTATATCGGGACAGAAACTACATTTGTCAGCAGTTGACGCCGGTAGTATGACTTATCTTGGAACAGACAACTGATCCGACAACTGATCCGAGTTTTCCATATATCCTCTAGAAATCCCTTTACACAAGCATCAATCTGATGTGTGTGATTTGCCCAATAACTAGGCCCCAAAAGGGCCTGGGCTTTTGGCTCAGCCTTGAGATTTTCAACGTTGGTAAACAGAGGTACGGGGGCAAATCCACTGATGGGATTTAAGAGTGCGTCTCTCTGGTGAGAGTACCCAAGACAATGAAACAGAAAATGAATATTGTCTTCTGAGATCAAGTGTCATCTAAGCCCAAGTGCAATCTCCTATGTATGCAAGTGCCTCTCTTATGTCGAGGCCCAAGTATGACCTCTAGGGTTAAAATTTTGCATTTCTTTCCACCATATCTTTAGGTAATATTGTAAAACCCTTTGTTTCCTAATACCTTTTTTTCTATAATTTTTTTAAACAATTAATTAGACCCTATTTTTAAATTATCTTTTTAAATAATTACAAAATTTACACAAACAACATTCCATCCATAAGTCAACTGCCGGACCTAAAGAAAAGTTTAATTTTCATTAGCCACGAACTCATTCAAAGCTGCAGCATCACTTAGATCTAAAGAGTACAAGTTTTAAGATGGTTCAAATGTCATAGTCACTGTTGAGATTATGGTCTCAACATCAATCCACTCTGTATCACTGGAACCATGTTTACACTTCAGGTGACCTCTACCTTTCGAGAACCAATTCGAAAACACCATGATCGAAGGACCCCTAGATTTGGGGAGAGCAGGTTTATTCATCAAATAAGCTTGATGAATGAATGGAGTTTTGAGAATATTTCATCCTGATAGAATTGGATGAAATATAAGAAACTTTACAAGGATGGATACATTACACTGTAGGTAAAACCCTTTATTACATTAATTTTTTTAAGTAAAAGTCTGGATTGTTTGTGACCCTTTTTTAACCCTTAATTTCCCAAGCAACCTGAATCGGGTCACTTTGAATTTGTAATTCGACCTAATTTTTTGCATATCTAATCTGATGGGGCCCACTCCTGAAGCTTTAATGACAAGGGATTTGTCTCGAGTATGATGCAAAAAAACAAAATTTTAAAAAAAAAACAAAAGCTTCGGCCTACAAAAAATATCTTAGATCTCTCATTTACGTTTTGGGGCCTGAAAAGGGCTTGTTGACCGCTGACGTGGCTAACAAGCCCAAAACAGATTGCACTCCAAAGGCCATTCTTCTGCAAGGCTCGGCGAATATGCCACAAGCACAAGAAAACAGCACAATCCCCACACACAGATCTGTTCTCTTATCAGGCAGGTAAACTAAAATTCATGTGTAACTAAGAGATCATGTAGGTATATTGCATGAGTTCATGGACGTACCTAATTGCAGCAATTTCAGCATCTGCGTCATCCACAATAAATGCATTTGGACGCCAATCTACCTGCAGACTTATCATTTGTTTGTTAAGTGCCTCCATCCAAGGCGTAAGATCGATGGTTTTGCACCTTGCAGTGATAATGTAAGCCACTGGAATACCATTCAGCCAGTCGTCGAATACCATCATGGTATACAAAGGATACTGCAACAATAATCATGTGTAACTGAAGTGAGTTCAAAAGAAATGGTACGAGAACAGAAAAATTCACATGAAGAACATAATTTGACAAGCTTTGAGGACATTTGGGTTAAGAAACTGCCGCAACCTTTTTTTCATTCGTCCCAAAGGTTGCATCACGAGCAACTATGCGACGATGGCTGTGTTTGTTTTCTCTGCCAATCAGTTTGTATGCCAAGCACAAATGGAAGGTCCAGTTTTCGGTCATTCAACGTCCACGCAGGGTGATTACACTCTTCCTGGTAGTAGAAAACGCTTGCTGGGTTTTCATGCACCCACATTCGGACACTTTGTGCATCATTGGAGTGCTTTTTGAAAGTTTCTTCATCGCACTTGTTGGCAATATTTCGGATATCACTTGAAAGAAGGAAGGTATCACGAGTAATCTCCAACCCCCCATCCATGATATCCCTCACCCTCTGCGTGTGCTTTGCCATTATCTTGTTGATGCTTAGTCCCAGACGTAGATTATGTAACACCCAAGATTTCATGTCATCGCTCAAGTGGGGAGCTAATGAAATATGACCTAGTTGCTGAGTGGGTCCATGGCAGACCTCTCCAGCCCCATTGATAATAGACCAGCTCTGCAATATCAGGGTCCACATAACATTGTTTCACTACAAACCTGCACATGCATCCCATCTTGATGTCTTCCCCCGATTTTGTTTGTGTGGTCATTGCTTGTTTTGGCTTTGCTTCAGTGGAAGCGGTTGTGACTCTTGGCTTCCTCCCCTCTTCTTTGCAGGTTTTGCTCGGCGTTTCTTGTGTGCCATTACAGGTGTCGCGCACCTCACTTCGGTAAGCTCCCCTTCAACTCATAGTTACTCGCTTTGATGCGCGCGCCTAACTCCCAACCTGGCCGCCGGGCCAACTTGGAGCTTCGGCTGCTCAACGGGACAAAACGGTCCCCCTTTGTTCTTCCGAAAGACCCTCCACCAATTTGGGCCTAGTGGGAATTCCCTTTGGTAGATGGCAGTCCGGAATAGCTCCCCACTTTTTGGTCGTTTTCCGGCTCGCTCGCTTACTCACTAGTTTTTTGTCACCAACGGGCTTGCACCGTTCTCAGGGTTACCACTCCCTATATATACTTCTGTGACTGTCCGCGGGGGTTTCACAAACAACCATGTCATTTCATGGCGAACCACCACGAAGACCCTCGACTCCCGGTGATGAGTCGCGGTGAGTCTTGGCCCACCCACCACGGCCCCATTGGACCGTGATGAGTCCCAAGACTCCCCACGACCCACCACGAGGTCTCCGCCCCATGGTGAGTCCTATGTCACCCCCCACTAAGTCCCACTAGCTACCCCACCCCTTGTGGAGCCACCCCCACCGCAAACCCGGTGTGCGGCACTCAAGGGTGCTTCAGCCCCCGTACCTATCGCTACCACAGCCCCCACCACAGGGGCAGCCCCTCTTGTGTCTTCACCCCCCCCCCCCCCCCCCCCCTACCCTCAAGGCATAGGGCCGCGACAGCAGGGGTAACATCCAAGAGGGCCGTAGTTCTGTCCTCTGGACCATATGAGCAGTGATATCTACAACCACAAACTACATTCCGTTACTATCACTCTAAGGGGACTCAGGCACTCTTTGCATTTATGGAAATCATGGAATAGGCATTGCAACACATGAACGGCAGCCCAAGATGTACCTTGTTATAGTCAAAGCACTGTTGGTGAGGAGCTAACAGAGATCTATCCGGATGGCCTCTTTGGTGATGCCTATGGAAAGTGCATGGGCCATCTGTACGGGAGGATTCCCCAGTAATGAAATCAGCAATGCGATTCCATGGAATGTAGGCGACTTGGACTGAGTCCAGGAGGCTTGCCATGCCATTGCAAACGCCACTGCAGTACATGATGGTTGAAAGCACCTGCATTTGGCAGTTGCACTTGGTTTCGAAGCAGCAAAACAAGATGGGACACGTTGGATTCAAATTTCTCGCCAACCAACATGTCGATTTGCAATTCAAAGAGGAGGCGGTGCTGATACAGGTTGAACGTAAGGTTTCCTAGTAACAGAACTGTTTCAGACACGAAGCTACAGGAGGGTGATTCCATGGAGACTCGCCTCTTATACACATCCATTCGTACTCTCATCCATCTGATTACACATCCATACATCCATGGGACTCTCATCCATCTGATTACACAAACACCCTACTCTCATCCATCTTGCACATCCATCCTACTCTCATCCATCCATACCTACACAGATTGATCCTAAATCTCACAAGTGGACGAACAGTCATGTCCATTAAATAATACTAAATTTGAAATTTGAATTTTGAGATTCAAACTTGGGTACACATGTGTAACCATGCATGTGTTGGCTTCACTCTCACTATGGGCTCATGTTATGTTCATGACCACATCTGACATCTAGGATGGATGCGTGCATGACCTACATGTATCATGTGTTATATAAACGACATTCCATGGGGTGACGGATGGGGCGCGGGGGGGGGGGGGCGGCAGAGCGGGGGAGCCGCGCGGGAGCCGGCGAGGGGGGGGTGCCACGCAGGCAGGACCGAAGGGCTCGCATTAAACTCCCGGGCCTTTTCTAGTGTGCGCCCTACTTCATAGTACAGTTGAAGTTACTCACATTTACAGACTTTCGACATTTAATCCAAACTTATAAAGAGTTGGCACTTGGCACCCGGGGGGGTCACATACTTAGGCGATTGTTCGATTGCATCAATTGTCTGCATGGTATGCACTACTCCTGCACTACTCTGTACAACGCACTAGTTCTGCAAACGCGTGGAGATTACGCAGTGGATCAGCCTGATCCCTAGTCTCAACGCTGGCGTCAGGACTTGAGTCTCTTCATAGCCACGGATTGCTCTTGTGCTTGCTTCTGATCTGCTTCTGTCATAGCAGCGAGTAACTGAGAATATGGACGCTTCTTTGGAGGCAAACACTCCTCATACCGTCTGACCGAGGTTGTAAGTGTTGAGATGCTGGCATCGTCAGAAGGTGCAGGTACGATAGCTGGGCTCCTTATGTAGATTTTGAATCCACAAAGAGTAGAGGGTGCGACTAATTCATCGTTTAGTCTCCTGCATGCCTTGCTTGAATCTTCAGGACCTGCAGCTTTTCCAGGAAGCGCTCCTGAGCACGCTACTTGTGCCCCGACACTATTGAAGGATGCATGGATTCTCTCTCCTCCTCCTCTGCTTCTATGATAGCAGGGCATACATAAGACCGGCGCTTCTTCGGTGGCACACATTCCTCAGGTAATAACGCCGCCGGGGTAAGTGTTGCGTTGATGGCACTGTCAAAAGATGCACCTGGGGGAAACGCTCCTACGCACGCTTGTGCCCCTACAATATTGACATGGATTCTCTCGTCGCCCTCCTCTTGTCCTCCTTGAATCTGGCTAGAAGTCCTGATTAGATCGCTAGTTGTGTCCAGACCCAGCAGCTTGCACTCTAAGGAGCAAAACAGTATACCGCCTTGCTGCTTGCTCAAGTTCCTTGGCAGGAGCTGCGTGGGCTCACCAGATGGAATGGACAGCAGAAT
The DNA here is from genome assembly GCA_030704615.1 of Takakia lepidozioides. Lineage (NCBI taxonomy): Eukaryota > Viridiplantae > Streptophyta > Takakiopsida > Takakiales > Takakiaceae > Takakia > Takakia lepidozioides. The sequence continues at coordinate 51,702,856 of CM060732.1, forward strand.
GTTTCTGTCCTCGTGCGGTGAGCGTGCCTTGATCAATTTCCATTTACAAGTGCTGCAAAGTGCCCTGGCGTCCATCGCTCCAGACTTCTTGGACTGGGCCACAACTCGTTCTTTCTTCCCTGGTGAAGCGGAAAGAAAGAAAAATTGAATGTCATTGATACTGTACTCCTGAATTCCTGCCACCTCAACAAGTTCGCGGATGTCGACGCTACGAACTGCGTTTCTGTTTGAGGCTTTTCGTATTTGCAGGCGACGATGACTAAAGTGGGCGTTGCTAGGAACTGTAAACTCCATATCACAAAGTGTCCTTCATGACAATCAACACAGAAGTAGTTTCTGCATATTCTTCGTTTACGACAAGTATTACAAGGCTTCGATCCGTATGAAGAAGATAAAAATGTTTGTATCCAGTTAGGAAATGGCCCCGGGCCCACCATTGCTTCTGATTATCGCCCTCGAGCCTACGCAGATTGTACAAGCAGGGAAAACCGCAGGGCAAGAATTTTACGCAGCAAGGCGAACAGGCACAGTCGAACTCAAACTCAAAGAGAAAAATGATCTGGACAAGCTGGCCAGCAGCTGCAAATCCAACGCGAGCACTGGATTCCGAGAGAGACAGAGCTGCAACTCAGATTAATGCCAGCCCGAGCTCTTTGAGCTCATAAATGGATCTCTTTGCACATGTCCAAAAGCCATCGATCGATGCTATTTTGGTATTTGGGGTTGTGCATTTGTAGACAAAAGTTGGTTGGGATCAAAAAGGTGATCGATCGATCTAAATTTGGAGTGAAACGATTTCTTAATTTAGCGACGTGCCTGACTAAACTCGGGGGCCACTCTTGGATTGAGACGTTGTGACCAGTAATGCCAGGTGCCTTCGTTCCGAGGGAGTGATGTATAATTAGGGATGTTGTGGACGCTCAAGCAATGCCAGCTCTACTGGAATGAGACCATAGAAGGCGCCGGGCAGCACGGGCTCGCCAGAATTCGAGGACGGGCAGCGAACCGAGCAGAATGATGCTGCCCGGCGCCTCCAATGGCGTAAAGGATTTTGCCTGCCTAATATGGCGTATTTCCAGGAGGATTACAAAGGAGAAATCTACGCCTCATGCCCCCAGCACATTATGAAACAGAATGTGTTTGATTAGGTGTCAACCAGCATGTAGCCCAGTGGTAATGGGCACATACCACGTTGGATGTGGTTGTGGGTTCAAACCACGGTCTGGTGTGTCATGAAGGTGTCCGTCCACCTTTCAGCTGGAAGGCAGTAGCCTTTGTGGTGAAGAGACACCATAATTTACACTCCCTTCGGAAGGCGTCTATATACATACATATGTATGTATATATATATGTGTTTGATTAGGACTGGCAGGCCAATAAGAGGGCGGCAGTCTCAATCCTTTACGTACTTTATGTACTGGAATGGGCCGCAACATGGCGGTTTCGGCGGAAGCTCACCCTTGGGCTCGCCACCACCTTACCCGCCACAATGTCATGTGGCGGCCATTCATAGTACGTTAAGGTATGGGGTGTTTCTGCGGTTCTCTTTTCTGGAAGCCATTCTGCAGCCTACAGAATGGCGAGTTTGTGATCCGGAAGCCATTCTGCATGCAGAACGGTGACCATGTGGGTGGCGGGATCTTCGGCATGAGAAATTAAACCTCCGCGTGTGGGGGGTACACCAGACCTTACTATGAACTGCATATTTAATACGTATATAGTATATACTTACACTACCTGGCAGTTGTACCTGGCTTGTACTTGTCTCGTACTTTTTCTTTTTTCTTTTTTCTTTTTTTTTCTTTTTTTACATTTCTCCTACCTAAGTGCTACTCGCAAGGTAAGGTAGGTGTTTTCTTCCTCACAAGATGAGATTGCGCGCAGAGAGAAGGTTGAGAAGAAGAGGTGAACATCAGGAGTGGGGTTTCGCACCCAAGAGCATTGGGACAGATGCTCGGAAAGAAGCCATTAGGGAATCTTTTGGAACATGGGCATGAAGAAGGAAGGAGTCTAGTGTTAAAAGTAGGAGAAATGGAGGGCATGTAGGCATAGAAATGGAGGGTGAAGCATCTGATATGGTAGAATACGTACAAACAATGTTAGAGAGAAGGTCCCATTTAAAAATATTGCAGAAGCATAGAAGCATTGGGTGACAAAGATCCAAGACAATTGAAGAGGTTTTTTCTGGGTTGGGCCAAGAATGCCCTAGTTTTTTGGACTTCTCCCCATGGAGGGCTGTTCACCCATTCACTCTTTACAGTGTGTGTACCTCTATGGTGTGCTCCGGGGTTTTACTTTTTTCCCCTTCAATAATCTTAATAAATTTTTCAGGACCCTATCTCCTGTTCAAAAAATAAAAAACAAGCGGCTAGTCGCAAAATGGCTCCCCCTAAAACTCTTGAGTTGAAAATTTCCTAAAGATATTATATTGAAATAAAACATCATATACATATCACATATTCGGGTATTTTTCTTGTAAGGCCGTTGGCCGTTTACTTTATATTTGAATTATATGTCAAACATGTTCTACATAAGAGGAAACTTTATTTATTTATTTATAAATAAAGTCGGGGACAGAAGCCCTGGCAGAACTTTATTGATGTGTGAATTAAATATTAACGTATGATATTACAGAACTGATCTTAAATTTTACTAGTTATTAAAATATTGAAATGCTTGTTGAAATACCCACTGAAATATTAAAATACTTGTTGAAGAACTGGCTGAAATATTAATATACTTGCTGCAAAATTGACTGAAATACTGAAATACTTGCTGAAAAACTCACTGAAATATTGAAATACTTGCTGAAAAACTCGCTGAAATACTGAATATTGAAATACTGTATTCAGGCTTCACTATCTATACAAAAAGGCGAACAACAAAACATTCATTTAAGAATGCTACAAAAAGATTCACAAGTTTGTCTATTACACACCCATATTACATGCCCTTACAACATGTCAGTTCTGCTCTCTTCAGATATATCTACAAGTATATTGTTTCTACCATTCCCAATGCCCGCATCAATGTCTTGCCCTTTATTCTGCCCTCATACTACTGCAACATTCACTATCACTCTACATTACCCCACTACTTTCTCACATCTCTCAATCTACTCGGGACTACCATCACTATGTCAACTGTAAGCAACTGACACAGATATACTCACCTTACAGGCGCACTCCCAGTTGTCACCCCTCTGATCTACTTCCCCATACTGCATGTCACCTCTCCGCCCATGCACCTCTACTGTTGATCACCCTCACCTTGTGAGTCCATGTAGACAGTCTGACAAACCCCCATCTAGACTATGCACTGCTTGTGGAACTCGCCTATACGTTGTGTGGTTACAACTAACAACTTTATGTTTGGCTCCTCTTCACTGGACTGGCATGACAACCAAGGATGTTGTGAAGATACCAGCTGACCATATTCTGCTGAATACACTAGACCTGACCACATCCTATACTGGCACTCTACGTAACAACACCATGGTAACTTCCCCTCTCCACACCTGCCCTTTATTGCCTCAATTCAACACACACACCCCACTGTTTTCTCAACTTACACACCACAGTGTAGTTCTACTATCCAATGCTACATGCCTCTCCTATCACGTATGTCACCCTGGTACCCTACCATATAACTGACCCTCATACCAGACTTCAGCTCGTTACCCACCCACTTTGGCTCCCAGATATTGTGCCACCCCCGATAGATTTGATACAACCCACAGTTTCTTGGTACGTTGTGGCCAACACAGACAATCACCCACCTTGACTGCATCATACCCCATGAACCAATATTTCTCCTTGCCAATGCAATTGTTACATCTAACAACTGTCTACAGATTGTCATTTGGCTGGCAACCTTGAAATCTGAAGAGGAACATCAACCATTGGGGACTACACACATAAGACCTACCTCGTGCTCCAATCTCTCGCAACTTCGTGTATTCAGGAGAATACCCTGGACAATGTAAAGTAAGATAGAAGAGAGGGGGAGAGAATGTACTCATAAGTTGTAATGAAGGACAAAAGATGATGACAAAAGATGGACACTTGGGAAACAGATGGAAGAGAGAACTGTTGCAGCACTTACAATGCAATCGGGGGAGCCACCATGGCTCTCAACTTTGCAAACGCACACACACACCCTTCCCCCATCATTTGCTCATAGGTATCTAAAGCCTCCATCTCGCGCCCCTGCTCTGCATACCCTGCAAGCATCGCACTCCACGACACCACATCTTATTCAGCCTGCATAGTGTTGAACATTCCATTTGGATCCTCGCTGCACCCACATTTGGCATACTTGTCCACCATGGCAGTGTTCAGAATGACATTTGTTAATCTGACGGGCATTCACCTTTTTGCCTCGGTTGTCCCACCATGGACTGGCGTCAAAAAAGTATTCATTCCACAGCTTCTCCTCAATTTTGCTACCTGTTTTTGGATACTTTCATGTTGTCACATTGGCAATATCATGTCAAAGTCACTCCAAACTAGATTCACTCAACCAGCTAACTTGAAGAATTCAACATGGAATTTTAGGGCCGATTTCTGATAAGAGGGAAAAACAGGGTGAAATGTGTTGAAGAAGGTGCGTTCATTAGCAGTGCATGATTGTATTAATTGTGCCGCTGTTGTTGCGGCTTCCAATTGACCATCTACCCATGCAGGTTTCTTGTAGCGATTGATCCACAGGGATCCATAGGTAATCTTGTGCTTGAAATTTGGCCCTCTTGGATGAATCGGGACCCACACTCTATCCCTAGTCCTTCAGCTATCCATGCCTCTGCACAAATCATGCATACATCTAGCAGCTGACAATGACAGCCTAGATTTTTTCTAGGAAACACCCAAACCCTACTTATCACACTAGTTCATATGCTACTTGCGTCTGCTTCCAACAGGCATTCACCTTTTTGCCTCGGTTGTCCCACCACTGACTGGGGTCAAGTATTCATGCCACAACTTCTCCTCGTCTCTGTTACCAGTTTTTGGATACTTTCATGTTGTCACATTGGCAGTATCATGTCAAAGTCACTCCAAACTATCAAAGATTCACTCAACCAGCTAACTTGCAGAATTCAAGATGAAAATTTAAGGCCGACTTTGATAAGCGGGGAAAACAGGATGAAATGTGTTGAAGAAGGTGCCTTGAGTAGCAGTGCCTGATTTTATCAATTGTGCCGCTGCTATTGTGGCTTCCAGTTGATCATCGACCCATGCAGGTTTCTTGTAGCTATCCTTCCACAGGGAATCACAGATAATCTGGAGCTTCAAATCCAGCCCTCTGTGATTGGTTATAACTGCTAATGGAAGAGATGTAGAACTGGTAGTAGATATTTAAGCGTTTCGGTTATAACTTACCAATCTGACACCAGATAACCTTTGTCCATCTTATCGAACTCTCCCTTCAAATTCGCATCATTGATGCTTCCATACATATCCATGAAGGTAGTGTTCCGAATTCCTTCAAGTAGATGCAATTCTCGTCTGTGATATGATCACCATGCTATCCTACAATCATCGCATTTGAAGACAAGACCCGTCGTTCAGCCATACTATCACACATTCTCTCTTTGCAAACTCCACATTCCAATCGGCATCCTCTGTAGACTCTCACTTTACAGACTTAATGAAGAATGCGACTTAATGCTCTACGATAACTACAAAAATCCTCCATGGGTCATGATATAAGGTCGAGGACAATGTGGTGAGGGCACCCTTCTTCTTCGACCTATTTCAGCCTGTTTTGCCCTCTCATCAGATTCAGCCCTGAATTTGCATATTGAATTATGTAAGTTAGCTCGTTGGGTGGATCTGTGGTGGTTTGGAGTGACTTTGACAAGTTACTGCCAATGTGGCAGCAGGAAAATACCCAAAAACCGATACCAGATATGAAGAGAAGCTTTGGAATGAACACTTTTCCGAGCCCAGTCAATGGTGGGACAATGGAGACAAAAAGGTGCATGCCTGTTGGATTACAAAAAAACAGATGCAATTCATAATTGGACTCTACTGTAAAAAGTAGGGTTGGGGTGTTTGCTGGAAGAACTTCACGTCGTGCGGAAGGAGCGGGGATAGAGTGTGGATCCAGATTCATCCAAGCTACAGGCCCGATGCGAAATCCCAATCGGGACCTGCATCTTCCTCCCCCTTTTTGTCCTTATTTCGCTGTCAATCCCTTCATTCTATGTGGAAGGTTCTAGAGGGAACTTCACATTTCCCCTCATGATCTTGATTTTGGGAATTCTTTTTTAATACAATGTTGTTAGGATATGGGCAGCATTGTCGTCATCATAGGTTGGCCGGTCAAATAATGGAAGATATTACAAAGGAAAGGTTGAAGCTGACCGCCAGTATATGTGTTCTCTCTGCGAATTGCCCAAACTGGCTTCATCAATAATGTGCAGGGTCGCAATGTCCTCACTAACTTTTATGTTAGTCTCATCCTAAGTGGGTGCAGTGCTGCTTCTAGTATGGGGCTCTTATCACTCTGTACATCATAGTGAAATTGAAGTGCTTATTCTCAGGTAAATCTGTGCCTTTTGGCACTCTTTTTTGGTTGTCAGGCTTAAAGGCCGTGTTGTAAATTGATTTGAGATTGGTGCAGGGAATAAATTTCACCACAGACAAGTTGATGGAGGCTGGTGCGGAAACGGTAGAGTCTGGTAGAGTCACATGTGGATGTGAAAACAACAGACAATTACATGTTGCGGATTTTCTGCATTGGCTTCACAAAGAAGCGACCCAACCACATTAAGCGCACTTGTTACGCACAATTTCAAAAATGTCAGACAATTTCTAAGGCTCTTCGACAAATGATGCAATTCTTAGAAGTTGAATGGTAGTCTCTAAAAGAAATAGAACCTCAAGTACACAAGCCAATAGTTTTTGGGGATAATGAAGGCATTTCATGTCTCTGATGTCCATTTCTGAGGTTCATGTGTGAGTGGGAAAGAGAGAGAGAGAGAGAGAGAGAGAGAGAGAGAGAGAGAGAAATTTCCATAGAACATGATGGTTCAATGGTGGTTGCTTGTCAGGAACACTGCAAAACATTGTATGCAACCAATATTTCCATGCAGGTCCTTCATCAATTTCGCGAGATGCAACCTGATGTAAGTAGTGTTACCATGTCTCGGCTTGCTTCGGTGGAAGATGAGGGAGATCATTGTGCATGAAGCTCAAACTCGTGATTTGAAGGTTCTTGTAGCCAAGTTCATTCCAGATGTGATTGGAAAAGACATTGAGAAGACATCAGCCAGTATGTATCCTATACAGAACACTTTCATCCACAAAGTAAATATTGTGAAAGCTCCCAAAGTTGATGTGGGCAAGCTTATGGAGGTAGAACTCACTTCCCTCCTCTAATTTAAGTGTTGGATAAGTTTCAGTTTAGTGTCGACGTTCATTGCATACATTGGCTGTTTTCTTGGTTGGTATCTTGTTGCTTGGCTGCTTTCATGGGGATCACATACAGTGAGGAGGTGGGAGCAAAGATAGAGCGACATGTTGGTGAGTTGGAAGAGCTTGAAGGGGAGCCTGTTAAGGTACGAGGGGCTTACATTTCCCGTGTGTAGTGGAAGGGGAGGAGTACTTTCGTAAGTTCTGCTGCAACAATTTTTGTTTTCCAGCCTACATGTTCTTGTTGGATATTAATTGAAGTGCTTTCAATGTTGTTACAATACCATAATAAAGTGGAGGCTGCTGAATGCAATTGGCCTTGCTTGGTGCAGACAGAATCCATTGCAATGTGGAGATGGCTGAAACACATTAGCATTTCCAAAGGATGGTGTGGATGGCCTTACGTGGTGCATGCAGAGTCCGTGGCAATGTGGAGATGGCTGAAACACCATTATAGCATTTCCAGAGGATGGTGTGGATGGCCTTGCGTGGTGCATGTAGAGTCCGTGGCAATGTGGAGATGGCTGAATGGGCAAAGGAGGCAAGTGGCAAAGAAGCCACGTCACTGGTGCATAGTTGTGTGCGACATACTAGATGAAACTGTACTATATGTCATTCCAGAGGTTGGTCCATGTGTTTTACAACAATACTATCAATATAAGACTTCTGGTTCGCATTGGAAGCTCAATCCTTGTAAGTTCATTGTGTGTGAAGCTCAAACTTGTGATTTGAAGGATCTTGTAGCCAAATTCATTCCAGAGGTGATTCGAAAAGACATTGACAAAGCAACAGCCGGCTATGGATGGCCAGGAGAATTATAATGTACTATGTGCAAAAACGTTCTTTGCCCCAGCCTTGTGGCATCATGCCACAAACCATTTTAATATCAAGAGAGCATAAACAGTTCTTTCATTAACGGTCTTTGTTGTCGCTACAGATGTGCAGGAAGATGAGGGAGATCATTGTGCGTGAAGCTCAAACTTGTGATTTGAAGGATTTTGTAGCCAAGTTCATTCCACAGGTGATTGGAAAAGACATCAGCCGGTATGTATCCTCTATAGAACATCTTCAACCGGAAAGTAAAAATTCTGGAAGCTCCCAAATTTAATGTGGGTAAGCTTATGGAGGTAAAACTCAGCTTCCCTCCTCTAATGTAGGTGTTGGATAAGTTTCATTTAGTGTCGACCTTCACTGCATATATTGGCTATTTTCTTGGCTGGTTTCATGTTTTCTGGCTGGTGGTATGCTGTTGGTTGGCTTCTTTCATTTCACGTGTGTAGTGGAAGGGAAGAAGTACTTTCCTAAGTTCTACTGCAACAATGTCTTTTTTCCAGCCTAGATGATGTTCTCGATGGATACAGAGCTTTGAATGTTGTTGCAATACTATAATAAAGTGGAGGGTGTTGAATGCAGTTGGCCTTGCTTCGTGTAGGCATAATCCAGGGAAATGTGGACATAGCTGAAACCCCATGATAGCATTTCCAGAGGATGGTGTGGATGGCCTCACAATCCAGCATGCAAAATCCATGGCAATGTGGAGATGGCTGAATGGGCAAACAGGTTAGGTGACAAACAAGCCACGTCACTGGTACATAGTTGCGTGCTTACATAGTACATGAAAGTGTACTATATGTCATTCCAGAAGATGACCATGTTGGTCCATGTATTTTACAACAATGCTATCAATAAAAGACCAATGGTTTGCATTGGAAACTCAATCCCCATAAGTGGCTTGTGCGTGATGCTCAAACTTGTGATTTGAAGGATCTTATAGCCCAGTTCATTGCAGAGGTGATTGGAAAAGACATTGAGAAGCCAACAGCCGGTATCTATCCTCTACAGATCCCCTTCAATTTGATGTGGGAAAGCCGGCTGGAGGTCTAGCCTCACTTTCACACATCTAATGTCAGTGTTGTATCCATTACAATGTGGAGATGTTTGAAACAACATTGGAGCATTTTCAAAGGATGGTCTGGATGGCTTTTCGTGGCGTGTACCGAATCTGTGGCAAGAAAACATTGCAAGCAGAACCCATGACAATGGTAGTTGCACGGGTTGGTCCAAAGCCAATTGCAACAACAAATGAATAAAGGGTGCTAAAAGGAAAACACTCCATAATTGATCATAAAATCCACTGTCCAAGCATGATATCTTAATGGGAATGCGAAGGGAGTGTGTCGAGCGGCTTTTGCTCACCCATCCCTTCGCTATCCGAGGTGGAAACTCCAAGATAGAAGAGTTGGATATCTCTAAGCACTCAGCCCGCTCAGAACAATCAGTCATGACCTACAGCTAGTGTATCATGGTTGTGCTTCCTGTTTGTATTTCTTCTTACCTTCATATTAGCAATTTACCTTATTGTGTATACTTAAGCATCTCTCCTCCTTCACCGTGCTCTCCATCCTTGCTCCCGTTCCTACTCTCCGCCTTATCTCCTCTCGTGAATGACCCAGAAATGCTCTCCGTCAAGTCCCCTCCATGTCGCTGCTCTGCTTAATGTATCTACAAGTTGTTCTAACCGCCTAACTAACTAATTGTCACCTAAGAAGTAAGCACGTTCCCTCTGCAGATGTCGTCCCCACACAGTCGTTCCCTACCAAAGATAACCATTCCCTATGTACGCTGTGACGGGCTGTGATTGTGCCGAACTATGACTGGCTGTGTCGGCTGTGAATGTTGTGATTGACTGTGCAACCTTGTGTGTGCCACCCCCTAAGCCTGTTGTAGGGTAAAATCTCGTGGTGCGAAATTTTGGCCAAGTGTCGGGATGTCGGGAGGAAGCTGAAACTTGGATGAAGAGGGGATGAATGCAAGTAACGAAAGGATGATGAAGGTGCATAGGAGGTACATCCAGTTGGAGTTGTTGGATGACTAACGGATGAACTAAGGCAGTAGCAGAATACTGTTGTAGTTCATCCAATTGGATGATAAAGAGTAGTTGGCAGACTCCGCATAGATAGAAGGCACAAGTGGTATCGACGTGCAAGTAGGCTGAGAGGGGGAGGAATACCCGCGGTCTACTAAATAAACACATGGGCTAGCCATGAAATCAGCGAATAATCAACGCACCGTTCGGAGTGGATGAGGCAACCAAAAGTAGATTTAAGCAGCAATAGTGCAAGACGGAAATGGGGCATTTTTGGTGACGAGAAAAGTAGGAGCTCAGGGTGAGCAGTGAGGATGGTGAACCATCAGGGCAGAACTGATTGTATCCGCTGAGGCCAGTAGTAAAGAGGAGTTGCAATCATGTGAATCTCTACAAGTGTTCAGTGGCATGCTATTGTGAGCTCTGATGTGAATTTAACAGAAATTTTCGTTATTGCAGATGGCATGTGTAGCTTTCAGCCTTGGGAATTGGTCCTTTAGATGTCATGATACCCCAAGTAGTTATGAGAGTGTAGCTTGATCAGATTTTGAGGACTTTTGGGAGCTCAGTTGCAGCAAATCCAGACCTGATTAGAGCAGTAGCCCAGGTTGCACTATTTGCATGCTAGTAGTGAATTAATGTGGCAAGTAAATTCTTTTATGAGAGTGCTGGTCCTCGTCTAAGTAGTTGGAATTCATGAGTAACCCAGGAAACCTAGCATAAGTACAAACCATTCCCGACAGCCTGTTTCAAATTCAGCAAGTGAGAGATAGACATTCTACATAAGTGTCGTTAGTAGTCAGGGAGGTGACAATGCAAGGGAAGAATATTTGAAGCAACAAACATGGAGGCTCCACCTACCGGCTGGTCATCGTGATGCAACCATGAAAGAGGGCAGTGACTGATCAACCAAGAGGGCAAGCCAAGACAATGTGCTTTGGATCAGATTTATCAAACCAATGCTGGTGTTCCCCTTCCAACCCAAAACCTGCGACATGGGATGAGTTTCAGACAGCCATTGTGGCTAAGTTTGGTCAGGTTGATCCAACCGAGCTGAAGATGAAGCTCGACTCAATCAGACAGGAGCCAAGACAAAGGGTGCAGGCATACTTTGAACAGAGGCGAAGGTTTATGTCAGGATTGCGACCAGAAATAATGCGCCTGCTATTGGGAGCCAAATTTGCTAACATTGATGAGGTAGTGGATAGAGCAATACAAGTAGAGAAAGGACTGGGGCAAATCGGAGAGACCCCTATGGACCAATGGAAGCGAAGGAAGAAACAGCTAATAGGCCAATGTCTCAAAACGATAAACGCTTGGATGACCTCAACTTCACATTACAAAGGTATTTTGAGAAGGGATCCACTCCCTCTGACGCATCAGGTAGCCGTACCCCACCACGTGGTATGACCAAAGTGTGCAACAATTGTCAACAAGAAAAGCACACTCGCAGCATTTTGTCCATCCGGGAGAACCCCTGTGAAATGTGAAAAATGCCACAAATTTGGGCACCGGACAGACCAGTGTGGTAAGCAGTGCAACTTTTGCAAAATGTTGGGACACACGGAAGACCAATGCAGGGCAAAGGCAGCCATGGGATCAGGAGGAGTGCATGCCACTAATTTGCTGGAGGTAATGTGTGATGATGAGGAAGCGGTTCTGGCTGAACTAACTGTCGACCAGTTCGACAACGCTGCCAGGCCCACACATGGATATTTTGAATACGAAACAACGATCTACCTCAGTCCCTTGTCCTGGAAACCTACTTCCATGAATGTAGTCATATCCACATCGTCGCTTCACCTCCAGAATGGAGTGCATATTTGAGCCACGCCCAATTTTCTGTTTGCAGGAGACAAATTGGTTTCGGACATTCGGTGAATAGACGTGGGACACTGACTCCAGCAATGCCTCCATTTCCTTGTCATCGAGAGGAACTCTGTCGGAGCCGTCTTCCGACATAATTCTGGCCAATATCATCTTATGGGCGGCCTGCAGCTGTATCTGTTTGGGTTTGGCACCAGGTCTCAACTTAACCTCCTCCTGAACGAGCTGCTCTGCCTCGTGGGCAGCCTCCCGCGAGTTCCCCCTCGCCAATTTGTGACAATGGAAACCAACATGTATGCAAGCTCGTGTGAGGTCGGGGAAATGGTGCAACACATAGAACTGCTTGGCATTACAAACAGACATGCAATGTGGTGGTTCTTTGCAATGCGCACACTTAAATGTGGAGTTTGGAACCTTCTCCTAAGCTCGAAATGGTTGATGAGCTGTGCCTGTCCAATCCGTCTCGTTCCTGTGACCTGTGGATTTAAAATGGAAGCAAGTTGGGGAGAAACACCGCAACGCGCCCGCACAAACAACGTAGTGCACCCGCACACCATCAAGCATCTTCATGTTGGTGGTTTTGGTGACGCACCAAGGATGACCGTCATGTTTTCTATCCATATCTGTCAACATTCCGGACGCCCTCAAGTAGTCCATTCGAGGAGGGAACTCAAAGAAGATATTACCTGCGCGAAGCATGTAACGGATTTAATTGCGAACTTGCTGTAGTCCAGCCCAGCCAACTCCGAGCGGTGTCCCTCCATGTGAAGCCCTCGCAGAATTTCAAGAATAGATCGAACTGTTGTGCTCGTGTTGGGAATATGACTCCCTCGTTCACTGGTGTCCATTGAGGCCTTGCCTGATCTCCAGGACGATCTCGCAACTTCCATGACCTCGTCTGAGTCAGACATGTTGTGAACAACCCGGTTCTCGCTCATCTTCATTGATGGGTTCGGCTCTGGATTTACTTCGTTGCGGACTTCTCTCTTTGAGGTACCCACTCTCTTATTTGCAGATTGTTTCGTGGAAGGCGCCAGGATAGAAGGTGCATTTGGCGGGCAAATGAAGTCCCCAACAGCCTTGTATATGACGATGTCCGATGGTGGAACTCGCCATTCCCTGCCATCGCCAAAATCATCATGGAGCACAACAATACTTTCGACTACAACTCCGTTTGAATCCTTCCTTTCCTCCTCCAAAAATACCAACCCTGGTTTCAGGTGGTATCGAACGCAGAGATATTTCTCTATTACCCGGCAGATGTCCCCTCTGCACGGAAATGTAGCTCTATGCTCGTGAGGAGGGCAGTACACTATAGTGCTCGGGTTTTCTGCCATGGGAGATGTGCACACAAGACTGCCAGGATGGCATTCAGGCAAGCGCCCTAGGAGAAGGGGGATGCAGCGAGGGGAAGGAATGCAGGGCCGATTTCACCGAGCGACGAAGCCTAGTCACAAATCCGGGGAGCCTACTCTCCCAAAATACACTGTCAGAGTGTTAATGAACCTTGTCTCCGGAATGCGGCCCCTGGCCTTTGCACAATAACTGCCAACGGTATGCAGTCAGAAGGTTTATGACCAGTGCAGATGCGTTGCGCAAACCAATAATTGTGGCGTCTAACAAGAAGCGTGGGGGGCGAGCGTGCAAGCACCTTCCCCATGGACAGAGGGAACTGACAGAGGTGGCATTCCAGTGGGTCTAATTGCAATATTGAGTGTCAGACCCTCGCTGCCCAAAGTCAACATGCAACAAAATGCAACATTGCACAAAATTGGAACTTTGGTTCAAATGAGATTTTTATTAATAATGAACTGTGACAAGTATGCATGCCCTCACAAACCGAGGGAAGCCAAAAGTATGCATGCAATACATGCTCAGGTAAGTTGGAAATTTGCTCCCGTGTTGCACTGTTCTCACCAAGAAACTGGAACCTCGATTGCCCTCTCAACAAGCTCATGACTGACAGGGTGTCAGTAGGTGAAGACAATGGATGCAGCTCGTTCGCCTTTGGTGTAGTGGACAACGGTGTCATGTCCTCTGATATATGCACCATCGTAAATCGAGATCTTTGTTGTGGAGACTATGTGTCCATACGACTCATCCTCGTAGCTTATGAAAATGTCCCCATACACTGTTTGGGATGGAATCCTGTCTGGCATGTACGTACACCCGATGCAATCCTCGTAGGCCCACTGGCAGCACCTCCAATGATGTAGTAAGGCCGTGCGGCTTTTGGGGATGTTCCATGCAGGCGGATAGTGCAGATCAACGATTCGCAGGCACCACAGCCGCGCAAGCCCGTCCCCGCGAGGTTGATCGTGGAAGCCAGGAAGGTACTCAAGAGCGGATATGTGCACCCTCCTCTGCTGAGAGTGGTCTAGCCAATCCTGCAGGTATATGAAAATATCCCCTGACATGGGCGAGAAGTCCCACGGGGTCAGATTTGTGTTTGGGCAGTTGTTTGGATCCCGGCACGCCATCGCCGACTATTGAAAGGGCTGCCAGGAAGCAGACAGGGTGCGCAGGGAGGGGGGGAGTGTGGGGAAGTTGAAGTGAGAGGAGCTCGGAGCGAGGAAGTGTTGTTGCTGTCTCGGTTTGAAACGCATGGGTCACGAACGAAGGTCGGGCAAGTGGCAAAGAAAAAGAGAGTTTAATACGACATGGCGTCAAATCGGAGGGTGACGGCCCCAAGTGCCTACCAGAGAACACCCCCCGGATGGAAATTCGGCGCCGTTTTCCCATCTGAGGCCGTTCAGATGAACTCGTCTCGGGGGGAGAGGCCAAAACCTAGCCGACAGAGAACATCCCCCGGATGGAAATTCAGCGCCGAATTTCCATCCGAGGCCGCCCGGACGAAGTCGTTTCGGCGGGAGAGGCCGACATCTCACCGAGAGAGAACATCCCCGGATGGAAAAAGGGCGCCAAATTTCCATCCGGGGCCGCCCGCATGAAGTCGTCTCATGGGGAGAGGCCGACACCTAGCCGACAGATAACATCCCCCGGATGGAAATCCGGCGCCGAATTTCCATCCGGGCCCACCCGCATGAAGTCGTCTCGTGGGGAGAGGCCGACACCTGGCCGACAAAGAAAACGGCGCCAAATTTCCATCCGAGGCCGCATGGAGGAAGTCGTCTCGCGGGAAGAGGCCGACATCTCGTCGAGAGAGAACATCCCCGGATGGAAAAAGGGCGTCGAATTTCCATCAGGGGCCGGTCGGATGAAGTCGTCTCGTGGGGAGAGGCCAACACCTGGCCCACGAGACGACATCATCCGACCGGCCCCGGATGGAAATTCGGCGCCCTTTTTTCATCCGGGGCCGCCTGCATGAAGTCGTCTCGTGGGGAGAGGCCGACATAGCCGACAGAGAACATCCCCCGGATGGAAATCCGGCGCCGAATTCCCCTCCGGGGCCGCCCGCACGAAGTCGTCTCATGGGGAGAGGCCGACACCTGGCCCCGGATGGAAAAACGGCGCCGAATTTCCATCCGAGGCTGCACGGAGGAAGTCGTCTCGCGGGGAGAGGCCGATATCTCGCCGAGAGAGAACATCCCCGGATGGAAAAAAGGCGCCAAATTTCCATCTGGGGCCGGTCGGATGAAGTCGTCTCATGGGGAGAGGCCGACACCTGGCCCACTGTGTCGCGCACCTCAGTTCAGTAAGCTCCCCTTCAAGTCACGATAACTCGCTTTGATGCGCGTGCCTAACTCCCAACCTGGCCGCCCGGGCCAACTTGGAGCTTTGGCTGCTCACCGGGACATAACGGTCCCCCTTTGCTCTTCCAAAAGACCCTCCACCGATTTAGGCCTAGTGGAAATTCCCTTTTGTAGCTGGCAGTCCGGAATAGCTCCCCACTCTATGGTCGCTTTCCGGTTCGCTCGCTTACTCACTAATTTTTGGTCACCAACGAGCTTGCACCGTTCTCGGGGTTACTACTACCTATATATACTTTTGTGACTGTCCGCGGGGGTTTCACAAACAACCATGCATTTTTATGGCGAACCACCACGAAGACCCTCGACTCCCGGTGATGAGTCGCGGTGAGTCTTGGCCCACCCACCACGGCCCCATTGCACCGTGATGAGTCCCAAGACTCCCCACAACTCCCACCACGAGGTCTCCGCCCCATGGTGAGTCCTATGCCACCCCCACTAAGTCCCGCTAAGCTACCACCACCCCTTGTGGAGCCACCCCCACCGCAACCCGGTATGCGGGGCTCCACCTAGTGAGCGCCTCCGCCTCCTTGAGCGCCTTGGGCACTCAAGGTGCTTCAGCCCCCCGTACCTATCGTTGCCACTGCCCCCACCACAGGGGTAGCCCCTCCTGTGTCCTGACCCCCCTGCCCTCAAGGTAAAGGGCCGCGACACACACCCCTACCAACAGGGAGTCGATGTCCTCATTGACTTGTCCATTTTGTAGAAACGAACATCCAAGTTGTGGCGTCCCACATCAAGGACTTTGTTTTCGTACCATGGCGTCCCAAGGCAAAGAACCAAACCCCACACTTGACTCTATTCTCTACTGGCTAGTTCGGCCGACTTCCTCCAAGTCCCGGCCAAGGGTGGAGCCCCTCAAGCTCCTCCCAGTGCACTCTTCTTGGCCTACTTCAAGGCCAAGGAACGATCCTCCCCGAGGATCGAATCGCCTTACTACAACAACATTGCTTGCGACCACTCGTGGTGCCATTTTTTTTTTGGCATCACCTTGAGCAAGGGTCCACTTGGAACCCTTTTTGACTAGGAAGATAACTTTGAACCAACCATGTGCCCTAATCACTACAATTGGGTCCGCCTTGGAATGCTGGCTTGAGGTACGGGAACACGCCGAAGCCGCACTACGACTTCGTCCCGAGGCTACATGATTATAGTACGTGAACGGAAGCACGTAGCTTCCGCGTTAGCCCGCACTACAAGGCAACCCCCTCGGTAGCGCAGTTATAGTACGCACACGCGCCAGGTGCGCACTAGCACGTGAACTCCCAAGGAAGGCGCAAGTTTCCTTACCCCTTGGATGGGAGTTACCCGATTTCGGCACTGCGCAAACACACGATTAACCCAATTTACCTCTCCCACTTTTGTAAGCTAGCATGCATTCTACACACTAGCCAACCATACCATGCATCACCATTCCAAACAAGATAGGCATCACGACATTTGGAAACCATTTCATTTATAACAAAATTTGTACAATACAAGTTTTTGCAATCGGGATCCTGAGCTAGCTAAACCGGGCTAAGCATGCATTTCCTCCCCCACGCTCCAAGGTTAATGTCCCCATCAACGCTTCTTCTGCTTTTGAGGTCGCCCTTCGAACGCTGCAACCGCCTCGGATGCGTTTCCCATTTCTAAGGCACGCACCCAAGATGCCTCCACATGATGATAGCCCTTCCATTTCACGAGATACTCTGTTTCTCGGTTCTTGAACCTCCTCGACTTAAGCACTGCCTCCACCTCGTACTCAGGTTCATTTTCATGATCCAACAGCACAGGTGGTGGACGCAACACTTGATGCCGATTCGGACGCGCTTCATTTTTGAAGTAAGGCTTCAAAATGGAGACGTGGAATACCGGATGCACCTTGCTATTTGCCGGTAGCTCCAATTCATGCACATCCTCATTCATAACCTTCCGGATGCGAAAGGGTCCCGCATACGGAGGTACAAACTTCGGACTCACTTCCGGAGGTAGTCAGAAATTCTTGATGTTCAACCAGACCTCCGTGCCTACCTCAAACTTCACTTCTCTCCGCTTCCGATTCGCCTCCTTTCATACCGTTTCCTAGCTTTGGTAATGTTGTACTTTGCGAGCTTCAACAAACGCTCGCGTTTTTCCAGTACCGCCGCTGTTGCTGGTTCCTCAACGTCCTGGGCGGCCCAACTTGTCGGCACCAGAGGTGCTTTGCCATAGACCAATACAAAAAGGGAAACTCCCGTTGCGGAGTGTTTTGTGTTATTATAACATAACTTTGCCGCGTCCAAGTGTCCACCCAGTCTGATTGGTCTGCCGACACGTAATTCCGCAAGATTTGCTTCACTACGGAATTCACTCTTTCCATTTGGCCATCTGTCGTAGGTCGGAAGGCGGTGCTCATCTTGAGCCTCGTCCCCATCTTCTTCCAAAGTGCCCTCCAAAATTTATGTTAGAGGGCTGCTTGTGACTGTCTGGGACTCAGACACTTTTACGGGTTCTGTGGGGTACCCTTAATTTTTGCACAGACTAAGACCAACAGGAGCCATACATAGCCATACACAGCCCGTCACAGCCTGACACAGTCGCACCACTAGTCACAGCCCGACACAGCCCGTCACAGCCTGACACAGTCGCACAACCAGTCACAGCCCGACACAGCCAGTCACAACCCGTCACAGCTTCACACAGCCAGTCACAGTTTGACACAGCTGTCACAGTCATAGGGAACGGGTATCATGACAGGGAACGACTGTGGGGGAACAACATCTGCGGAGGGAATATGTTAGTTCAAGAATGACGGTTAGTGAGGGAAGCGGTTAGAACAGCTGGTAGGTAGATAAAGCCAGGAGCGGGGATTGGAAGGGGGATCACTTCTTAGATATCACGGGAGGGGACAGAAGAGGATCTTGGAGTACAAGAATGATGATACCACAGCAGAGAGGAAGAGGAGACGATGGCGACTTAGTTAGTACAAGCTGTAGGATTACATAGGAGGGTAGATCAGAGACACCATGGCATAGACACGTTACCTGATTATCCTTCATCTGATTATTATTCGATACTATCACACTGTGTAGAGAGACTTGAGTGAAGCTGTGGAATGAATGGAATCAGAGAGTCAAAGGAGCAATCTGATGCTTAAAGTATACATAGTAAGGTAGACTGAGAATATGAAAGCAAGAAGGAATATAAATTGGAAACACAACCATGATTCGCTAGCTGCAGGTCATGACTGATTGTTCTGCGCGGGCTGAGTGCTTAGAGATATCCAACTCTTCTATCTTGGAGTTTCCCCCTCGAATAGCGAAGGGATGGATGAGTAAAAGCCGCGCGACATTTGGCGACCATACTGGGGACCTGGATCATAAACAACCAGATGTAACAGGCATCTGGTAGGGTCATGGTGGTTGGAGAATTAAGGAATTTGATGTGAATCAAATTCCCGGTAGGACTGAGAAGGAAAGATTGTCTAAACAATTCTTTCAGAGGTTCTTGGAATTGCCAGACGGTTGTAAAGAAAACATTCTTAAGAGAGTGCATGATGCTGACCCGGAGTGGGGTCTGGAGAAAGGAGTGATAAAGATTTATCAGGTAGCTTGTAGAGGAAGAGCACAATGGTTACCAACACTGGTTTATGTGATAGCCTTGCTATCCATTAAGCGAGTAGAGTTTGAAAGCTGGAGGAAAGGAAAGTGAATGTTTACACTCATATGCATGAGGAGTTGGTACTGGTAAAGAATTGGATTCCAAAGGATATTCTGTGGATCAAACTTACACCAAGAACATCTTTTCAGACTTGTTTACCATATGGTTATATGGTAACGGAGACTTCTAGTATAGCAAAGGGTGCATTGAAGCTTGAGAGAAACCCAGGCATATACGAGAGATACTACAGAAGAGAATTTTGGTTATTGCCACACTAAAGAAATGAAAGACATGGGACATGAGTGATGAAAGAGAAGCTAGACTCCAAAGATATTCAGCAAAAAGAGAAAGTTATCTGAGAGCTAATTATCCATACCTTTGGGAGAGAAGAATAGACATTGGGGAATCATCTGGACCTCTCACACCATTAAAATCAGGGAGTACATCACCCATACCGGAAGAACTAGAGTTGGATACCACACCTTCTTTTTCTTTGCAAGAAAGATTAAGGGAGTTGGCAGAGGAAGAAGATCAAACACGAGGTGAAAGATCGGAGGTACATCCCTGGATAAAAGATTTGACAGAAATCTTTGATAAGAGTTGGCATGGAACACCAAAAGCAGGAACTCCAGTTTCTGAAACTGAAGATGATGTGGCAGAGCCAACGGAGAGTTCAAACTCCCCAACACCATTACAAGATAGTTACATGAGTGAAGAAGAAGAAACCCAAGGGCAGAACTTGGAAGATGAAAACATGGAGAAGAAATTGGAAGATGACGAGTATGAAGAAGTAGACCCAGCAACTGAGGTTGAGACTACAACCAGGACATCCCAACCCGTTGGACCTGGATCAAGTGGAGCACTTGGATCACAGACCAACAAAGGTGTCAGCTCAGAGGGATCAGGCGGAAGACCTGGATCTGGCTCTAGGGGGACAGGGAGTGTGGAAAGTAGTGCAACTGAGGCTGGGAATACTGTGAATATAGTGAGGCCAGGAGCAGGGAGTGCTCAAGGGCCAGCACTTGGTGGAAGAACCACCACAACTACTACAAGTCCTCAAGGACCAGCATCAGCCAAAGGGCCAGCACCTGTCAGGGGGCAGGGTGTAGGGCCGCAGATGGCGTTACAACCAACACGGGCAAAACCACCTTTCCCAATATATTCGGGAAAAGGGGATCATGATGTACACATTAGCCAATTTGAGCACATGTGCATAGTGAACAATGAGAATGGCGATGATGCCAAGATGAGATTGTTTCCTTGTTCACTCATAAAGAAAGCCAGTGAATGGTATGCAAGATTCCCTGATAATCATTTCCTAACCTGGAATGGCTTGGGTACAACGTTCCGAAATAGGTTCGGGATCAGTAAAACTGAGGATGAAGTGTATGGAAGTTTACAATAGTTGAAGCAAAAGAAGCATGAAACTGTTGAAGAGTATATGGAGAAGATGGAACTGATGATGAAAAAGCTGGCTGCTGTACCAGCACCAGGGTTACAGAAGGCCTGGTTTGTGAATGGACTAAGGCTGGAGTTGCAAAAGAAAGTGGATATGTTACCCCACAATACGGTGGAGGAGGCATTTGAAATAGCAAACAGAATTGAGCAGTTGGGAATGCTCAGGAGAGAGAAAAGAGATGAAGAGGACTCTGAGGATGAGTCAGATGAGGAAGAAGAGCTGGAGCAAAAGAGGAAGAGTAAAAGGAAGGAAAAGCTGAAGAGGGATAATTATGAGAAAAGATTGGAAGAAATCTTAAAAAAATATGCCACAGAGGCTGCAACACATTGGATGAAGGGTGTTTGGTGTGAAAAATGTCAGAATGAAGGCCACACCACCACTGAATGCCACATGAAGGAGAAACACTGTACTATCTGTAAAATGGATAACCATTCTACTGAGAATTGTTACTACAACAGAAGGACAGCAGCAAGAGAACCTAGGCAAGTAAGGGTGCATCAAGTGCAACCCCAGCCCTGATCATATGAACTTCCACATCAATTTTGTTAATACACTCAGTGGCCAACCGAGCTTCAAACTCTTTCCTGAGTTCCTCTTTCAAAGCTTCCAATTGAGTTAATGGAACATGGGACTTCACATAAGTTCCCAACAAATTGAGGGTTTTGCTTATGGAATTCATAAGCATAACCTGTTGTGGGTCATCATGATGGGCTTACTGTTCTCCCTGATCATCCACAGTATGATGCCTGACAACCCACTCTGGCCATTGCTCTACCAGATGCTCCTCCTGAACCCCCTCATCCTCCACAGGTGCTACTGTGTTGGGGAATGCTTGCGCGTGAGCCTGTGAGCCTGTGAGCCTGGCTAGGCTCACGCCACGTCAGCAAGCATCCACGTGTTCAGGCCCTATTTCCGTGCTTCCCCCCCCCCCCCCCCCCCCTATTACCGCGGATCAGCTGTCGCCTATGTCCCAATTTTTTATCCCTCTTCATTGCCCCCACATGAATATTCTTTGTGGCCGAGAACAATGGCAGGTTTGCGGATGAATTATGATTGAGGTCATGACTTTGGAATGAGGAGATCGCCCACTAGAGAACTGAATATTAAAAGCAAACATTTTTTTTTGGCAAAGCAGTACATTCATTCCAACACACAAACATTTTTCAATTCCGCAATCCGAAGACCTACCCTAGGCAATCCCTAACTGTACTTAAAGAACTTGAAAAACAGTTTGGGGATGGAAGCAAAACCAAAACACAATTTATTGAGCCTCGGTACTTGAACCTAAAGAAATATTGGAGGTTTCAGAGGAACCACTTCCAGAGTTTACAGCAATATCATCTATGAATACAGCAGCACATCCATGACGTTTTTTTTTTCCACGACCTTCATGGAGATGCGAATACAGTGTTTGTTCGGATAACACCCGTGCGCAAGCTTCCACGTAAACCGGCAAGCGGTTGGATCTAGGGGGGCTCGGGGACATGTAGTATCCTTGGAAAGGTGTAAGCCACTATTTGTCGAACGGGAACGACACAAGGAAATGCAACATATTTTGCACGACTACAGAAGAACTTACTCACACTCAAAATCGGAGTCCACGTCCAGATCCTCGTCAGGCGCTTCGGGCTCCTCCAGAAGTCCCTCTGTGGATGGGGCAGAAGTAGTGCCCGACTCAAGCTGATGAAGCTCGCTTGAGAAGAGCTCCGTATCAGCTTCCATGCCGAAGAAGTGCCTTCTGGCGCTCTTGCAAGCATGAAAACATGCTCCTGCAAATCCAAGAAGAACGAGAAATAAAAACAGGGTTTCCCTAAGGTCACTGCCCATATGTCAAACACAATGTGAAGGGCCCCACCTGTGCCCATAGACAAGTCAACCACTCGTCCACCATGACGGTTGCATGTCTCCACCAAAGTCTGCATGAAAGCTGGAGATTTCTCCCGTGCACCTCTCCAAGGGACACCAATCGACCTTTTCATAGTTCGACCCGAGTCGACGTAATTGAAGATAACATCATCCTCCACAGGCTTGCAGGTGGGGTCAATGTGAGCTGCAAGGTCCCTCAACTGAAACTCAGCAACACCAGGAGGAAGAGTGTCCTTCCGCATCACCAGGCACAAAGCTTCGAAGACCCGTGTCTGTCAATAATCACGAAGAGAGCATGAGACAGAAGACATAACCCACCATTTTGATTTACCGAAAAACCACGAAACATCAATTGAAAGGAACCAACTCACTTTCTGCCCCGAGAACTCGCCCTTCGTAAGAGGCAGAGTATTGATGCATGTCCAAGTTTTGATGACACGAAACCCGGAAGCTTTCATGTAGCTGAAAAGAGTTCTTCAAGCCGACATGTCCTTTGACTGCATGAGAAGAAGAGCCCCCGAGTCCGAAAGGAATTTGTTGCTGAACGAGAAAGCCCACTGCCAGTAACGAGAATCCGATTTGTTCCAAGTCGGGGTCGAATTGGAAGGGAACACATCAGGGACGGGAAAACCGTCAGGAATGTCCAGCACCACAAGGTCAGTCGCGTATGCCTGCTGAACTCCATTCACCCATTCCGGACTTTTTGTGACCCACAGCAAAAAAAGAGGAGACAGTGTAAGAAGCCCAATCCAAATCTAACAGGAGATCAATCCCCTGGACAAGCCACAACAAGTTGCCAAAACACAATTATTCATACAACAGTTTAGACATAAGTGCTTACCTGAGTGAGGAACGAAACAAGCATGTCCCATGACTTCGAGGGCACCCCTTTGAATGTGGACTTCCGGGACTCCATCATTGCAAGAAAACTTTCATTCAGCACCTTACGATTGACTGGCCCAAAACCCTGGAGGGATGTTCTCTCGCCTCGAAAACTTGCTCCCTCGGCTTTGATGTTCTCTTATCCCTCCTTGTGGGAGAAGGTTGTCTTTCAGGAACCTCTGACGGTCCCTGTCCTTGCGGAGCTGCACTTTTCCCCTTCCCCTTCGGATCCCCGACAATCTTCCCCTTTTGTTTTGGAGTAGCAGTTTTCTCGGGCTCTTTTGCAGCCAGAGCAGAAATGATTCTGTCTTGGATGTCTTTGTCAGCCAATGGGGCAATTGCTGCGGCATTGTCGTTCAGGTTTCTCAAAACAACTTCATCAAATGGTGTGTCCTGTTTTG
The DNA here is from genome assembly GCA_030704615.1 of Takakia lepidozioides. Classification (NCBI taxonomy): domain Eukaryota; kingdom Viridiplantae; phylum Streptophyta; class Takakiopsida; order Takakiales; family Takakiaceae; genus Takakia; species Takakia lepidozioides. The sequence goes on from CM060732.1 coordinate 51,726,903, forward strand.
GCAGGTCGAGATACCACCCACAGTCTCTGAAGTGCGCCCTGCTCCAGTCTCTGGCAATACCAGCCATGTACATTGTCTTGTCATTGGAGGGGTCAGCCCATGAATAGATGAAGTCTGGGTCATCGCTAAGGTACTTTTCCGGTATGAGGATATGATACATATACCTGAATCACACACCAAAAACCCAGACAGACATTCGATCTGAAAATGAAAAAGAACACACATCCGGAAAAAGATATTGAAATGCAGGAAGGCAACACTCAGAAATGAACTTTTGCAATCCCGAATCAACCTTGCATTGACGCAATGTTGATTCGAGCAGAAATGAGAAACACCAAATGATAATGTTGTATTGATAGAGACAACGACTGACAAGCGCAATTCAACATTGCTTCAAAGCAAGGTTGTTTTCATTCACAGAGGAAATGGAAAACACTGCTTGAAAACTACCATGTGACTATGTACCGGTGCGGATATTCAACATTGCGTTGGCGCAATGTTGAAATCCTTTGTTGAAACACATGTCAGTGGTATCTGATAATCATAAGTTTCCTACAATTGTATGGAAATCGGGAGATTGCTGCGGGACATTTCCATCAATCCATACCGCCAACTAACGTTGCGTCAACGCAAGTCTGTTTGTTGGTACAGTGAAAGCTGTAAATAGCATTTCAAACAGACTCCAAACAGTCTTATGTTCATCTTGGCAGCATTGGAACTGGATTTGAACTACCCAAAACCACAGGAAAAGCTACATAGCCTGCCACTTCATCAACCTTGCGTTGACGCAAGGATGATTTTCCTGTCAGTTTATCCCTTTTCACATGCAGAAAAACGGCATTATGGGATACGCTGGTATAGGTAACTGAAACCAGGACAATGGGATACAACCTTGCGTTAACGCAATGTTGCTTGACAGCACATGCAGAGCCCTCAGAGATCCCTCAAAGCCCTGCAAATTCGCAATTCTTTATGGAAAGAACGACACAAGAATGCAGAAACATACCCTTCAAGTACCAAATTTAATTCAAGGAGGTCACACCTGTACAACACTCGTTTCATTGCTTGCTCGCTGTTGTACTGGTTTTTGAATTCGTAGGACCTGGAGATTCCTTTGTCTTTCTCAAACTTCCTGAAGAAGCAGTTTTTCCAGACAGCGAGCTTCCATCTCCTGATGTAGGCCTCCAGTGTGATCCTGGGGCAAGCCATCTGGATTTTATAGTCTGCCATCGACTCAGCAAGTGCAGCCACTGCACGTTTTTCCAGCTGCAACAAGAAAGCTCATGAGAATTTGGGAGAGGTTACGGAGCAACACAAATGTCTGAAAATGGTTTGGTGGAAACCTTACCTGGCTCCAGAATGTGGCTTTGTGTAGCCACTGGTCGAATGTGTGGTCGCTAACAACTTTTATTGCTTGTGTCTTCGGGTCCCTCTCTGGAGTTGGGAACATGTTCGTGTCTCTCACAAGAGGATCCGAATTCCATATCTCCAACCACCTGATTTTGGTTGCATTGTCCACCATTGAAATGGAAAGGCGATGTAGTTTCTCTTGAGTCATTTCTGGCTTGGAGCCATACTTGTCATAGTGTGCTTTCACCTGCTCCAGAAATTCCGTGCCAAGACTTGGATCTGCTATCCGGATTTGTTTGTCGAATGCACTCATGAGGTTCTTCCTTTGATTATTCATCTCGAACTTCATCATGTCCTCAAGCCCAGTTGCAGACCGCTGCTCTTCTGTGTGGGAATCATAGTACTCTGCTTTCGCCTTCAAACCAGTTTATGCTATTTCTTGCTGCATACATTACAGGTAAAAAGAATCAAACACTGGCGTTTCTTCACAAAATTTGCAGTAACAACAGGCAAACACGTGTCAAGAAGCTTACAGTGTACATGTAGTCAAGAAAAGCCTCCCTTGTCAAGCTGTACCATGTGCTTGTCTTCTTCTCAGCACACCTCTTCATCTGCTGAGGACTGAGCACGTTCGTGAATGACTCCAGTGGCATCAGCCCTACCTTCTAGATGCGGAATAGAGTGTGGCACAGATTGGTCGTCACATGAGATGTTTCATTGGACCTGGAAAAACCTTCAACTCATAAGATGATTTCAAATTGTCGAAACGCGGAACAAACACAAAGTTGGAAACTTACTTGTTTATGTCGTGCATGGCTGTCAAGAGCTGCGTGACACGTCCTTTGTGATCGAGAACCATGGAAACCACGCTCCAGTGCCATTCGATCTCGTCCGAGTGCAAGCTTGAAATGTAATCCATCCAGGCAAGCAGTCTGTGGTTCCCATCCCAGACAAAAAAACATCTTTCCCATGAATGCTTTTGTGGAGGCCTTTTTGGACAGCTTAAACTCGAACTCCCTGTTTACATCCCGCCAGCATGCATCCCAACTTTGCTCAATGTCCTCTGTTACAAGACACTCCTCTCCTTTCGTGTTCATAGTGGATACGTAGAACACTGCTGATCCCTTGACATAGCCGTGAACAAAGTCGTTCTTCAACTTCGTTATATCATTCCTCAATGCCGGTCGAACAGCGGGCATGGAGATCATCGTGCACAGCGGAATGACCAGGTTTCCGCCGGGAACCTCCATCGACAGAATCACCTTCGACGAGTTCACTTTTTGCCCACCCATTATCTCCTCGGCCTTGTCTTCATAGTGTCCCTCCAATGAGTCTTCCTCACCTTCACCTTCTGACGCGGCCAAATCTTCCCCCCTCGGATTTCCTTTTTCTTTTCCTCTGCACACAATGAATACTCTGTGAGTGACAGATTGAGCTCCGATGGATCAACCTTGCTTTGACGCAAGGTTGATTGATGGGGATGTAGTTTAGACTGAAAAGCATACAGGAGGAAAGACTTTTGAACCCAAAAAATGCTTTGCGTTGACGCAGGGTTCTTTTGGGAGCTTCAAATAATCAACTTTCCCTACCTTACAGTCCAGGGTATGAGAGTTCGGACGCTTCGATTGAACAAAAAAGGCATCAAAACCAGCCTTGCGTCAACGCAAGGTTGATTCTTGTGCGGCATCTGTTCGTTTCACCAGAAGTTCTAAACATACACTATAGAGGTCGGCATCAACCTTGCGTTGACGCAAGGTTGATTGCGAGCTCTCGGATCGGGGTTCAACAAACAAAATATCTACAAGAAAAGGAGATTGTTGTCTCTGCTTCTTCTTTGCAATTGATGATGCGTCGCAAGCATCCATGTCTGTCTAGCTTGATTGTAGTGCAGCATTTGCACTGTTTTGATGCCCAACATATACACTTAGGAGGTCGACTTCAACCTTGCGTTGACGCAAGGTTGATGTCGACCTCAATGCTTAGCATGAACCAGACAGAAACAGAGAGAGAAAAAAAAGAGTTCATAGCCACCTCCGGTTTCTTCTTTGCACTTGATGATGCTCCTGATGCATTCAATTTTTCCATGGGGTCTGGAGGTAGCATGCTTCCAAGGAGGTCCCGGTGATGCGAAACAAGGGCAGACGGCAGCGTTTCCGCATCCGTTTGTTCTCCCTGCTCTTTGAAGACCTGGTTCTCCACTCGCAGTGCTTTCTCCCGAGCCCAGCCTCGTCCTCCCCCCTTCTATTGGAGGTTGCTCATCGGTCGCCTCCGGATCACTTCAAGACCTTCCTCTCCACACTGTGGCAGAATCCTGCCCTTCGTCTTCCTCTACGCCGGAGGTTTCTTCTCCCATTCTAAGTTCCCGTCTCGCCCTCATCCTCTCCTTAGCGCGTGCCCTTTGCTTGTTTGATGTGAAATAAAGTTCTTCGACGCTTGCTTCTCCCTCGGAAGGGTCACCGTCTCTGCAGAATCCAGGGTTGCAAAGACAATAAGGAGAAGAGGGAAAAAAGAGGACTATCGGAGGTTCATCGCAAGGCCTTCAACGCCAAGATGTTCGCTCGCAACGTTCAGTGCGCCACTGACTCGTTCCACATGCATGGCGAACACGTGTCCATATAACGATGAATATCGGCGGAGCATTATAGCATCCATCCAAAATCGTTGGGGCACCTCTCATCTGAAAAAGTTCATTATTGGAAATATCTTCTGGGATGTTCCAGAGGAATGTGAAGTATGTACAGTTGTACAGCGGTGCAGGTGCCGTTAAAATTAAAAATGGGCATCTCTTCTGGCTCTCTGACATGACCAAATGGCGGCTCTGTCAGTCAATCTGTCAACTAATGCACTGGTGGGGCACTTGTGAAAAAACAGTTGGATTCTAGGATTAGGAGATCTGCAAGCCGGAGCGATACTGCAATTGTGTGTGAGGACGCCAAAAACTCCGCTCCCACACAACCTGCATTCAGAAGCACCATCGGACTGTGAACTCTACTTTCTGAAGCAACATCGACATATGGCCTCCCAGGCCATGGGCTCCCTTGACGCGGACTTCTTCAGTGAGGACCACCCTGTGCCATTTTCTTACGAGGTGGAAGATGATGGTTTTGCGGTGGTGCATGAACTCGTCCTCGCAACGCAGTTTCGGTTGGAAAATGGAAGTCTATTCGTTCAGAGGGAAGTGTACGATGCCAATGGAAAACTGGTCAAGTACGCGTTCCAGAAACCTTCGCATACTGCACCAACCACACAATGGAGAGTGCCTCCAGGCAGATACAGGGTGCTTAGTGCTCCTCTGAGACAGTCTGCAGGATCGTTCGTAACTCCTGGCACGGCAGCATCAGTGGCCCAGGAGAAACACCCGTGGTTGTCAAGAAGGAGACGAGTAGCGTTAACACTGTGGTTGAGCTTTCGGACTCATCCTCCGATGACACATGTGCAATACCGCCCGTGGATCAGCCATGTCCACATGTAGAAGCAGATGTGGAGGAGATCACCAGTGTCATTCCTAAACTGAAAGCCATGGGTGGGATGGCAGGATTCAAGAGTGAGTTTGAGGGGATAGACTGGAGCACTTTCAATATTCAGAGGGTGGCATTCTTGCCGGAATCTTTTGATGGTAATACTGTTTTCGAGCTGCCTCCTCCTGGTCGCGTGTGGGGGCATTTCTAGTCTCCTGGAAGGAATGGACAAAAAGCACGATGGGCACCCTTGGTGCCGCACAAAAACCTCCAATATTCACAACAACGACAAACTCATATTCAGGCGAACAGTCTGTAATGGGCACCTGAAATGCGAGAACATGAAATGCAGACACTTCGCATTGTCAGGTGTGCAAAACCAAAGCGAATGGGATGGTGTCAGTGAGAATCCATTCAAGCCTGGGGTGACACCACCATACAGTAACACTTTTGTGTGAAGTTCTGTAGTGGTACCACCCCTTGCTGCCTTGCTTTGTGTGGCGCCAGAATGTATTATGTGGTGCATCGATTCAAAACCCTGACTAGAGCCTGTGTCCATTTCGGTTTTCACAACCACCCTGTGTCCAAGGGGGATTATAGGAGAGCGTTGACACAGTCTCGCGTCTGATAAGGCAAGAGTTGGATACCAATCCAACTGGAACCACATCTGCAATTGCCATGGGGCGAGCAAGTCCTTTCTGGAAAGCCGTATTCTGTGTGCATCAAATTCGGTTGGAGGAATACTGGAGGGACCAGCTTTGGACACTGTTATGGACCATTTCTCAACTTTGACTTCTCCAAACATTAGGAATCAGGTGAACGCTTTAAGAATGGGCTCTGGGAGCCGAGGTTATATGGACAATATTATGGATTTGAAGAAAAGGAGCATGTACGACTACATCCAAGACATCGTTTTCCCGGGACAAGGAGCCAGGAAAGTGTTCTTGTTCAAAATGTCCACAAAAGGTGAGGGCAGCGGGGTCAGCCTGGTTAAACGTATGCAGAAGGGTGGCGATCTTGGCAACTGCTTCCTTATGTTCGATCATGTCAAGAGGGTTAAAGACTGGACCACAATGGCATGTCATGTTTACGACCCTGTGTACCAGCGGGTCATGACAATTGCAGTGTGTGACATGCAGTCAGAGGACACAGATTCACAACAGCTCATGTGGAAGCTCTCATTCGTGTTATGGCCTCCAATGGTCTCCCATCTCCCAATTTCGTTGGTTTCATGGCCGATAGTGCTCAAGCTAACTTCAACGCTGTCCGCATTGTTTCGGGACGGGAGATCCCAAAAGTGCAATGCCTGGAAGAGAACGTACGTGTCTTTTCCATTGGACACAATCCCTGGACAAACACACAAAGACATACATCAAGCCAGATATGCAGACTATGCATCGTCAACTGTGCAAACAGTACAAAGACGCCAAAACTATGGGGGAAGCGAATACATTGTTCCAGACAATTCGTGCCTGGTGGTACTCATCTGGAGCGGCATCGGAGGACAGCATGAGGGCACTGCAAGACTGGTTCGCATTTTGGCACTTCCGTTACCGACAGTGGGAGCGGCCATGACAACGGTGAGTGGTTTGCATTCACCTTCGTTTGGGTGCTTCGGATATATGCTTTCATGGTCCAATCCTTATATCGGTTTTGTGTTTTTTTGCCTTGCAGCATATGTCCATTGAGGAGATGGCGGACATGCCTTCTTGCAATCTTGCGGAGACAGTGCACAATGCCTGGTTGCAGCAATCCGGCAAAAAAGGAAGAGATTTGTATGCGGCGACGGCCGATGACCTTATTCGTGCTCTGCAGCAAACCAGATACAGGTCATTCTTGAGGGGTGGCCTTGGTGGCAAAGGCCCGGACAGGAGCGAGTTGATGTTGCGGGCAGCTGGAAGATCAGGGGATCCCAGCAAAATAGCGCGGGCCGTGAGCATATGTGCAGATGGCACCCCTCTCGTGGGAAGAGTTCCCCATCTGGAAGGCGAAGAGAGATTCGGGTCTTTGCAAACGGAAATTGGACACCCCTCCGGATCGGATGCAGATTCCCATAGGGCGGACAGGGTGAACTTCTCGACGCCACGTGTTCCCTTGGATCAGAGATGGAATTGCGGAACATCCACATGTGAGGGCTACTCTGCCCCAGAGCGGACCCCTGCATCAAGCACTGTCACTGCAATGGTTGAAGACCAGACACGTGGTGCCGCATATAATCGAGTCCATGGGCTTGGACGAGGTTTGGCATATAGAACGCCCAAGTGCTGGATCGCGTGTGAAATGCGCGGCGATCAGGGCCACCAATCATGAAAAATGTACATCATTAATATCCAGAGGAAAGAACGCACTGCAGCTCCTACATTCACGGGTTTGTTTCTCCCTTACGGACAAGGCAAGGCAAAGAACCACAAGTTCTGGTTCTGCGCTGACGATTGTGGGAGATGTGTGCATGGGACAGTGAGGCCTTCCGTGGTAAGGAAGCCTACTCCACCACCGTGTGGCCTGTGAAGATGGGCACAGGTCTCACTCACGAGAGATCGCAATGCTGGAAGAGGCGGGTTTCTCCCTAGCCAGACATTCCATTGACGTGAAGGTGCTTCAAGTAGAAGCGGTTCACGGGTACCTCCGCCTGACGCTCACTTGTTGGGCCAACCAGACGGAATGGAAGCTTGGTTCGACGATTCCCTCCAACCGCAGAACACTACGGCAAATTGAGTCGCCAGAATGCTTCACGCTCGTGTTGCGGGAACAATGAGTGTGCCTGATCCAGGGTATGGTCGGTCTTCACCATGATCTCTCCGCATCTGCGCTGCAGGACAGGACGTAACGACATCACTGTTTCCTAATTTTCCCAATTGTACATGTCCTGATTTTGTTGGTATGCTTTCAAGTAGTTTGGGAAAGAGAGGGAAGTTCATACCGTGCAAACACCTTTACTTCATCTTCTTGAGAAGGATGGTTTGTGATCCAAAGCACGACTTCTTCATTCACCAAGCCACTATGAGTTTCAACGAAGTCAACACACTTCTACAGCGGGATACAACCCCATAAAAATCTGTGTTTTCCTTGACTACAACTTGTAATGGGAATGACTGTTCAAGTCTAGTGTCTCTCAATGTATGTCATCTAACATCTTTGCTATGCGTGGGTCAATGCATTTGTCGCATTGGTTTGTCATTCTTTTCATTAGCAAACACAAGAAACTACCTTCAGATAGACAGATGATCAAATCAACCTCGTGTCAATACGAGGTTTACTTGAAGTTCTCCAAATCCCCCTTGTGTCGACACAAGGGTTGATTTTAGTTCTCAGAAAAACAACATCGTGTCAACACGAAGTTCATTTTTGTTCCAGGAAAACAACCCTCGTGTTAACACGAGGTTTACTTGAAGTTTCTCCAAATCCCCCTTGTGTCGACACAAGGTTCATTTCAGTTCTATGAAATGAAGCTCCTGTTAATAGAAGGTTGAACTCCAGGAAAGCCCAAAACCCTTCATCCGTTTCACCTTCATGTGGTGAAATCAGCAGTTGGGGGCTCCACGGTTATAGGCCCACCTTCTTTGTGGTGACGTGGCATGACCTGGACCAGGCTCACGCCACATCAGCAGCGTGAGCGTAGGCTCACGCCACGTCAGCAGCGTAAGCGTAGGCTCACGCCACGTCATCGTTGTGTGAGCGTACGCTCACATGCTCACGCGGTAGCGTCGTTGCTACTGTGTCCTGGTGTTCTTCTTCTGGGACTTCTGTCACAGGTGTGGGTATTACCCGCACAGTAGGGATTTCGGTGGACCGACTCTGCACCTCCGGTTCTACTCTTCCCCTGCCCAAGCTAGAGTCTTCATAGAGAAGGTCACCCTTCTCTATCTCTGCCACAATTTGCTCTGTAGTGGGAATATCTAACCCTTCTTTCTCCAAAACAATAGGCTGTGGTGGAGTAGCATGGACTATTTGAGGTAACTCTGAGACAACCCTATCATCTGGCTGTGATGGCTGTGATACTGAAGTAACTTCTTGTTCTCTCTCCACAGGTTGTGCTGTTTGTAACCACAGCTCTCTGTGCTGCTGTGCCCCCTCCTGCACCAGAGTTTGGTTAACATCTTCTTGCGGCTGTCTTGAAGCCAATGGTTCTACCTCCATTGTGATCCCATTTCTTTGTCTCTTAGGCTGTTGTTGCTTTGCCAGCCCCCCTTCACCATGTGAAGAACCTTGCTCTTCCATTGCAGTGGTTGTTGTCTCAAACACTCCCATCTCCTTCCGTTCTCTCGCATCAAGTATGCACGAGTCCAGAATAATTTGTGCAATGATTGGCCCAGACACTATGATAGGAGACTTAGCAACAGTGCCTTGTAATCTCTTCATCTCCTCTACCAGACCGTTGTACATTATCTCTGCCCATGCCACATCTTCTCCTCTTAGGGCTTTGAGTATCTCCTCTGTGAATGACTTACTCAAATACTGTTGGTTCTGTTTCATGGCAAACAGAACGTTCAGTATTTGGCCTACCTCTCTGAGCCTTGGGTACTCGGCCTTGGTACATGCATAACCCTGAGTTTTAAGGAAACTCCCTTCTTGGAACATGTCCCCAATCTGCAATCTTGCCCTGTGTTCATCCACCTGTACTTGACCTGATGGAAATTCAAACAGTTGCTGTAGATACTGGGGAGTAACTCCTATTTCTACTCCCTTCACCCTGGTTACTCTGGTCTTAGGCTCAAAGTTCTGCAAAAATTGCAGCATGTACTGCCTATGATGCAATGTCCAATCCTTGCGTTGCAATCCCTCTAATCGCAGCTCCTTTAGTAGCTGCACCGCCTGTGGTGTAGCAATCGTTTGTTTCTGCAAGATTGTGGTGCTCTTCACCCTTATATCCTCCATTCCTCTCACCCTCTTCATCCTAGACAAACAGAAAGGTTTTGGTTGCAACAACTGAAGAAACGCCTGCAGGGCGCAAAACATAAATGTATGGTTGGCACAGAATGAAATGGGTAAGTGCTTGTAAGCCTGTGGGGCTTGCAAGTATCGATTTAGAGAAAATGTACTCTCTGCTCTTTCGTCCTTATGCCACTGCGTAAGTAGCAAGGCGAGCGTGTAGTCTGTTATTTCCTCCATAGCTTCAAAGCTATAGCATTGATGGTCTCCCCCGTCGAGATGCCCGTTACTTGGAACGACGCCGACTCTTGCGCTCAGAATCCCTGTAGGTCGAAGGGAGGTGATGAGCAAAACACGGAAGGCGTGCAAAAAGCAGACAAAAGGGATACTAGGGTTATGAAGTGGGGAGATGAAAGTGTGATTTATCATTGGAGTTAACATGATGAAGTTGACAAATTGTCATCAGCGGATGGACAGTGAGAAAGTTGGATGGTGAAACAGGGATGAAATAGCCAATTGGTATTAATGGATGGATGACGAGCTGGCAGGATGACAGGCTAGATTCTTCATCACGAGGACTGACACTTCAGGCCTAAGACAAAAGACTGAACGGTGATTTAGTGGGCAGAGCGGCCACAATAATATTAGCTAGGACAAAGGATGGATAGGAAGAGGTACACGTTGCTTTAAGATATATTTAGCCAAACAACCAGGCCAGTGGCACAAAGGGGGATAATACCCGGTGGCCACTAAAATCTTTAGGCCTGAAGTTACAAAAATTAAGTGTGGGGTCTAGAGATTGAATGATCACGTGAAGTGGTGGCGTAGATAGATACCAAAGTTATGATCACGAGAAGTATAAGACAAGTGGTGGCGGATAGTCATCTCTCTGAGACTTCAGCACTGGTTTACGTTTCTTTTCAGTAAAGCATGGGATTATGACGATTCTGGAGTGAGCACTAGTGGAGCTTGAGGTGGAAGTAGAATGACTCTAGCATAGAGGTGGGGTTGGGATGGTAGAAAGATTGTGTGAAGCCCAATTCTCAGGCATCTAAGCATCTGATTCATGGTTACAAAAGATGTCAAGCTGTAGGCTTAGCGAGCATACATGATACAGGTTGTGTACTAAGAAGGGTGAACATGCTGCCAGCATGTAGTGGAATGGTTCCTCCATGCACTTCTCTGCAAAGTCAAGTCAGACACATGTGTTAATATGAGAGCAAAGCATGAACATTACAGGATTTAAAGTGAGCATCACGACAGGCATAGCGTGACCGGTGAAATGCCACAAGACATGGATCAAAGCGAGTGAAGAAGCCAAGCTCGATGGCATTTGGTTACCCTCCATGGATCATCAAGAAAAGAAGACGAGCAACATGTCTAGGAAACTCTTAATTACAAATCGTCATTTGTCTCCAGGTTTTCTCTTCCGCTGCAGCCTGGGATAAATGGTGGACTGACTGGATGAATTGTCATGGGTTGCAGGCCCTTTATTTTTACTTACATCCCTTCAATTTCTTGATCTTGCTTTTTGGAAAATACCCCCTGCAGGTAATTCTGGATTATGATTGGCTGTTGCTGCTGTGACTGGCTTTTGGGTTTAATTTCTTTCAGTGGACTTTCCCCCTGGGAATGTCCACTAGGATAATACGTGTGACAAGGATTTCGCTTTTATGTACTTGAAAAGGGTTCCGCCACCCTTTCCATGTTTGCATTAATGGGCCCATAATTCGTTTGGATTGACGTGCTGGGTATGTACTTTGACGGCCAGTTTTGTCTTCTTTCTTGACGACGCCTGTTCTTGCAATTCATGCCCGGCTGTGTGTCTTGCCCTGGCTTCCACGTGTCCATTTCTAAACTGGCTTCCGTCCTTTCTTCCGCCGGCCATTTCCCGGACGTTATCCTGCGTCCCCCTGTCACTGATCCTATGGACTGTGTAATCCTGGTAGGCTGTGTTGGACTGTGACAGGCTGTGTGCCACTATGCTGGGCTGTGATAGGCTGTGTGACCCTGTGAAGGGCTATGATAGGCTGTGTGACCCTGTGATGGGCTTTGATAGGCTGTGTGACCCTGTGATGGGCTGTGATAGGATGTGTCACACTTTGCTGAGCTATGATAGGCTGTGTGACACTGTGATGGGCTCTGATAGGTTGTGTCACACTGTGCTGGGCTGTTTGAACACCTGTGTTCCTTGCTCAGATCATTCCCAATACAAAGTCATGCCTTTTGGACTTTGTAATGCACCAGCAACCTTTCAAAGAGTGATAAGTGAATCTTTTCATGAGTATCTGGATGATTTCATGCATGTGTTCTTGGATGATTTCAGTGTGTACAGCTCTAAGAATGAGCACTTGCATAAATTGGAGTTATGTTTGGCCAGATGCAGGATGAGAGGTCTGGGCCTGAATCCAGAGAAGTGTACTTTCTGTGTGAACTCAGGGGTGCTTTTGGGACACATTGTGTGTAACAGGGGACTTCTTGTGGATCCCAGAAAGACAAAGGCCATTAAAGCCTCTCCACCACCAGTAAATGTTAAGAGTTTAAGGAGATTCCTTGGACAAACCAGTTATTACAGAAGATTTGTCAGACGGTATGCACAGATAGCAGTACCATTGAGCAAGATTCTGAAGAAAGATGCAGTGTTTGCATGGACAGCTGAATGTCAACAGGCTTTTGAGGAACTTACATTGTCAGTAACAACTACACCGGTGCTGATTAACCCTCACTGGCATGTAGTATTTCATGTTCACTGTGATGCCTCAGGAGGAGAAGCGTTGGGAGCAGTGTTAGCCCAAAATGTTACAGGAAATATAGATTCATCTGTGTACTATGCTAGCAGGTTGATGAACAGTGCTGAAAGGAACTATAGCATAACTGAAAGAGAAGCACTGGCAATGATTTATGCAGTCACGAAATTCAGGCATTACCTATTGGGAAGGAAGTTTATGTTTTATGTGGATCACCAGGCTCTGATATATCTGGTGAACAAACCTTTGATAAGTGGAAGGATAACAATGTGGTTAATAATCTTGCACGAGTTTGAGTTTGAGGTTGTTTACAAGCCTGGTCGGTTGCATCTTGTAGCAGATCACTTGTCACGCCTATCAATAGGAGAGCAAGCCACAGGAATAGACGACCAATTACCTGATGCGAGTTTATTTGCAGTGGAGGTGCAGGGAAGTGCAGATGACTAGTTAGATTGGCAGTGGCCAATCAGATACTACCTTACTCATGGTCAATGCCCACCTAGTTATGGGGAAGAGCAGAGGAAGAGAATCGCTATCAAGGCTTTACCTTATACTATGGTAGGGGGCAGAATGTACAAGCTAGGACCTGATGGAGTACTTAAACGATGCTTGTACCACCATGAAATAAATAAAGTTTTGGAGGAAGTTCATAAAGGAGTGGCTGGAGGTCATTTTGAAGAAGAGACTACGAATAGAAAGATACTACTTGCAGGTTACTGGTGGCCTACTTTGTTCAAAGATGTACACAAGTATTGTAAGAGTTGTGATGAGTGTCAGAGGCTAGGACCATTGCAGAGATTTGGGAAGATGGCTTTGCATCCTACGATGCCTACTGAACCATTTCAGAAATGGGGACTAGACTTTGTTGGACCAATTAACCCACCAGCCAAGAATACACAGAACAAGTATATAATCACAGCCACTGATTATACTACAAAGTGGGTGGAAGCTAAGGCTCTAAGGGACAACACAGCTAAGTCCACAGCAAGGTTCATGTATGAGAACATACTTACACGATTTGGCTGTCCCCTGGAATTTATCAGTGACCAGGGAAGTCACTTCATCAATGAGACCATAGAACTCTTGACTAAAGAGTTCATGATTGTGCATAGGAAGAGTACAACTTATTACCCACAGGGTAATGGGCAGGCAGAGGCTACCAACAAAATACTATGTACTATCTTGGCTAAGATAGTCAATGCAAACAGAACAGATTGAGATACAAAGCTGCTAACAACTTTGTGGTCATACATGACTTCATATAAAGTCACCACTAAGTATACACCATTCCAATTAGTTTATGGTATGGAAGCTTTACTTCCAGTCGAATTCTTGTTACCTACCATGAGAACTAAATGGGGAAGGAGAATGGAATTGGAAGATTTAATTAAGGTCAGGAAACATGAATTATACCATGTGGAAGAAGTACGTGCTGATGCAGCTGATAACATGACCAAAATTCAGATGAAGAGGAAGGATCAGTTTGATGAAGGTAAATTAAAGACTTTTAAGATGGGATATTTGGTTCTGTGGTTACCAAAGAAGGGGAAGATTAAGGCTTCTAAGCTTAAATCACCATGGAAAGGACCTCATGTCATACAGAAGATGTATGATAACAACACCGCCATGTTACAAACCATTAACAAAGAGATGCTGGGAAGAGTCAATGCCAATAAGTCGAAGGGATACAGTGGTATCCATGACAAACCATTGCGGCACGACTTGCATATTGAAACACAGAAACAGTCACGGGCTGCACCGGTAATACCAACGGAGCATGAAGCACTTGTCGTAAAGCCGAATGTGTATGGCCTGAGCGGAGAACACGGGTGTTCGCATAGTTATCACAGCCCACCACAGTTTGACACAGCCTATCACAGCCCAACACAGCCCACGCGGGCTACACAGTCCATAGGGTCAGTGACAGGTGGACGTGGGTTAACATCCAGAAAGTGGCCGGCAAAGTGGACAAGGCAAACGCGAAGAAAGTGGCGGACAGGGAAAGACGCAGACAAGTCTAGAAACGAAACGTTGCACACCGCAGATATTGCAAAAGCGGGTGTCATCATGCAAGAAGACAAATTGGGCCGTCAAAGTACCTACCCAGTACATCAACCCAAACTAATTGTGGGCCCATTAATGCATTCAGGGCAAGGGTAACGGAACCCTTTATGAGTACAAGAAATGGGGATCTTTGCCACGTGTGCTATCCCAGTGGACATTCCAGGGGGGGAAGTCCATTGAGGGGAGTTAAAATAAGAAGTTACCCAAGGAGGCAACAGCCAATCACGAACGAAAATTACATGCAGGTGGTTTCCTCCAAGAAACAACAGCAAGAAATTAGCAGGGTCATGAGCGCGAGAGTCGGGGTGACTCCGAATAACCAGCGTCTTGGCAGGAGAGACAATCAAAGCGATAGCTTTGTAGCTATGGTGGATATCACAGATTATACGCTCGCTTTACTTCTCACGCAGTGGCACAAGGACGGACGGGTTGAGAGTACATTCTCTCTCACTCGATACTTGCAAGCCCCACAGGCTTACACACACTTACCCGTTCCATTCTATGCCAACCATACTTTTATGCTCTGTGCCTTGCAAGCTTTTCTCCAGTTGTTTCAAACAAGGTCTTTTTTTTTGTCTAGAATGAAGAGAGTGAGGGGAATGGAGGATATCAGGGTGAAGAGCACCACGATACTGCAGAAGCAAACAATTGCTACACCGCAGGCAGTGCAGCTGCTGAGGGAGTTGTGATTGGAGGGGCTGCTACGCAAGGACTGGTCCTTGCATCATCGGCAATATATGCTTCAATTTCTTCATAACTTTGAGCGAGGGATGGGAGTAACCCAGGTGAGGGGAGTAGATATAGAAATTACTCCCCAGTACCTACAGCAATTGTTCGAATTGCCATCGGGTCATGTAGATGTGGATGAGCACAGGGCAAGATTGCAGATTGGGGACATGTTCCAAGAAGGGAGTTTCTTTAAGACTCAAGGTTACGCCTGCACCAAAGCCGAGTACCCAGGGCTCAGAGAAGTTGGCCAAATACTGAGCGTTTTGTTTGCCATGAAACAGAACCAACAGTATTTGAGCAAGTCATTCACAGAGGAGATACTAAAAGCCTTGCGAGGAGAGGATGTAGCTTGGGCAGAGTTAATGTACAATGGTCTGGTGGAAGAGATGAAGAGGTTACAGGGTATTGCTGCTAAGTCTCCGATCATCGTGTCTGGCCCAGTCATTGCTCAGATCATTCTTGACTCTTGCATACTTGATGCGTAAGAACGTAAGGAGATAGGAGTGTTTGAGCCAACAACCACTGCAATGGAGGAGCAGGGTTCTTCACATAGTGAGGGGGGACTGGCAGAGCAACAATAGTCTAAGAGACAGAAGAGGGGTATCACTGTAGTGGCAGATCCATTGGCTTCAAGAAAGCCGCAAGATGATGTTTCCCAAGCTCTTGTGTAGGATGGGGCATAGCAGTACAGAGGGCTGTTATTACTAAAAGCACGACCTTTGGAGAGGGAAGAAGAAGTCACTTTGGTACCACAGCCATCACAGCCAGTTGAATCGGTTGTCTCAAAGGTACCTCAGTTAGTACATGTTGTTCCACCAGAGCCTATTGCTCTGGAAAGAGAAGGGTTGGACATTCCCACTACAGAGCAGGTCGTGGCAGAAATTGAGAAGGGTGACCTTCTCTATGAAAACTCTGGCTTGGTCAGGGAATCAGTGGTACCAGAGGTGCAGAGTCTGTCCAGGGAAATCCCTGCTGTGCATGTAATAACCACACCTATGACGGAGGTACCAGGTAGAATAGAATATAAGGACACGGCAGCACCTGTGGAGGATGAGGTGGTTTAGGAAGAGGATCTGGTGGGGCAATGACCTGAATGGTTGGTGAAGCATCACACTGTGGAGGATCAGGGAGAACAACAGCAAATTCATCATGATGACCCCCAGTCACTAGAAGCATTCGTGTCATTTACCACTGGGGTAACGACTCATTTTGAGTCGTAAAAGTAAAAAAACTTGGATCGACTGGAAGTTACAAATGACTAGTTACAACAGACGTGGAAGTTGGGTCGGACATCCAATGATTGGAGTGGTAAAGGACGCAGACGCGAACAACTGCTCAGCAATTATTGCGATTAATGCTGAAGAACCACGTGGCGTAACCAGGCGGGCCGCCCGTGTGTCTGACCTTTTGGGCTGACTTTGACTTTTTCCTCTGGCTGAGTGGACTGATTCACTGAAGTGCGGTGACACATGGGCGCGGACGTGGACGATGATTGGACGCCGACGTGGCGGCACCACGACGAGCAGCACTGCTACCACGTGGCCACGGGCCTGGGGCGCCACGTGGTAGTTGACCACATAACTTGCAATGCTACATGCCCAGTGGCAATTGCGACTGCGGAAGTCGACGCAACCACTGCTTTACTACTTTAAATGAAGTGCTCGAAATTACTTGAACAAGCACTCGTAGTGGTTCATGCTTTGAAGTTTTGGTGTTTGTAATGAGCCGACTAGTACATACTCATGTAATGTCATACAAGAGAACTAATCATGTCATTAGAATTGCGAAAACAATGAAAGACATGTCATGAAACAAAGCAAAATGAAAATGAAATGAAATGAAACAAATGGTACTTCATTACATCTGCGGAAAGCTCAAAGAGCTTATGATACAATGAAAAAAACCAAAGATTAAAAGCAGCCCAAAGCTACTACTGCTCTGGGGATTACCTAAGGGTCAAGGCCTCGTGCAGGTAAGCTACCAGCAATTGTGATCCTCATAATGCAAGGCTCAATGACAGATTGAGTCCCACGGAATAGATCATCTACCCATGCAGGTTTTCGTATAGCTATTGATCCACAGGGAATTATAGGTAATCTTGTGCTTGAAATCTGGCCCTCTTGGATGAATCTGGACCCACACTCTCTTTGCTCCTTCAGCTATACATGCCTCTGCACAAATCATGCGTTCATCCTTGCCTCGCTGCTAGTAGCTGACAATGACACCCTAGATTTATTCTAGGAAACATCCAACTCAGCTTCTCAAACTAGTCCATATGCTGAATGCGTCTGCTAGTCTATGAAATGTAACAAGCATTCACCTTTTTGCCTTGGTTGTCCCATCATTGACTGGGGCATAATAGTATTCATTCCACAACTTCTCCTCATCTCTGTTACTTGTTTTTTGATACTTTCCTGTTGTCACATTGGCAGTATCATGTCAAAGTCACTCCAAACTAGATTCACTCAACCAACTAACTTGCAAAATTCAACATGGAAATTTAGGGCCGATTATGATTAGAGGGAAAAACAAGGTGAAATGTGTTGAATAAGATGCCTTCATTAGCAGTGTCTGATTTTATAAATTGTGCCGCTGCTGCCAGTTGACCATCTACCCATGCAGGTTTGTTGTAGCTATAGAGTCAATCTGCAGCTTGAAGCCCGGCCCTCTTGGGTGAATCTGCACCCACACTCTATCCCTACTCCTTCAACTATCTATGCCTCTGCACAAATCATGCATATATCATTGTCTTGCTGCTAGCAGCTGATGATGACAGCCTAGATTTGTTCTTACACCCCAACCCTATTTGGAAAAACAGGCTGAAAATGTGTTGAGGAAGGTGCCTTCATTAGCAGCACCTCATTCTATCAATTGTGCTGCCGCTACTGTTTCCACTTGCAACAATTGACCATCCACTCCAGCTGATTTCTTTTAGCTATTGATCCCTCAGCCTAAACCTGAACATGAATCTGGACCTCTATCCCTGATCCCTCAGCTATCCCTGCCCGTGTACAGATACATCCCTCAACCTTGCTTCTAGCAGCTGACAGTGACGGCGTGAAGTTCTTCCAGAAAACACCCCAACCTAGGACTTAACAGTAGTTGCAATTCTGAATTGTAACTACTTCTCTCTGTAGTCGAACAAGCACTCACCTTTTTGTCTCCATTGTCCCCCCACTGACTGGGGTCGGAAAAAGTTCATCCCAAAGCTTCTCTTCATCTTGTTATCTGTTTTTGGGTACTTTCCTGCTACCACATCAGCAGTAACTTGTCAAAGTCACTCCAAACCACCCCACATCCACCCAATGAGCTAACTTACAGCATTCAATATGTAAATTCAAGGCTGGATCTGATGAGAGGGAAAATAGGCTGAAATAGGTCGAAGAAGAAGGTGTGCTCACCACATTGTCCTCGACTTTGTGTCATGACCCACGGAGGATTTGACGGACCATGCACCCAAGATGACCTCTTGTGTGTGCGAGGTGTGTGTTGCTTCCACAGGGAATTGTAGGCAATCTAGAGCTTGAAATCTGGCCCTCTTGGATGAATCTGGACCCACACTGCTCCCTGCTCCTTCAGCTATCCATGCCTCTGCACAAATCATGCATACATCCTTGCCTTGATGCTAGCAGCTGACAATAACACTCTAGAATTGTTCTAGCAAACACCCCAACCCTACTTATCACACTAGTTCCTATGCTGACTTGCGTCTGCTTCCAACATGCATTCACCTTTTTGCCTGGATTGTTCCACCATTGACTTGGGTCGGAACCGTATTCATTCCAGAGCTTCTCCACATCTCTATTATCTTTTTTCGATACTTTCCTATCGACCACATTGGCAGTAACATGTCAAAATCACTCCAACACCACCATAGATCCACCAACGAACTAACTTGTAGAATTCAACATGAAAATTTAGGGACGACTCTGATAGCAGGGGAAACGGGGTGAAAATTGAAGAAGGTACCTTCATTAGCAGTGGGCCTTGTTCTATCAATTGTGCTGCTGCCATTGCTGTTTCCAGTTGACCATCTACCCACTTGTAGTCGTTGTGCTATTGAAGAATGTGTCCCCCCTTCCCCTAGCATTTGATCATAGGTCTCCAAAGCCTCCATACCATGTCCCTGCTGTGCATACCCTGCAAGCATCGCGTTCCATGACACCGCATTTGGTTCAGCCATAGTGTTGAAAACTCCCTTTGCATCCTTAATGCACCCACATTTGGCATAGACGTCCACCAGGGGAGTGTTCAGGATGACATCTGGTACAATTCCAGCTTTGACGATGTCACCATGGACCTCTTTCCCCTTTTCCAGAGGTCCCAGGCTTGCACACGCATTGCAAACATGCGGAAGCGTGATATGGTTGGGCTTCACCCCTTTGCGCAACATTTGCTCATAGGTAGCCAAAGCATTCCTACCACACCCATGTTTGGTAAATCTTGCCAACATTATATTCTACATGATCAAAGATTGTTGAGGCATTTTGTAGAAATCTTGGCGAGCATCTATGATGCTCCCGCACTTAACATACATGTTGACAAGGGTGTTGAGTAAAAAAAACATTTGGCATGAATCCACTTTGGATAATGTGAGTGTGCACCTGATTCCAGCTTCCAGACCTAGAGCCTTTGTCAGTCTGCCTGCCTCACAAAGCATCTTCACATGCCCCACAGAAAAGGCATTGTGGACTCCCTCTCTTGATCCTCTTTCAGAAGCTGCGGTCATGGTTGGGGACGTGCCTGATTTTATCAACTGTGCCGCTGCAGCTATTGCCTTTAGTTGACCATCTACCCATTTAGGTTTCTTGTAGCTATTGATCCACATGGAATCATACATGTTGACAAGGGTGTTGAGTAGAAAAATATTTGGCGTGCACTTTGGATAATATGAGTGTGCACCTGCTTTCTAGCTTCACTTGGCTTTTCATCTTGATGCACTTATGCAAGAGATAGACATACGTATCTGAATCTGCTGAAATGCCTCCTTGGTTTAAAGTCAGTAGAGCCTCTTTCAGTCTGCCTACCTCACAAAGCATCTTCACATTCCCATAAGTGCCAGAAGAGGCATTGTGGACTCCCTCTCTTGATCCTCTTCCAGAAGTTGTGGTCATGGTTGAGGTGCCTGACTTTATCAACTGTGCCACTACAGCTGCTACCTTTGGCGATGCAACCATGCACCTCTTTGCATCTGGTAATCTGACAAACATTCACCTTGCTACAATTCCAGCTCTGAAGATGTCGCCATGTGGACCTCTTTCCCCTTTTCCAAAGGTGCCAAGGCAGTGTTCAGATTGACATTTGGTACAATTCCAGCTTTGATGATATCCCCATGCACCTCTTTGCCTTTCTCCAGGCCGGCTACTAGGCTTGCACAAGCATTGCAAATGCACACAAACATGATGTGCTTCCATTGCTTATAGGTCTCCAAAGCCTCCATTCCACATCCCTACTGTGCATACCCTGCAAGCACATCATATCGCACTCCACGACACCACATGTCATTCAGCCATAGTGTCGAACACTCCCTTTGCATCCTAGATGCACCCACATGCTACAAACATGTTCACTAGGGTATTGTTTAGAATGTCATCTAGTACAATTCCAGCTCTGAAGATGTCACCATGCACATCTTTCCCCATTTCCAAAGCTGCCAGGGCAGTGTTCAGATTGACATTTGGCACAATTCTAGCTTTGATGATATCCCCGTGCACCTCTTGCCCTTCTCCAGGCCTGCCAGGCTTGCACAAGCATTGCAAATGCACACAAACATGATGTGCTTCCCCCATCATTTGCTCATAGGTCTCCAAAGCCTCCATCCCACGTCCCAGCCGTGCATACCATGCAAGCATCGCACTGCACGACACCACATCTCGTTCAGCCATAGTGTCGAACACTCCCTTTGCATCCTAGATGCATCCACATTTTGCAAACATGTTCACCAGGGTATTGTTCATAATGACATCTGGTACAATTCCAGCTCTGAAGATGTCGCCATGGACCTCTTTCCCCTTTCCAAAAGCTGCTAGGGCAGTGTTTAGATTGACATTTGGCACAATTCCAACTTTGATGATATCCCCATGCACCTCTTGCCCTTCTCTAGGGCTGTCAGGCTTGCACAAGCATTGCAAATGCACACAAACATGATGTGCTTCCCCCATCCTTTGCTCATAGGTCTCCAAAGCCTCCATCCCACATCCCTGCCATGCATACCTTGCAAGCATCGCACTCCACGACACCACATCTCGTTCAGCCATAATGTCGAACACTCCCTTTGCATCCTAGATCCTAGATCCCTTTGCACCCACATTTTGCAAACATGTCCACCAGGGTATGGTTCAGAATGACACTTGGTACAATTCCAGCTCTGAAGATGTCGCCATGGACCTCTTTCCCCTTTTCCAGAGCTGCCAGGGCAGTGTTCATAATGACATTTGGTACATTCCAGCTTTGATGATACCCCATGCACCGCTTTGCCCTTGTCTAGGGCTCAATGCACCCACATTTTGCATACATGTCCACCAGGGTATGGTTCAGAATGACATTTGGTACAATTCCAGCTCTGAAGATTTCGCCATGGACCTCTTTCCTCTTTTTCCAAAGCTGCTAGGGTAGTGTTCATAATGACATTTGGTACAGCTTTGATGATACCCCATGCACCTCTTTGCCCTCGTCTAGGCTCGATGCACCCACATTTCACATACATGTCCACCAGGGTATGGTTCAGACTGACATTTGGTACAATTCCAGCTCTGAAGATGTCGCCATGGACCTCTTTCCCCTTTTTGAGAGCTGCGAGGGCAGTGTTCAGAATGACATTTGGCACAATTCCAGCTTTGATGATATCCCCATGCACCTCTTTGCCCTTGTCTAGGGCTGCCAGGCTTGCAAAAGCATTGCAAATGCACACAAACACGATGTGCTTCCCCCATCCTTTGCTCATAGGTCTCCAAAGCCTCCATCCCACGTCCCTGCTGTGCATACCTTGCAAGCATCGCGCTCCACGACACCACATCTCGTTCAGCCGTAGTGTCGAACACTCCCTTTGCATCCTAGATCCTAGATCCCTTTGCACCCACATTTTGCAAACATGTCCACCAGGGTATGGTTCAGAATGACACTTGGTACAATTCCAGCTCTGAAGATGTCGCCATGGACCTCTTTCCCCTTTTCCAGAGCTGCCACGGCGGTGTTCATAATGACATTTGGTACATTCCAGCTCTGATGATACCCCATTCACCGCTTTGCCCTTGTCCAGGGCTCAATGCACCCACATTTTGCATACATGACCACCAGGGTATGGTTCAGAATGACATTTGGTACAATTCCAACTCTGAAGATGTCGCCATGGACCTCTTTCCCCTTTTTCCAGAGCTGCCAGGGCAGTGTTCATAATGACATTTGGTACAATTCCAGCTTTGATGATACCCCATGCACCCTTTGCCCTCGTCTAGGCTCGATGCCACCCACATTTCGCATACATGTCCACCAGGGTATGGTTCAGACTGACATTTGGTACAATTCCAGCTTTGAAGATGTCGCCATGGACCTCTTTCCCCTTTTTGAGAGCTGCGAGGGCAGTGTTCAGAATGACATTTGGTACAATTACAGCTTTGATGATATCCCCATGCACCTCTTTGCCCTTGTCCAGGGCTGCCAGGCTTGCACAAGCATTGCAAATGCACACAAAGTGGTCGGGCTTCACCCCCTCCCCCATCATTGGATCATAGGTCTCCAAAGCTTCCATCCCACGTCCGTGTTGTGCATACCCTGCAAGCATCGCACTCCACAACACCACATCTCGTTCAGCCATAGTGTCGAAAACTCCCTTTGCATCCTCAATGCATCCACATTTGGCATACATGTCCAGGTCACGGCAGTGATCAGAATGACATCTGATGCAATTCCAGCTTTGGCCGATGTCACCATGGACCTTGTTCCCCTTTTCCAGGCTTGCACACGCATTACATACAAACGCGATGTGGTTGGGCTTCACCCCTTCACGCATCATTTGCTCACAGGTCTCCAAAGCATTCGTACCACGCCCATGCTTAGTAATCCTACCAACATTATATTCCACGTGATCAAAGATCGTTGAGGCATTATGTGTTGAACACTTGATGATCATCCATGATGCTCCCCTTAACATACATGTTGATAAGGTTGTTGAGTAGAAAAACGTTCAGCGTGAATCCACTTTGGACAATGTGAGTGTGCACTTGCTTTCCAACTTCTAGGCCTTTCATCTTGATGCACACATACGTATCTACATCTGCTGAAATGCCTCTTTGGTTTAAAGTTTGTAGAGCTTCTTTCAGTATGCCTGCCTCATAAAGTATTTTCACATGCCCATAAATGCCATAAGAGGCATTGGGACTCCCTTGTGGACTCCCACTCTTGATCCTCTTCCAGAAGCGAAATTAGGAGGCAACTCACAATGCGACCACTCACTCGTAAACCGGGGGCTCCTCGGCCTCGATCCCAACTTGTTCATCCCCCTGCTCCTTCTCGGATTTTTCCTCATCCTCCGAGGATGCCTCTTCCTCTTTTGGCAGACGTTCAGCCACTGCAAGTTCCGAGTTGTGGAGGGCAGTATCTGGCTCGAAGGCGAACACATGCCTGTCGGACAACGTCCCTGCCCACATTGAAGCACCTGAGGAACAAAGCGGGCGGTTAATAGCTTGTGGCATGCAATTGCAATCGGGCCAGGGGACAAACTGAGCACGTGAAGGCTTACCCGTGCCGCATGTGAGGTCAAGAATCCGCCCTTGGACATCCGAGCACGTCTCCTGTCTTTGTGTCCTTTGGCATACTGGAGTGGGGCACATAGTTGTAGAGGACATCGTAGGTAACAGGGTCCACAACGGCATCAACAAGACGACCGTTGTTGCGAAATTTGAACGTAGACCCTCTCTTCACAAAGCAATATGCCTCAAACACCAATGTCTGCACATCCAACAAAAGAGGGATCAACTCCGGGATCTAGTTTAGATACACCACAATATGAGGTGAATGCAATAGATTGATAACTTACACTTTGGCCCTCTGTTCGCAACCCCTGTGTATTGATGCAGAACCATTTTCTGAGGAGGACCGAGGTGACACTTTTCGGTGTCCATCTTGCCACCGCATTCTCTGTGGTCTTCCCTCTTGTGGCAAGGACAACCACACATCCACCGTCATCCAGGAGCATCCCCGCCAGCCCAAACCCAGCTTTCTAATAGTCATCAGTAAACCTGTTCCAGGTGGGCACACCATCCAGGCCCTCTAGCAGCTCCCCATCTGGAATGTCGAGGAAAATCATATCGCAAGCTCTCTCCACCTCACCCCCCCCCCGAGTGCTCTTGCAATCCGTGCTCACAGCCGTGAAGAATTCCGTCATGGCTTCAAAACCAGGGGTGTCTTTAGGCTCTGTACCGGCAGCCCTCTTTTTGGCTTTCCCCTTCTGCTCCGCCAGAGACTTGCTGTGTGCCACCTTCTTTGCCCTGGCAGCCAGAGCATCAAGGGAGCTCTCATTGACGCATTGGATGATGGTTGGGGGTTCTAGCTTTGGCCTGTGCGTAAACGTCACCGCCGAATACCGCCGTGTAGGCTCGCCCTCAAATGCCAACTTCTTGGCAGAGCCAGTCCCACTCCGAACTGACTTGGGAACCCGGACGACCGGTGACTTGGTAGCAGCAGCAGCAGTAGCAGGACCTTGAACAAAGTCGTCGTCCAAGTCACTCCCTTGGGTCCCCTCCTGTGCCTCCTCCGGTGCCCCGATGGTTTTCTGTTTTTTGGGGGTTACTGTACTCCCCTGTTTCCTTGTCCTTCTCTTTTGGCCTTTATTCTTCTCATTCAATTTCTCCTGAATTCCTGCCTGAGCAAGCTTTGCCGCTTTCCTGGAGTTCGCAAGCGCTTTTGCCTTTTTTGGACCCAGCGGAGGCAGCGGAGCCCGATTTCGTCGGGCCTCAGCATCCAGCTTCAATTGAAACTCGGATGGGTCGAGCGAGCCAGGAGTCCCTAGGGTGGCTGGCACAGAAAACCGAAATTCGGCGCCATTTTTCCAGTTCTAGGCCCAGTCAGTTCTGGGACTTAGCCATTTTCGGGCCGGACCTGGGAAAATGGTGCCGAATTTCCAGTTCAGGGCTCCCAAAATGGCTAAGTCCCTAGCGTGGCTGGCACCGAAAACCGAAATTCGGCGCCATTTTTCTAGTTCTAGGCCCAGTCAGTTCCGCCCCAACCTGGGAAAATGGTGCCGAATTTCCAGTTCAGGGACCTCATTCTGTGTTTTTCATGAATGCAGGTACTGCAAGTTCTCCCTTTTGGAGAAAGGTCACCTGTCCTTCGAGCCACCATTCTTCCTGGCATGGAGGAACCCTGGGGCTGACTCCATGTACACTGACGTTATTGTGAAGGAGTGGCATTTGGAACATTTGCGTGATTGCCCTTGGTATGTGGACCTTCCGCAGAAATCTATCAAGTTCCATCCATTCATTCCACAGCTTCACTCAGGTCTCTCTACACAGTGTGAGTATGAAGTATGTATCAGATTAATACCTATCAAGTATCAGGCTGAAGCCATGGAGTCTCTAATCTGTTCTACATTACAACTCTACTGCTTGCATTCATCAAGCATCATCAGATCGTTCTCCTCCTACTCCGTGCTCTCCCTCTTTTTACTCAGAGATGCGCTCTCCGCTTCATTTCCCCCCCAAGTGATGCCAGAAGTCCTCCAAGAAGTAGTCCCCCTAGACGTCCCCGCTCTTCGCTTTTTCTACCTACAAGCTGTTCTAACCGCTTTCCTAACTAACCATTATCTCTGTAGTACACGTTCCTTTTTCCCACCGTCGTTCCTTGCCAATGATAACTGTTCCCCAGCTGTGCCGAGCTGTAACTGGCTGTATCAGGCTGTGGCGGGCTGTGACTGGCTGTGTCGGGCTGTGTAGGGCTGTGCGAAGCTGTGGCGGCTGTGTCAGGCTGTGACTGGCTGTGTTGGACTGTGTCGGGCTGTGTCGAGCTGTGACTGGCTGTGCGACTGTGTCGGGCTGTGTCGGCTGTGTTAAGCTGTGACTGGCTGTGTGACTGTGACGGGCTGTGACGGCTGTGTCGGGCTGTGATGGACTGTGTTGGGCTGTGTATCTCCCCCCCTAAAGCCTGTTGCTGTCACCCCTAAGGCTCCTGTTGGTCTCAGTCTGTGTAAAAAATTAAGGGTACCCCACAGATCCCGTAAAAGCGTCTAAGTGCCAAGCAGCCCTCTAACAGGAGGCAAGCTCCACATGGGAGGTACCAGGCCAGTTGTGCTATGGTCTAGAGTTGGTTTCTGCTATTGCATGTATTTTTCCAGGGTTTAGACTTGATACAACATGGTACCTTGCATGGGTGGGAGTGACTGAGCTGTTGGGGTGGGCAAAATTCTGACAAACACACTTTCATTTGTGACAGTGAACCCTAAACAGTCATGGAGTTGTGGCCTGCATACTTTTCTGACCCTAGTCAATGGTGGCCCAATTGTGGCAAAAAGGTGAATGCATGTTGGATTATAGAGAGTAGCAGATGCAATTGAGCATAGGAACTAGTGTGAGAAGTTGAGTTGGGTGTTTCCTAGAACAAATATAGGCTGTTATTGTCAGTTGCTACCAGCAAGGCAAAGATGTATGCATGATTTGTGAGAGGCATGGATAGCTGAAGGAGCAGGGATAGAGTGTGGGTCCAGATTCATCCAAGAGGGCCACATTTCAAGCACAACATTGCCTATGATTCCTTGTGGAAGGATTGGTACAAGAAACCTGCATGGGTAGATGGTCAACTGGAAGCCGCAGCAGCAGGGGCACAATGGTAAAATCAGGCGATGAGGGCACATTCTTCAACACATTTCACCCTGTTTTTCCCCCTTATCACAATCGGCCCTAAATTTCCATGTTGAATTATGCAAGTTAGCTGGTTGAGTGAATCTTTGATAGATTGGAGTGACTTTGACATGATACTGCCAATGTGACAACAGGAAAGTATCCAAAAACAGGTACAAGAGATGAGGAGAAGGTGTGGAATGAATACTTTTATGATCCAGTCAAGTTTAGGGAGTGTTCAACACCATGGCTGAACAAGATGTGGTGTCGTGGAGCGCGATGCTTGCAGGATGTGCACAGCAGTGAAGTGGGATGGAGCCTTTGGAGACCTATCATGACCAAATGATGGGGGAAGGGATGAAGCCCGACCACAACACATTTGTGTGCGTTTGCAGTGCGTGTGCAAGCCTGACAGCTCTGGAAAAGGGAAGAGGTCCATGGTTTCATTGTCAAAGCTGGAATTGTATTTGACGTGATTCTGAACAATGCCCTCGTGGACATGTATGCCAAATGTGGGAGCATCAAGGGCAAGCCTGCCAGCTCTGGAAAAGGGAAGATCGGGTCCATGGTTTCATTGTCAAAGCTTGCATTGTACCTGATTGTGATTCTGGACAATGCCCTCGTGGACATGTATGCCAAATGTGTTAGCATGAAGGGCAAGCCTGCCAGCTCTGGGAAAGGGAAGATCAGGTCTATGGTTTCATTGTCAAAGCTTGCATTGTACCTGATTGTGATTCTGGACAATGCCCTCGTGGACATGTATGCCAAATGTGGAAGCATCAATGGCAAGCCTGCCAGCTCTGGAAAAGGTTCCGATGAGGTCCATGGTTTCATTGTCAAAGCTGGAATTGTACCTGATTGTGATTGTGGACAATGCCCTCGTGGACAAGTATGCCAAATGTGGGAGCATCAAGGGCAAGCCTGGCAGCTCTGGAAAAGGGAAGAGGTCCATCGTTTCATTGTCAAAGCTGGAATTATACCTGATGTGATTCGAGACAATGCCCTCGTGGACATGTATGCCAAATGTTTCAGCATGAAGGGCAAGCCTGGCAGCTCTGGAAAAGGGAAGATCGGGTCCATGGTTTCATTGTCAAAGCTGGAATTGTACCTGATGTGATTCTGGACAATGCCCTCGTCGACATGTATGCCAAACTTGTTAGCATGAAGGGCAAGCCTGGCAGCTCTGGAAAAGGGAAGATTAGGTCCATGCTTTAGGGATACCAAATGTGGGAGCATCAAGGGCAAGCCTGCCAGCTCTGGAAAAGGGAAGATCAGGTCCGTGGTTTCATTGTGTAAGCTGGAATTGTACCTGATTGTGATTCTGGACAATGCCCTCGTGGACATGTATGCCAAATGTGGGAGCATGAAGGGCAAGCCTGCCAGCTCTGGGAAAGGGAAGATCAGGTCTATGGTTTCATTGTCAAAGCTTGCATTGTACCTGATTGTGATTCTGGACAATGCCCTCGTGGACATGTATACCAAACGTGGAAGCATCAATGGCAAGCCTGCCATTTCTGGAAAAGGTTCCGATGAGGTCCATGGTTTCATTGTCAAAGCTGGAATTGTACCTGATTGTGATTCTGGACAATGCCCTCGTGGACATGTATGCCAAATGTGGGAGCATCAAGGGCAAGCCTGGCAGCTCTGGAAAAAGGAAGAGGTCCATGGTTTCATTGTCAAAGCTGGAATTATACCTGATGTGATTCTGGACAATGCCCTCGTGGACATGTATGCCAAATGTGTCAGCATGAAGGGCAAGCTGGCAGCTCTGGAAAAGGGAAGAGGTCCATGGTTTCATTGTCAAAGCTGGAATTGTACCTGATGTGATTCTGAACAATGCCCTCGTGGACATGTACGCCAAATGTGGGAGCATCAAGGGCAAGCCTGCCAGCTCTGGAAAATGGAAGATCAGGTCTATGGTTTCCTTGTCAAAGCTTGCATTGTACCTGATTGTGATTCTGGACAATGCCCTCGTGGACATGTATGCCAAACGTGGGAGCATCAATGGCAAGCCTGGCAGCTCTGGAAAAGGTTCCGATCAGGTCCATGGTTTCATTGTCAAAGCTGGAATTGTACCTAATGTGATTCTGGACAATGCCCTCGTCGACATGTATCCAGATTCTAAACGAGCTGGCAAAGAAAAACTACAAGTCCCACAGCCCTCTACATGCAGACCCCATAACCCTAATAACCTTTTTGAACTTTTAAATTCTCTAAACAAAAGTCTATGTGTTATGTCGTCCAAGGCATGTTGAATAGAGGTGGAAGTCATTTCATCCATCTATCTTCCACCTGGATGGTCAATGTGCCACGCCATATAGCTGCCCCAAATTCCTGTAGGACATCTCACACTAACCTCACACTCCATGACTCATTTCACACTCATGTCAAATACCCCATATGCATTATCTTGGTCAACACCCGTTGACCGTATGGGTGTCATTCGAGTGTGAAATTTGTAACACCATGTGGGTTTTCCTACAATGGTCCATATCACACCTTGCCTCCTCTCACATGGGTGTAAGAGGAGCTGTTCAAGTGCCAGGTGTGAACTATGGGTGGTGTTGGAAAAACCGGTTTCTGTAGTAGTGCATGTTCTGCTTGTGTCCGCCTTTGCAATCGATGGGCAGTAGGAGGGATCATCTTGGCGAGTGAGTGAGACTCGTCAGGAAATGGAGACAGACATAGAGAGTCCAGAAGTTACACCATGGCGCAAGCCTACAGCGAGGGAGGTAGAACGAGCAAAGCGTCAAGTGGAGAACAAGGCATTCTTCGCACGACTGAAGATCTACGACATTGCAAAGAGGTTCGAACTTCCGTTTTTTTCATATCCCCTACCTAGCCCTAGCCATGAAACCGCATTAAAAGCTCCAAACCTGCAGAGAGGATATGTTAGGGTTTTGCAGCTGCTGACTTTGTCTTTCTTCTTCTTTGCAGCGTCGAAGAGAGCTTGAGTCGCCTGTTGAGGAAATCCTCAAACACACATGTCCTCCTCGCCAAAGTCACAGAGTTCAACTCCTGCACTCTGCAATGTCACAACGGGAGAAAAGAGGTAGAGCAAGACGAGGAAGCGCAGGTTCAAGCGGAGTCAGACACAGAGGAGGCACGAGAGCAAGAATTGCAGCGAGACCAAGATTATGCCGCACATGAAGACTTGAATGAGACCAACTCGGAGTCAGAGATGGAAACGATGAAAGAAGCCCCAACAAAGACAAAGCGTGCAAAGCACCCTGCAAACTCCCCAACCCATCAGCAGGTTTGCGATCTGCACCAAAGTTCTATCTCCATGTGCATATGAAAAGGCAGTGAGGGTAAGAAACAATTGCAGCAAGGTTGTTGGGCATGAGTCTTGCATATGAATTTGGGTGGGAAAAGGCTCACTGGAATGTCAACTCCAGTTGCCTGCTTTCTAGCTTGGTCTCAGTCCACTGCACTTGGTCACCTCTTGTCTTGTTATTCAAGGTCAAAAGCTGAAGCTCTTCCAGACAGTTAATTAACCGTCTGCCATTAGAATTCAGCTCGTCCTCACCAGAAGACCCAATGATATCGTCCTGATGGAGCCCTTTGCCCACTTGGGCATTGAAGTCACCTTGCAATAGCACCACAGAGATGAAGAGAAGCTTTGGAATGAGACACTTTTCTGACCCCAGTCAATGGTGGGACAATGTGGGTGGATGGTCAACTGGAAACAGCAGCGGTAGCAGTGCAGTTGATAGAGCACGACACTGCTGATGAAGGTACCTTCTTCAACACATTTCAGCCTGAGGGCACCTTCTGGTTTGACCTATTTCAGCCTGTTTTTCCCTCTCATCAGACTCAGCCCTGAAGCATATGTATTGAATTCTGTAAGTTAGCACGTTGGGTGGATCTGCGGTGCTTTGGAGTGACTTTGCAAGTTATTGTCGAGGTGGCAGCATGACAGTACCTAAAAAAAGATAACAGAGATGGAGAGAAGCTTTCAAGGAATGAATACTTTTCTGACCCCAGTCAGTGGTGGGACAATGTGAGTAGATGGTCAACTGGAAATAGCAGCGGCAGCAGCGCAATTGATAGAACAAGGGACTACTAATGAAGGTACCTTCTTCAACACATTTCAGCCTATTTTTCCCTGTTATCAGAGTCGTCCCTGAATTTCCAGATGGCCGGATTCCAAGCTCCAGATTACCTATGATTCCATGTGGAAGGATAGCTACAAGAAACCTCCAAAATGACCCAAGTTCTCAAGAGCTCACAAGAAACAAGAACACATTTGGTTATCTTTGGAGAAGAAGCCAGGTATCCCCCTTGCTGATTTGTCCGACTTTTACTGTCCAATCGGATGATTGCATTGTGGAGGCTTTGAAAACTGGATTTCTAGAAGCGCAACTTTTATGCCATAAACTTGGGATGAAACCAAACAAAGCGACAAACTTGGATTGGTGGAATGAGCCATGGAGGCTGAGCTATTAACAAGCATGGAAGAGGAGGGTGATGATGTCGATGCCATAGATTCTATTTGTCCTCTTAATGCAGACACACATATTCAAAATGAGGTCGTGGAAGATGAATTGGTGTGCGGGCCTTCGTATTCAATGGAGGATGTTTTGTGCCAACCTTTGGATGATCATGCGGAAGAGGTACTTGTTCAAAGTGAATTGACACATACTCTGGATGCTGTCATTGATGAGTTTGAACAAGAGAAAGATGGATCGAAGGCGGTGGTTCCATTTGTCAAAGTAGACGGGAAGACCATATTCAAAAGCACTTTGGTTAGCCAACTCAATGGCAACCCTACTCTATCCAAGGATAGATTGACACAAGTAAGAAGTGCATCGATGTTGTTTTGCCGAGAAAACAAACCAACTACCAGCAACAAAGCCACGAGCTTGGGATTGGGTTCGGATTGTGCTGTATTTTTTTGTTGATGAGGAGACTGCGATCCAAACTACAAACAGGAAAGGCAGACCAAGGAAAACCTACAGAGGAGCAACCAAAGGCACTTGGTATTTGGGCAGGGTTCAAAGAATGCGGAAGAAAATCAATAAGCGGTTTGTAGAATGTAGGGATTCTGTTGATTTATTGGAGCGTCCTTCTCATATGGAGATTGGGTTAGCATGGTACCAATTTTTTTGAGGAGGGGTCTATACGTACGATTTGACGGATAACATGATAGTTGATTTGGATTCCATTATCGCGTTAGCATGTTTAAAGTACAATGTCAAGTCAAACACATATGTACTTGATGCAAATGACCGAAAAGTCTTTGACAACTTTATCAAAGGCAATTTTTTTTAAAATTAATTTGTTAGATTTTATTATGTTTTAAATGAATAAATTCGATATAATATAAAAACATACATATACATATTGGAGGGTTATTTTTAATGACGGAAAATGAGAATATACATACAGAAGGGGGTACTTTTTAACAATTGTAAATTTTTGTATATTTACAGGAGGGGGTTTTATAATCTTCAAAAAGTATGTACAGAGGGGGTATAAATTATCCAAGGATCCGTATATAGGGGGTTTTTTTATTAGGCGACGAACGCACGTGATACGCACAGTTTATAAAGAGTGCACCCCCTAGGCTAACCCCCCTCTCCACAAGGTAACCGGGTAGAGAACCTGATGCGGCTTATGGTTTGGAATACTAGGTTCCTAACATAGCCCATACCTGCATCTATTCGCGGCCTTCCGTGGCTCCAACCGCCACGACTCCTCATGGCCTGCCCTAGGTGCTCGTTGGCCACGGGCTGCCCCATGATACCCCGTGGTACCATGCCCACGAGCCTTCATGGCCCGCCATCCCCATGATCTGATCACCGTGCCCACCCGTTGTGTCCGCACCACGGCTTCCAACGGTCACGGTCAACGGTCATGACCTGGGTTAGTGGTATCTCGTGATACTGCCCAATGGCCCATCACGGCCATTATTCCCTGCGTTCCCTGGAACTCCCAACGAGTTCCCATGCGTTCCCGAGCTGGGGTTTGCTCCTGCACCTGCTACCGATGAGCTATGGCTTCTGCGGAGCCATCAACCCCGTCGCCCTGCACTCCTGAGCTCTCATGGCCCACTAGAAGCGCCCCCAACTCAACAAGCAAGCCATATGCTGCCCCACAAGCTCCATTTTCTCCATGAAGCTTACAAAAACAAATCTGAAAATACACACATTTATAAACTTGGTGCACATGCACTTCTCATGCATATTCCCTAGCTCTAGGACGCCTCGCTGTTGCCCTTCCAGCCCCGCTCTTGCCACTCCAAGAGCCCTTACACTGCTAAGTTTCAGATTGAAACTCCAACTCAACACATGTTTCATCAGTGCACTGATTTGCACGCAAGAGGGACCAGCCCCTTCTCTTCACTCATACCTCTTCATGAGCTTGGAACTGAAGCTCCCAACGGGCTGCGATGCATCCTCTTGCAGCTCCACTATTCGGCTGCTCCTCATCTACCCGCAACAACTGATTTCGGGCAGAAATACCTGGAGCTGATCATACCATCTCCAACTTGCAACATCTTAGCTTCCCATGCGCAGCCCACATTCTTGCAGCTCCTTAACTCGGCTTGCAACTGAAGCAGACGACCACCAGTTCGCCCACTTGTGGCCAACATATCCTCCGTTTCACACTAGAACCGCATACTTAGTTGCCATAGGGTTGAGCTATGCAACACTGACTGCCTCTCTATCCATTGCAAACTTACAACCTGTTCGCCTTCGCGCTCTATCCGCTTTGGATAGGCTCATGCACGGATCCCTGCACTCTAGGCTAAACCGCTTTTCATGATCTGAAAACATAAGTGCTACAACTAACTCAAACCTGGTACTCGGGTGATAAAGAAATGAATGATACAAGCACACAAGCTCTCTCAAACTCACATACTTGCACATGAAAACATCACTAATATATTAAGTCAAGCCAAGTGCACCCCACGCCATGGGGAATCCATACTACGGCGCCATAGCTAGACGCGGTGAGGCTCAACTCGAGAAAGATGAGCCTACCACGATCTGCCGTGTAGATAACAACGCTAGGTGCCCAAACATGTATTGGCCCCTGGATTGACACTTGGGTCAATCCCAAATGTCAATATATAAAAGCTAGCTATTTCCTAGCTAACTTCACACTAGTGGTGAAATAACTTGACAAATTCTTAATGTCACTGTAAATGTAGCGACCGCCAATGCTGGCGGTCGTTTATTTATTTTATTTATGGAAAATGGAGCGACCGCCAATTCTCGCGGCCGCTTATTTTGTTTTTCGGAAAACAGAGCGACCGCCAAGTGGGCAGTCGGTTCTAGAAGATTTGCCCTGCGAGGAATGAGGGGGGGGGGGGCATATAAGCCAAGGGAGGCTCATTTTTCCCTCACTTCCTCTCCACACAACTTTTGTGTGCGTGACATTTCATTATTCCACGACACGTAGTCACGTGGAGAAGGAGGCCATTAGTTCGGTGGGGGGTATTTTTTGCTGCGATTTATGTGAGATTGTTATAGAATGCTCCCATAGGCCCTTCTATGGCTTTTAAGATCATTTTATTCTACAAAATTATCTTTTAGGAACTATTCTGATACCTATTCAAACTTGTTTATGGTGAAGGATTTAGAGTTACGTCTTATTAGTAAACCTCGTTTAGTGTTGCTCTGATTGTTGCAGAATGGCAGAGGGTCAAGACGATGAGCATCATGGAAGAGATGACCCCAATGAACATGGATTGCCCCCTAAGAAAATCAAATGGTCAATGCAAGACTTGAATTGAGAAGTATATGGTGAGCCTAACATACTAGCAGAAAAATGATGAGATGATGTTCCGGAAGAATTCAGGTGGCCGATGGCGAGATACAAAAATTCATGAAGTGGTACTACATCAATCGATTGTGGCCTTTAGATAGGCATGACATACAAACCCGAAACAATTACGCAGAGTCCAGGTCTTGCATTTCCAACATAGGGTGAATGAGGTGCATTGCACATTGTGGGGTCAACCTCTCTTAAAGTGCCAAATCCCGTACACCTTGGCAGCCATGTTATACGTGGAGGAAACCATGGTTAAGGAACAGCGAATTGCGGATAAGAGAAGGAGGAAATGAAAAGAACCAGTATTAGAAACCGGGGAATACTCGAGGGTCGTCATTCAATCCGAGATGAATCCGATATCAGATGTCGACCACGTTACAAAGGAGCGGGACATTGCCATGGCAACTGCATGACGCTTGTCCAAACCATTGGAGATTCGGGCATGGATCCCATTGAATGGCGATTAGGAGAATTGGGTATAGTATTACAAGGGCTAATGTGACTATTTCATTATTGTTGTTGTCGTACAACCTTTGTAGCATTGAATGTCAACAACCTCCCGTAAATTGGTCCTCGAACATACTTTGATCAAAATGAGCGCCGTCATGTATTCCGACCGCTATCTTCCCAACAGCAAAGGCCTCCGACGTCATGGGGGGGGCCGGGGGGGAGGGGTGATATTCGCATTGAAAACCGATGCAATATCTTTTTCCACCCACCTCTTTTCGCAAGTTCCCGGTCCAGCTTGTATTGGTTTTCAAATTGATACGGCGAGGCTTTGCGTATGCCCAATGGGGTGGCTAAGCCCCAATCACACACCCTAATCTTGATCTCCTCGGTATCATCTGGAAAATGCAACAAGATGTTGTCGGGGGACAAGTCGTTGTGCATGACACCGTTCTTGTGGACAACATCCATGATGCACAACAGTGCCCATGCAAGTTTACTGTGCACTTTCTGGAAACGAAGCAAGCAATTGCATTCCTGAAACTCTGCTTCCGTTCCCCTTTGTTAAAAAATCACCATATTGTCCGCATCGTTGCCCTATTTTCTGTCAAGGTTCATTATGTCGCGTATTGTCCCCCTATTCCACTAGAGAGCGTAACCCTCTACCTCACATGCATGCACAGCAAAATATGTGATAACACCCGGATGCTGGAACTTCACTGTCAAACATTCGTCGTTATGTTGTCTCAACGTTTTTTCTGGATTTTTGGACTTGGACCTTAGCATACCCTCCTTCTTTGTAAGGTCCAATCTCTACCACATTTGGTTCAAGTAATAAAAACCAGTTGTGCCTCCCCCGCCCGATGGCCCCGCCGTCCAAGGGACAACCCTAGTCCGACGATGTGAATTCTGATTTGCCGAGCAAACCCAATACTCAACACGCTACATTAACTCAGCTTCGGCGGAGGGCATCTGACCCTCGGTTGTTTTACCCTTCGATGTCTTCATTAGCTGCCTCAAATTCCACGTGATGTCTTTCGCCCTATTCTGGATCCACCGACTGAACTTCGGCTTGTCTCTGTCCGTTGTCCACTTAATCCCCGCCAAAACGTTCGTCATTTTTCTCTCCATATTATACTGGAAAATCTGAAACCCATCCCATCTATGTCTGACATAAGCACTCTCCAGCCTCATCATGTCCCTACCCTTGAAATAATCCACTACCACTTCTTTCACCCTATCCAAGGCATCTGGTCCCGGGTAGTCTGGCTTGTTGATCTGGTTATCCCGCTCGTGGGCACGTTCTCTCTTCCTCCGACCCCTAGACGACCCCGCCCCAGAACTTGAATTCACAGCCCCCGACATTGTATAAACATTTTCCCACTACAGGGGACAAAACCTCAGAAAACGACAATGAACGCGTGTGGATGATGTCTTCGTAGTTTTTGCAAAAAAAACAGGCCGCCGGAGATCCGAAAACGGCAAAATGGTGATACGATGATTGAACCGTGAACAAGGATGTGGGACTCACCAATAGAAAACCGACAAAATCCCCCCCCCCAAATAATCACATTTGCACCTCCCGTTAGCAGTGCCAAGCAACGAAGTCTGAAAGGACTACAGGATGCCAAGGAACCGCACCACAAGAGCGGCAAAAGTGATCAGAAAATGAGGGGGGAATGGTTTATATAGGCGGTCCCCCCCCCCCTTCCCCCCAAAAAAAATGACATTATGCTTGAAAAGGCGCAACAGGCCAGTGGCACCTCGCCATATGTCAGCACGGCGCCACTGGCCAGTCGCGCCTCGCCACGCGCATCTACATGGGAGAGGTCAAGTGTTCAAAACCACCTCCCCCCATTCCATTTGTTTCGTTTTTCCTGATCCGCGGCACCTCACCATGTGGCTGGCTAGGCGCCGCCGCTTCATGATTTTTTTTTTAAAAAAAAAACCCGCCACACGACGCGTCCCTGGATTTCAAAAAAATAAAAAACACACGACCGCCGCATGGCAGTCGCTATATTTGTAAAAACAAGAACTGACCGCCACATGGAGGTCGCTGCATTTTTAAAAAAATATGTTAAATAAGCGACCGCCTACTGGTGGTCGCTTAATTCAAGATTCAAAATAAAAATAAGTAACCGCCGCTAAATGGCGGTCGCTTCATTTAAAAATAAATATTAAGTAAGCGACCGCCAAACGGCGGTCAGTTCATTTAAGAATCAAAATCAAATCAAGCGACCGCCATTTGGCGTTGGTCGCTGTATTGTTTATTAACAAAAATAGCGACGGCCACCAAATGGCGGTCGCTGCATTTTTCAAAAATTTACTGAAGAAGCGACCGCCAAACGGCGGTCCCTTTATTTAAGACTAAAAATAAAAATAAGCGCGCTGCTAAATCGCGGTCACTAAATGTTCTTAAAAAAACTATAGCGACTGCCACATGGCAGTCGCTGTACTTTTACAAAATATATTTAAGATAATATAATATAATATAATATAATACAAGCGAACGCCATTGGGCGGTCGCTTCATTTAAAAATTAATAAATTACCGGTGACCGCCAATATAGGTGGTCGTTTAATTTAACAAAATATTAAATTACAATCGATCGCCAATATGAGCCGTCGCTTCATTTAAATAATAATAAATTATAGGCAGACGTATTTTTTAAATAATTAATAAATATTAATAATTGGCCACGTCTATTTTACACTGTGGCTGTCATGTCATTACACAAGGTAGAAGTAAATCGTAAAAGTCAAATATAAAAAAATTGTCCATACTGTGGTTGCCCTCGTCCTACACCTTGTGCCTGACCACCTCGTCATCTCTGAGGTACTCCAGCTCGCCCTTGGCCACCATTGTTCCCTGGGAACTGGCCTTGCTGCAACTCAGGGTGCAAGTCATAACACTGGGCATCTCCATGCCCATACTTGCCACAATGCCCACAGTGCAACTGTGCAGGCTGTGCTTGTGCCGGCCTTTTGCCACTCTCTGGGCAATCTTTCTTGACATGGGGTCCTCCACATGTCCAACATATCACCCCTGGTTGCTGTTGGCTTGCAAAAGATGCTACTGGCCTCTGCACCTGAGGTCCCCTGTAAGCTCCATGGAATTTGGGTTGGGGAACCTTGCCCCCCTGACCACGCTATTGGGTAGTCCTTTGTGCCTGTGGGCTGGCAGCTGCGCCTCGTGCAGGCCATCATGCATCGTAATGATTGCCCAATGTTGTCCACCCAATTGACGCAATGCGGTACGCCAACAATAGAAACGAAAGCGAAAGCTGGTATGTGTATTCTCCACCTACCCCGGTCATTTTAGATGCATGGGATCATATGGATGCAATGGCATGCATGGGGGATGGACGACGATGGCATGCCCAAGGTGGGAGGGGGGATGGGGATGCGGGTGAGGACACGGGAGGCGTGCAGCGCGGTGTGCGGGCGACGGAGGTGGGGATGGGCGTGGGGTGGCGGGGTGTCCACGCTGGCTGAACCGGCTACCTCGCATTCAACTCCAGGGCCCATCTAATGCTTGGGGCATCTAGTAGGCTAGAGTTACTTTATCTTGATTCGGACATGCTGGTCTGAAACAGCATATTGCACGTGTTTGTCAAATTTTAGCAAGTTTGGATCTTTTCCTCGCCTATTTGTGGAGGGTTCCGGCAAGTTGGTCGGCATTGTGAAATGCTAGATCTGCGCAGATATATTGTTTACTTTTCAAGGGCACCTTAGACTTGCATTGTAATCGCACCCGCCTCTTGCAGTCTTGGGAAGGTTGTGTGTGGAGTACGTAGTGTGAGCTGTTGGCGTCTCAAACCATGTCTAAGGTACGTAAGGTTGCTATGCTGTATGTTGCTGGGTGTACAGTTGGGAGCATTGTGGTTGCGTTTCTCGCTACTCCCCGACTGGAAATGCACCCACGGGTGGATCATCTCTCTCTCAGGCGTACGAACTTGTTCGTTGATTTTGTCCCTCTCTCGGACGTTTCTCACTGGGGCGGCTATCTTTTGCATGACCTTCAAAGTTAACATACCCGTGCATTATGGGTTCTCCCTGGAGACTGTCTGTTGGTTTGAATGATAAGGGATGATCTGCAATCGATTTAGCTTGTCCTTTTCGGAGGTACAGACGCTTTGGAATTTTACTAAACTGGAGATGTATGATACAGGGAAAGATGCAGGCCCTGGGTGGTCTGGCGAAGCTGCTGAAGAAGGACTGTGACGGCGACTTGGTAAGTCTGGAAGGAACGCTGACTGTTCGCAAGAAAGGTTTGCTGAGCAACGTGCATACTGCCTCGGATCTGTTGCTCAACAAGGGTGTGACCCTCCAGCTCGTCAGTTCCGATCGACTGGACGGTGGTGGGTTTACTCTTCCCTCCAACAACAATTAGAAAAAGTTGGCTGGAACATCATGCTATTATCGTTCTGTGACTTGCAGTGAGTCGCATTCATGAAGTCATTTGCTTTAGTGTGCTGACGTGAGAATCAACCTCAGTACGACGTGTCGAGGACTGAGTATCGCCCCTCAACTCTTAAGCGTACAGCAATCAGGGGGGCGCGTTGGGCGGTGCCAGTACTAGTTGTCATTGTGAGAATTCATATACTGGACTCCAGCGTCTCGATCAGTGGGAGTGATTGAACAGGTATCTCCGGAGACTACTGCGCTGAGGAGTTGTCTCGATCTAGTTCACTTACAGACTACGAGAAGATTCATGTGGGGCCGTCTTTTCTCATTGGCGGTAGCCATAACTTTCACTAAGGTGACTGGTAGGGTATTACCAGCCGAGAAATGAACGATAGAATAGATCTCTGAAGCTGTATGAAGCTTCGAGGGGCGTCTTGACATAGCATTGAACCGCGCTTCAAATCTTTGAGTCGGTAATATAAGAATCGTTACGACTGGTTCTTATGAAAATCCAGTCCCCCTCTTATTGTATGCAACAGGAGTAGGACGTCCTCCTCCCCCGTTGCTGTGTGGCCGGATTGGTGCCGTTGTTGTGCAGGTTCCGAGATTTTGTTCTCTTTGCATCTTAAACCTGCTGCATGCTTGATAAACATTGAACTCCATTAAACACAGAATATTTTAATGTTCTGTAAATATCGTGGACTCATTGTGGATTTCAGGCGTCCAATTTTCGTGTTGTTTTAGACCGATTCAAACC
Organism: Takakia lepidozioides; assembly: GCA_030704615.1. Taxonomy (NCBI): domain Eukaryota; kingdom Viridiplantae; phylum Streptophyta; class Takakiopsida; order Takakiales; family Takakiaceae; genus Takakia; species Takakia lepidozioides. The sequence continues at coordinate 51,767,340 of CM060732.1, forward strand.
GGTTTTGAACCATCGTTTCGGATCGGACCTGGCTACATCATCAATAAGGTCTGCCCACCTAAATTGTTTATTGAAATCCTTCACTCTATTTGTTGAGAACTTTTATTCTAATGCTCCTTGCTGTTCCTGCTGCAGGCTCAAGCATTGGAAAGTTCAGCAAGGAATGTGAAGTGGAGCATTGGCTTAGTGTCACGGGGGGTGAATCCACATACAAGGTGACTCTGAAGGTGCCTAGAGATTTCGGGACACCAGGGGCCCTACTTGTGCGCAATACTTATAGTTTCGAGTTCTTCCTCGTCTCTTTCAACCTCGTACTGCCAAATAGGAGGAGTGTTTACTTCCCCTGTTACTCCTGGGTTTACCATGTGAAGAAGTACAATGGCGAACGCATCTTTTTCAGCAATCAGGTGCTGCACTGAGCTCTGGATTTTTCCTCAAATACTCATTGAGCTACTATTCGTCTGACCTGTTTATGCCATCCCATGTGCACACCGCGCAGATCATCCCTATGTACATCTAGATACGTAGCAGTCCTGAATGAACTGAACATTGGGCTCTTCAGGTTTGTGAAACACTTTGTGAGCTATTAGTGTGCCTAGCTTTTGGAGGATAGGAATATTTTATGTTCAGTCATAAGCTATGAACATTACACGAATTAGCAGCAGCTTGGATTGACGAAACGTGCACATGTCACTCAGGCCTTGTCTTTTGACAATTGGTGGTTCCAACAGGTGTACTTGCCAGACAAGACGCCCCAAGGCCTGCTGCAACTGCGTGAGTCAGAACTGGTGACCATGCGTGGCGATGGTCGTGGTGAAAGAAACGAATGGGATAGGATTTATGACTACGACCTCTACAATGACCTGGGTGATCCTAATAAACCAGAGATGAAGAGACCCGGTTTGGGAGGCCAGGACTTGCCCTTTCCACGCCGGTGCCGAACTAATCGAAAGCGTCACGACAAAGGTAATTACTTTAAATCTATTTGACAAAATCAGTCTTTCAAAGAATCTGGTCCTCAAAATGAAAAGTTGGAACTTGCTTATCCTAGTAATTCTCATCAGACTTGCAATCGACTAGCTTCACTGAGTGTAGAAATGTCCTAAGGGTTCGGCTTGGTATTTTGCAGATCCATCGGCTGAGACCTCAGCCAAAGGAAGCTCTGGGTGTTACGTTCCCCGCGATGAGCAGTATGATGCACAGAAGCAGGCTGACTTTCTCTTTGACAACGTGGTCGCCCTTGGCCACAATCTGTTGCCTTCCCTCAGGAACTTACTCTTAGGCAGCAATGAGTTTAAGTGTTTCAAGGATGTGCTTAGCCTGTACCTGGAGGGTATTGATTACCATTCGAAATTGAGGGCCCTACAAGCGAGCTCTGCCAACGGTGAAATTGACCCTCTCCAAGTACTGGCAGATCTGGGTGTTGATAGGCAGAAGAGTACCGCGAAGTTCCCCAAGCCTCAAATTCTTCTAAGTGAGTACACTGTCACATATATCCAACTCATCCCGTGGGTGTAAGGGCTGTAGAATCTCAATTTGCATTCTTTCCGTTGCTCCCATGTTCCCCCAATATCTGTAGGCATTTCCTCTGCAATTATCTTCCTGTAGACGGGAGTGAATCTCTTTCTTCCTGTGTCTTCCTGTTACAGATCATTGTCATCATTCAAAGTTGGATAATCATCAGACCCTTTGAGCGCCAAAGCAGAGTGTGGTGGGGGCGCCCTTCATCTTACAGGAGGGATGTGCCTTTGCATGATATTTAATATATAGTAACTCTTACTGCTGGTTTGGAGCCTGATCTGTCCAATGGTCAGGTACATAGCTCTGAGCGATCAAGGTCGTCCACCAGCAGGGAACATAGATCTTCGAGTGCCGTGTACGAATGTCAACCTTAATGGGCATGTGTGTATTTGGTTGCAGCTGGCGACGAAGCATGGAGGGATGATGAGGAGTTTGCCCGTCAAAGACTTGCTGGCATCAACCCTCTGCAGATTGAGAGGCTCGAGGTGGGTTTACAATCTTCCAGAATTATGTATATGCATCTGTTAGGACAGAAGGATGCCTAGGTGGGTAAGGAGTTAAGTTGACGAGTAAGAATCCATTTCAGCCTCTCCACTACGGTAGCGATGAAAGAAACCTTTCACAGGATGAATGTTGGGTATTTTTGGTAGCAAGCTGCTCAGGAACAGTTGGAGAGAGATGTTTCCACTAGACTTTCTGGTTTCAACCGTGATTTCTGGAGATTCTTGGAAATTTATAAATGCCGTCTTCGTCTGGTTTGTTTAAGATATGCAGCTCTGACTTAGCTTATCCTAACCAGACATTCTGCAATCTCATCACAGGTGTTCCCAGTCAAGAGCACTTTGTCTGAATCTAAGCATGGGGACCCAATGTCAGCTATTGCCGCCAATCATATTCTACCATACCTGGAAGGACTTTCGGTCGAGCAGGTGGGTTTTTGAGGACGTTCAAATTTTTACTTAGGAATTTATTGCACTCCGGTTTGCTGTTGACTCAATGTAAGCATTGGCTATCATGTAGTGCTACTGGATGCAGCTCCCAAGTCTGTTTCAAGGTCAAAAAAGGCCCAACAAGGCCAAAATGTCTTTTTCCTAGCACTCTATGGTCATGTTTTGCATATTCTATGCTCGACATAGTTGGCAATATTGGATGTCTTTGTAGGGTATATTCATACTAAATGGACAGTACGCACTGGATTGACAGGCACTTGATGCAAAGAGGTTGTACATATTGGACTATTATGACCTCTTCCTACCTCTCGTTTATCAAATCAATCATCAGGAAAGATCCTCAGACCAGATATATGCTACTAGAACTCTGTTCTTCCTGAATGGTGAGGGAACATTGAAACCTGTGGCCATCGAGCTGGCCCTGCCGAATCGCACTGGCCAGGTGGCCAGTAAGAGGGTGTTTACCCCACCCATGCAGAACAACAGGGGCTCCGGCAAGAGAGACTTGAAAGTCTTGCAAGAAGACAGACTGGAAATGGGAACTGGCTAAAGCACATGTACGCAGCAATGATAGTGGGCACCATCAGCTCTACAGTCACTGGTAGGCTGGGCTGCTCAGACAGACTACTCTTGTGGACTTCAGCAATGTATTTTGAAAGGACAAGACCGGTCAAATTAAGGTTGATACATGTAATGCGGAATGAATCAGGAGTCTACATATATATATGCTCTTTGACTGGAGGGATAGAGCACCTAAAATGGAGGGACGGTGAGAGTGTCATTGTCTTGGCAAATTCCACTTTTCAGTGTCCAAGTTCTCACATTCAGTATTGTTGTGGTGAAATGTACAGGGCACGGACGCATGCTGCAGTCGAGCCTTACATCATAGCAACAAATAGGCAGCTCAGTGTGATGCACCCAATTCATCTTCTACTGAAACCACATTTCAAGAACACCATGAACACAAATTCAAAAGCCCGAGAGGTTCTCATATGTGCAAATGGAATAATCGAGACATGCTTCTGCCCTGGCAAATATTCCCTTGAGTTCAGTGCAAGATGTTATGATGCACAGTGGCGATTTGACAAAGAAGCATTGCCTGACGATCTACTCAAAAGGTGGGTCAAGATAAAGTTTGTACAAACCCCCATTCTGGTTGTCTTTTGAAGCTCATTTGGTCTTTTGGTTAGAGAGTAGATCAGCAAATTAAGTTGTGTTAGAATTGAGCAAGAACAGGAACAAGAACTAAAGTCTTAGACTAAAGCTAAAACTCTCATCCCAACCATAGAAGCCACCATCATTCTCTTACACTTAGACTAGTGGCTTCACCCCCGAGCTTGTACAAGAAGGTCTCTAGGAAATCCTACTTGGTCACTTCCACTTCCACTATGGTGACCATCCACCTTCTAACCATTCACCTTCCAAAGGTGAGTTAAACAAGATAGTCTTGTAGACTTCTAAACCTTTGGCCTTCAAGACTCTTAGTCTTCTAGATATGTTTAATTACTTCCAACACTCCCACTCAATTAAACCATATCATTGAGGTACTTCGTTTGTCTTTGGAGAAGAGACACCAAGTAAGGCTATGACAACGCTGTTGCAACTTGTCGTTTGCTAAACCAAGATACAGCTCCACCTGCTAGGAGAAAACAATGGCCTGAAGTTGATTTTCTATTATCAATGTCTCCTGCCCGGTCAGCATCAGCAAACCCCAACAAACTTGGATCTTCCACTCTCTTGTAGAGTAGACCAAAGGTTGTTGTTCCTCTTAGATATCGAAATATCCTCTTCACTGCTTTCCAATGGGTTTGTCCGGGATTTGAAAGAAATTGTGAGACCACTCCCACTGAATGTGCAATGTCTAGTCTAGTACAAACCATGCAATACATCAAACTGCCGACTGCACTTTGATAAGGAGTTTTCCTCATATCCTCTTGCTCTTCTTGAGTCTTAGGTGTCATATCCTTCGTAAGTTTCAAACCAACTTCGAGAGGAATTAGAGAGACTGAGTCTTCCCCACTAATGACATGTTTGTTATCATCTATCAAAAGAACATATTGTGTAGGTGAAAGAGATCTATAGAATAAGAAATGTTTTCTCTCTGAACTCATATGTTGAGATGCTCCTGAATCAACATACCACACATGCTTCTGTCTAGTAATGGCTGAGAAAGACACAACAAATAGAATAGCGTTCATCTGATGAGTAGCTATATTCCCTTGACCCTCTTTACTGTGCTCATCTGCAATGCGTTTTCTACAATCTTTGATCATGTGACCAAGTTTCTTGCAATAAAAGCACCTTACTTTGGCCTTTTTGATCTTTGAGCTAGATTGAGGTTTCTGAAACCTCTAGGACTTCTGAGACACATGTGAAGGGAGTCTTCTATTCAAGACTACTCCAGTCTTGCCTGTGAACAAAGCTCTGTCTACCTCTGTAGACGTACCTTGACCTTTTCTTCTTGTTTCCTCCTTGAGGAGAAGTCCTATGACAACATCAATAGTTAAGTTGGTTTGTCCTGCTAGAGACACCACAAAACCATCATAGGATTCAGGTAAGGTTGCCAATAACACCACTGCGGCGTGTTCATCAGTCACATTAGTTCCCACAGAGACTAGTTGATCTCGCAACACACAAAACAAATTCAAGTGTTGTTCAACTGAGTCTGACTCAGTCATCTTCAGACCATAGAACTTCTGCGTCACATACACTTGCGATGTGACATCCTTTATCTTATATATGCTTGTTATTTATTCCAAACATCCTTAGCATTCTTAGCGCTTATAATGAGATACAACTGATTGTCTCTCAAGCTTGTGATGATGCTAGCTCTTGCTTTCTGATCTTTCCTATCCCATATGGCTTGGCCAACAATAGTATCAGGTCTTGGGTCTGATCCATCAACCACTCCCCATAGATCTTTGTCTAGAAGGACCATCTCCATCCTAAACTTCCAGGTTTGATAGTTAGCCCCATTGAATCGATCTTCCACTCTCACATCTAATGCATTTGTCATAGACATAGAAGGAGGATTGCTAGAAGACGACGCTCCAGCCATAATCAAGTTCTCTCAATCTCAACTACCAACTCTCACCTAGAGAAGAGTGGCTCTGATACCATGTTAGAATTGAACAAGAACAGGAACAAGAACTAAAGCTAAAACTAAAGCTCTCATCCCAACCATAGAAGCCACCATCATTCTCTTACACTTAGACTAGTGGCTTCACCCCCGAGCTTATACAAGAAGGTCTCTAGGAAATCCTACTTGATCACTTCCACTTCCACTATGGTGACCATCCACCTTCTAACCATTCACCTTCCAAAGGTGAGTTAAACAAGATAGTCTTTTAGACTTCTAAACCTTTGGCCTTCAAGACTCTTAGTCTTCTAGATATGTTTAATTACTTCCAACAAGTTGAACCACACCCTGTTTATGTGTCATGTGTCACTATTATAGGCTGTTATTGTAAGTCACTTCTCATCAAATATTTTTCAGTTCAAAGTTTTTACGGGGTATTCCTTTGTAGCATGCTCTGGCACATGTTCTTGTCATCAAAGAGAAATTGCCTTGCAATCCAGTCTATGCTGGCTAATCGCCATGGTCTCTTCTGGGACTTGGAACCTTCCCTTTACCAGCGGTGTGATGCTAAATATTTGGATGGTAACAGGAAGATGGCAGAGCCTGATGCAGGCTCAGAGAGTGGGGTAAAATTGGTATTGGAGGATTACCCTTATGCACAAGATGGTCTGGATCTATGGTGTGCAATCAGATCCTGGATCCACGCCTATGTTGACATCTTTTACGAGGATGACAAGACTATCCAACAGGACAAAGAGCTTCGGGAGTGGTGGACCGATATTCGTACAAAGGGACATTATGACAAGAAGGATGCACCTGGATGGCCAACATTGGACTCCAAAGCAGACCTTATAAAAATTTTGACCATCATCATCTGGGTGGCTTCAGCCCTCCATGCGGCAGTAAACTTTGGACAGTATGCATATAGCGGTTATTTGCCCAATCTTCCATCCACCATGCGGAAGTTGATCCCAACAGACGAGAGTAGCAAAGACCTCATCGAACTGGATCAAAACCCGGAGAGATACTTCATTCAAGCCCATGCGAGCAAATCACAAGCCACCACTGTCATGATGATTACTGAAATCTTGTCGAGCCATGCTAAAGAAGAGCATTACCTTGGTGAACGGGATGACAGTCAATGGACAAATGATGGACAGGTACTTGTTTCATGAAGCTAAAAGCTTTACAATATTCCCAGGAACTAGGGCATCCTTGAATGAACGTTTATGTCATCCAGGTAGGCATTCAAACAAATCATGTTTAGTCGCTCTTGATTTAAACCTGTAAATGTCATTCTCGGGGTTGGTATCGTTGAAGTCGTTCAGATGATAATGTCAATTTGCTAATAACAATATTAATTACCTTTTCTCAATCCATTGCAGGGGCTTGGCATAGTTGTTCAAACAGATGAAAGAACACTCCAACACAGATCCCTAAAAGAAAACTCAGACAAAAAGTTTCTTGCAATGTCTAAGTTATTCCTTCTTTCAGGGGCTGGCATAGTTGAAGAAATATATGGAACAATAGTTTTTATTCTTAGCTGTGGGTTTTTTGTTTCCTCTCACATGTTTCCTTCCATTTTGTGCCATAAGCTCTATGAGCTTTCCGCGGACTTATAAAGCACCATTCCATTTCATTTCTTTTAGGGACCTGTGTTGGAGTGTTCTTTATTTCTTCTAAAGGGTGAAGGCCTTGTGCAGGCAAGCTGCCAAACAGTTCTGATCCTCATAGTGGAAGACTTCAGTGAGAGATGGGGTTCCGCGGAATAGACAGTGGAATCTCGCATGGATCTCGTAGTATAGAAAGTATAGAAAGAAAGATTTGTTTGCAAAATGTTTAATTCCTCTCTACCTATGTGATAGGTGATCGTAGCATTCCAGAAGTTTGGCGAAAGATTGGACAAACTTACGGTTAAGTTTGCAGCAAGAAATGAGAGCATGCAACGCTGGGGGCCTGCCCAAGTCCCATACACTTTGTTGTACCCTTTCTCCCATCCAGGAGTGACGGGCAGGGGTGTACCCAACAGTATTTCAATCTAAGTAATCTGCATAGAAATGAGATCCCTATATCTGGTCTCCCCTCTGATTCTGTTCAGAACTTGCATGTTGGGAGACTTGGATTTGAAGATGTTTACAATTGTATGCTGTTGCTCGGAAAGCAATGCAGATGCAATTTGTGTCACTTAATCGTGTTTCAATATATCTGAACTTGAAACTATTGTTATACATTTATGTTTGCTCAGATCCAATGTACGTGGCGGGCACTTGTTCCGGCCCACTTCACCATATTCCCACAATCAGAGTGTTATGAAGATTGTGCTTTCGCTTGAATTCTTTTGGACATCGGTCGTGCTTCTCGCATCAAGGACCTAGAACTTCCTACCTCTAAAAGCTTAAGCTTAAGCCTAAGCCAGCTTTGCCAGCACTGATAATGGCTATCTTTTTTTATCTCAACTAGCCCAACACTAGGCCAAACCTATGAGTACATGTTGTTAGAAGGATTAGTAAATCCAATGTAGGTTAGAAAGTCTAATAAAGTAAATAGTTAGTGAAAAGAAGTTACGTTCACTGGAGCCTTCATATAAATGTTGAGCTTGGGGGTGAAGCACTTGGTATCTTGAGTGACTTCTATGGTTGGGAGGAGAACTCCTTCTGACATATAAAGTCTTATTCTTATTTTTTTTTTAATTTGTTTTTTTTTTTTTTTTTTCTTATACTTTTGAGTGTATCTAATCATAACTCTAACACATGCAACTCCACAAAGTTGTCTGTCAGCAAACACTCCATGAAATTTTCCCAACCCTACAGCCAAAGCTCAGCATCATTCAGCCCAAATTTTGCAATCTCAGACACTGTTCCTTATAAATGCGTACCTCATTTCCATCTAATCAACCCAAAAAAAAAGGATTCACATGTACATTGAGTTTTGGAGATAACAGGGATTGTTAATTGTGTACTTGTGCAGTTGCAATTCACAGAGTCAATCCTCTAGATTCCAGCTAGACTTAGTGCAGTAGTACAGTTGGTAGTTACATAGTTATGTCACCATCTAAGTAGATGGATAAGCCCATTGGCTGTACGTGGCTAATCAATTCTTTAACATCTTTAGTAGTTGCTCAGAATAGTTAACCCCTAAAGGATGGAGCGACCCAAACTGGGTTGGTTAGATTTAGGAAAGTGTTTGGTTATCACTGGGGGTTAAGCCTGATTTGGGCATGTTTAGGCTCATTGGATAGGTAATGGCTCAGCTATGAGGTGGCATTTCCCAATTCGTCATTGGCCCTGGCCCGAGCCACGTGGAACATCTAGAGTATGCCACACTCGTGGTTTTCCTCCATCCTACGTGTCAACTTGGGTCAGGTTAGGGAGAAATTCCACGCATTGCCCACTTGCGCAGGGTGGCGCGTCTCCCAACACCCTTTATTGCGCCCCCTCCACCCTAAAGCGGCCCGCCCCCCATTGGCAGGCAAAGGCAAAGGCACCCCCCCAAAATCCACATACTCCAAAAAGTATAGGCAAACATAGGTGCACATGGAGAAGTCATGGGCAGGGGCAAAAATCATATGAAGGGAAGCTCTGATTGGCGCAAAAGTTTTTTTTGCTTACAAAAACCTGCCCACTACAGTACAAGCGGAGCGTTTGACAATTCAACGGTTCAAATCTTTTCACCGAATCTTCTAATACGGTTTTGTACTTGCCCCTTTGAAATTCGGAAATTTGATCCTGTAGTGTGAATATGTGGTTATTTTTATTTTTATTACAACTGTTTGATGGGGCTAAGTACTTCAGATTTTTATAACATTTAAATAGTTGGATGAATGATCGTGATGGATGAATTATGACTCATTGGATAAAGACATCCATCCGCCAAACATCTATGTGCCCTAGATCGATGGGATTTATGAGTGACGGCGTTCTTCATGCAAGCACACGAGCGCGGGCATGACGAGCTGCTGACACATTGTATTCTGCAGCAGACATCAGCCTACGTGCCTTAGTTTTTTGTTGCGATTTACTTTCCTGTTCCTTAATCAGTATCTGCTATGGCGGCTGAGTTAGTTTGCTAGACAGAGCTAGTTGATGTGATCAACTATAGGAGCTGCAGGTGTAGTAATTGCACATGCAAGTGGGGCTTGGATTTTAAGGTAGTTTTTGTGAGGATGTCGCTCTTTTGGCTTTTGGGGGGAGATTGTAATGAGGCAGAGAAGGAGAGGTGGTGATGGTGACATAAACGAGAGACTTCGACTTCAAGCTGGGACTCGGAATTTTGTGTGTGGAAGGATTATACTGATGAAGAAGTATAAATCGACTGTTTGGGTCACTGTTTGTTTTTGTGTCTGGAATCGTACTTGCATGATGCATTAGTTCCTACGTTGTTGCCATTAGGGAAGTCTGATTACAGCTATGGTCAGTTTGAGCATGTAACGGGTGTGGGTGCAATAGCTGGGAAATCAGGGCATGTATGTAGTGCCTCACTCAAACCACCTACTGGGGAAACTTCACATTGCATAACTGGAATATTAGGGTGCATCTGTAAAGTGGCAGCATTGTTATTTGCTTCCAGAGATCAGTTGAACCCGTTGCTCGTTCGTAACGGAAGAGTGTATTTGGATCTGACCCTTGGACTTGAGAGGTAAAAGATGAGAGAGAGTGAGAGAAAGTGAGCTGATGTCGGGTAGGCTCGAGTAGTTCGATCATGCTGTTTGAAAGGATGTCATGAATACAAAAGGGTGATGGCTCTTCACGGGCAAGACCCACCTTTCAAAGGGGAATCTGTGAAGGCTATGCTGGGTATTTTGCAGCATGCATAATCACATGCAAGGTAGTCGATAATATGTGATGGATGTGTGTCATACCCATGTCTTCCCTTCCGTTGCAGCATGGGTGGGACGGAATGGTACTCTGGTGACTTGAAGTGAATGTTTTGCCCCTTTCTTTGGTATCAGAGCTGATGTCGGTCTTTGTTTTGCTTGCATTCTTTACAATGGTTCATTGTGTGTTTTGGTAATCTCTCTTTACATGGCCGGTAAGGATCATACCCTGATACCCGATGAACCAAGCATTGGAGACATCCTCATATGTTTTAGCCAGCGTGCTGGCAACGTTAGTGCTGCGCCAAGGCTCTATTTTTTTAATCCTGCTTGGAGATTGAGGGATGGTGACTTGTGCCTTCAAGTGATACATGCGGGAGGCCGCAGTATACAGTTCTTTGGATGAGGGAATCAAGAAGGTGGGAAAGAATTAACACTATGGCTAGGGAAGTTACATAGGGAGGTCGTGTAGAGATGTTGCGTAATGGAGTGTGGGAATGGTACAGGGGTCAAAACTTATGCAGGTGTGTGTGTTTGCCTGTTGATTTTTGTTGCTTACTGTTTTCTTTTCGTTTTGATTGCTGCTGAGTATTTGGAGGATGACGAGCCCAGCGGCCATTGAGGCCCCGTTCTTCGGTAGGGAGAACGAAGATATTCACGACTGGATCGACCAAATCCAGATGTCTGGAGACGTACAGGATCTGAGTGAAGACAAGATGTTCAAAGTGGCCCGGTTGAATCTACGTTCCAAGGCGGACGAATGGTTCCGCAAGCAGAACCCAAGGCCAGACAATTGGCCAGACTTCCAGGCTACAATTACCGCCAAGTTTGGAGTTGTGGACATGGCAGAAATCAAGATGAGTGCTGGGACAGGTTGACACTGGTGCAATGTTGTCCGTGATGTCAGCCAGCACGTTCAGAGATCTTGGACTTATGGGCTCAGTGGTGAGTGACAAGGAGGTCACTTATAGAGTGGCATCTAGTGCACTGGAGACTGCCATGGGACGTTTGGAGAATCTAAAGGTGACCGTGGATGAGCTCACTAACCGCTTTGTCGTTTTTTGTGGTAGATACGAACACATATAATATGCTTCTGGGGTTGGACTTTTTGAAAAAGTTTGGTGCTGTTGTTGACACCGAGAATGAAACCTTGAGGGTAAGATACGGGCCTGGCAAAGCGGTGGCCCACTTCCCTCTTCATACCATCAACCAAATTGAACAAGTGAAACAGTGGAGCTCTGTGTCCGTGAGGGAGGAAGTGCATGAGCACGTCATGACAATTACACATGCTGCTCATTTACTTCTGCCCAACAGTGACCAGGAGATGGAGGAAGATCTGGATCCCCACAGTCCCACCGGGAGTGCCTTGTTAGGAGGCAGTCTAGGACTTAGGCATTTTTATGGGTTCTGTGGAGTCTGGGACTTAGACACTTCTATGGGTTCTGAGGGGTACCCTTAAATTTTTGAGATAGCCCGTGACAGCCAGTCACAGCCCGACACAGTCACAGACCGTCACAACCATACACAGCCCGACACAGTCACAGCCCGTCACAGCCATACACAGCCAGTCACAACCCGATACAGCCCGAAACAGCCGTCACAGTCTGACACAGTCGCACAATCAGTCACAGCTGTCACAGTCGTAGGGAACGGTTATCATGACAGGGAACGACTGTGGGGAACAACATCTGCCGGGGAACATGTAATTCACGGAGGACGGTTGGTGAAGGAAAACGGTTAGAACAGGGGGGAAGGAGATAAAGCGGGCAGCGGAGAGAGGAGAGGATCACTTTTTGGGGGATGGAGATCACTGCTGGGGAACTTTAGCCACGGAGATCACTCCTGGGGAAGGACTAAGATCAAAGGAAGGGAAGCTGGCGAGGAGGAAGGAGATACTATAGGACAGAGTTAGTACGAGATGGAGGATTACTTAGAGGGATAGATTAGAGAAGTTAGGACATCAGCATGTATCCGATTATGATTAATCTGATTATCATCCGATACAAACACCTTGTGTTGAGAGACTTGAGTGAAGTTGTGTATGAATGAAATCAGGGGGCCCAAGAAGCAATCTGACGCTTAAAAAGATACCTAGTCATGATAAACAGAGAATATAAACTGATAAGGAATATAATTGGAAACCCAACAATGATTCACTAGCTGCAGGTCATGACTGATTGTTTCACGCGGGCTGAATGCTTAGAGATATCCAACTTTTCTATCTTGGAGTTTCCCCCTCGGATAGCGAAGGGATGGGTGAGTAAAAGCCGCGTGACATTTGGCGACCATACTGGGGAACTGAGTCAGGCATCTGGTGGGATCATGGTGGTTGGAGGATTATAGAATTTGAAGTGAATCAAATTCCCTGTGGAACGAAGGAAGAAAGATTGTCCAAACAATTCTTTCAAAGGTTCTTGGAATTGCCAGACGGTTGTAAAGAAAATATTCTTAAGCGAGTGCATGATGCTGATCCGGAATGGGGTCTGGAGAAAGGAGTGATAAAGATTTATCAGGTAGCCTGTAGAGGAAGAGCACGGTGGTTACCAACATTGGTTTATGTGATAGCCTTACTATCTATTAAGCAGGTAGAGTTTGAAAGCTGGGAGGAAAGGAAAGTGAATGTTTACACTCATATGCATGAGGAGCTTGTATTGGTAAAGAATTGGATTCCAAAGGATATCTTGTGGATCAAACTTACACCAAGAACAGCTTTTCAGACTTGTTTACCATATGGTTATATGGTAACGGAGACTTCCAGTACAGCCAGAGGTACATTGAAGCTGGAAAGAAACCCAGGCATATATGAGAGATACTACAGGAGAGAATTTTGGTTGTTGCCACACTAAAAGAAATGAAAGATATGGGACATGAGTGATGAAAGAGAAGCTAGACTCCAAAGATATTCAGCAAAAAGAGAAAGTTATCTGAAAGCTCATTATCCATACCTGTGGGAGAGAGGAATAGACATTGGGGAATCATCTGGACCTCTCACACCATTGAGATCAGGGAGTACATCACCTATACCAGAGGAGCTAGAGTTGGATACCACACCTTCTTTTTCTTTGCAAGAAATATTAAGGGACTTGGTAGAGGAAGAAGATCAACCACGAGGTGAAAGATCTGAGGTACATCCCTGGATAAAAGATTTGGCAGAAATCTTTGATAAGAGTTGGCATGGAACACCAAGAGCAGGAACTCCAGTTTCGGGAGCAGAAGAAGAGGATGCAGAACCAGCGGAGAGTTCAAACTCTCCAACATTATTACAAAAATAGTTACATGAGTGAAGAAGAAGAAAACCAAGGGCAGAACTTGGAGGATGAAAACAGAGAGAAGAAATTGGAAGAGGAAGAATATGAAGAAGTAGACCCAGCAGCTGAGGTTGAGACTACAACCAGGACATCCCAACCCGTTGGACCTAGATCAAGTGGAGCACTTGGATCACAGACCAACGAAGGTGTCGGCTCAGAGGGATCAGGCGAAAGACCTGGATCTGGCTCTGGGGGGACAGGGAGTGTGGAAAGTAGTGCAACTGAGGTTGGGAATACTGTGAATATAGAAAGGCTAGGAGCAGGAAGGGCTCAGGGGCCAGCAATTGGTGGAAGAACCATCACAAATACTATAGGTCCACAGGGACCAGCATCAGCCAAAGGGCCAACAACTGTCAGGGGGCAAGGTGTAGGGTCGCAAATGGCGTTACAACCAACACGGGCTAAACCACCTTTTCCAATATATTCAGGGAAAGGGGATCCTGATGTACACATTAGCCAATTTGAGCACATGTGTATAGTGAACAATGAGAATGGCGATGATGCCAAGATGAGACTGTTTCCGTGTTCACTTATAAAGAAAGCCAGTGAATGGTATGCAAGATTCCCTGATAATCATTTCCTAACCTGGAATGGCTTGAGTACAGCGTTCCGAAATAGGTTCAGGACCAGTAAAACTGAGGATGAAGTTTATGGGAGTTTACAACAGCTGAAGCAGAAGAAGCATGAAACTGTTGAAGAGTATATGGAGAAAATGGAGTTGATGATGAAAAAGTTGGCTGCTATACCAGCACCAGGATTGCAGAAGGCTTGGTTTGTGAATGGACTAAGGCCAGAGTTGCAAAAGAAAGTAGACACGTTACCCCACAATACAGTGGAGGAGGCATTTGAAACAGCAAACAGAATTGAGCAGTTGGGAATGCTCAGGAAGGAGAAAAGAGATGAAGAGGACTCTGAGGATGAGTCAGAAGAAGAAGAGGAGATGGAGCATAAGAAGAAGAGTAAAAAGAAGGAAAAGATGAAGAGGGAAAATTATGAGAAAAGATTAGAAGAAATCTTGAAAAAGTATGCCACAGAGGCTGCAACACATTGGAGGAAGGGTGTTTGGTGTGCAAAATGCCAGAATGAAGGCCACACCACTACTGAATGCCACATGAAGGAGAAACACTGCACTATCTGTAAAATGGATAACCATTCTACAGAGAATTGTTACTACAACAGAAGAACAGCAGTAAGAGAGCCTAGGCAGGTAAGGGTGCATCAAGTGCAACCCCAGCCAAGAAGAAACAATGATCAAGACCACTATGGTAGGACAGGTGGTTGTAACAATGGCATGGAAAGGAGAGGTAATCCAAGAGGGAATTACCAGGGACATCCCAAGGGTGGCTATCAGGGTAATCCAAGAGGGAATTACCAGCCAGGGAATCAGGATTACAGAAATAATCCCAGAGCAGACCAAGGGCGAGGACCTAATGGAGAAGAACTGTATTACTATTGTAATCAGACAGGACATCGTAAGGCGGCTTGTCCATTCTGGATCAGACACCAGAATGAGATGAGAGCTCCTGGGAATGAGGGGCCAGTAGTGGCAGCCCACATGGTTAGGCCATGTATTGTACCGGAAGTGAGTACAATGATAGTAACAAGAAGCAGAGCCAAATTAGTACCTCCAGTGGAAGATGAAGTTGATGATAATGAAGATGGCAGTGATGTGCCTGAAGATGATGAGGCTTGGAGAGATGAGAAGGAACTGCACAAGGAAGTGGCGGATACCATACGGGAAATGCAGAAGAGTACTGATATTCCCATGGTAGACTCCTCAGACTCTGAAGGAGAAGAAGTCAGTGAGGAAGAAGGAAAGAGGGAGGCTGCAGAAGTGCAGGGTAAGGAAGGGACATTGGCTTAAGTGATATGCCAGTCCAAAGTGGAAATTACCATTGGACAGCTATTAGCTGTGGCACCTTATTGTAGACACAGGCTGTATCAAGCAATCAACAGGATTGCCCATTTGACAGAGAACACAGACCTGAACAGCAAGGTGACCAGTTATAATGTAAGGCCAGAAGGGCAAGAAACAATCATGGATTTTGATGATTCTATGCCAGTTATCCAGTTGAGAATTGGAAGCACAGAGCTGGAAGATGTACTGATAGATGGAGGCTCTGGTGTGAATATCATGACAGACCAATTGAGACAGAAGCTAGGTCTAAACAACATGAAACCAGCCCCATTTACAGTAACCATGGCAGACCAAAGAGTGTACAGCCATTGGGATTGATCAGAGGAGTTAAAATCCAGATTCAAGAGATGATCTTTAAGATCACAGTAACTGTGTTGAAGATGAATGAAGTCCTGGAAGCTTATTCCTTATTGTTGGGAAGACCATGGCTGAACAAGCCAAGGTGTCTCATGATTGGAATTCACAGTTACTGACTGTGCAGGATGGGTTGAACAAGATACAAATCACCACTAAGAAATCTGAAAGACTATCTGCTACAAGAAGACCAAGAGGGGTCAGAGAGTATGATTGGGAAAGAAGGACTGGATGAGGAACATGAAGCTACTTTGTTCGCTGCACACCCAGAGTGGGAACAGGTTGCAGAGATGCAATTAGAAGGCCTGAGTTGTTTAAAAAGTATCTACTGTGGTGCAGTAACAACAACCCCAATTGAGGAGAAAATAAATAGTTACCCACCACATTTTTATGAGGAAAGGGAAGGAGAGATTGATATCCTAGAGGAACCAGCCACTGTAAGTCTACAGGATGAAATAGTAACTGGTTGGACAATCACAGCTGATGAGCAGGTGAGGGAAGTGAATGTGGGAACTGAGAAGGAACCAAGGATGGTGAAGGTAGGGGCGGATCTAGAGCCAGAATTCTTTGAGGAAGCAAAGAGTCTGTTCATTAAATACAGAGATGTATTTGCTTGGAGCTATGAGGATCTGAAGGGGATACCACCTGAGATCTGTCAACATAAGATTGAACTGGAACCAGGATCAATACCAGTTAAACAGGCGAGATACAGGATGAATCCCAACTATGCAGAGAAGGTTGGAGAAGAGATCAAAAAGTTGGCTGAAGCTAAATTTATATACCCGATAGAGTACACAACTTGGTTGTCACCCATTGTGATAGTTCCCAAGAAAAATGGCAAACTAAGAGTTTGTGTGAACTACAAGAAGCTGAATGCTTGTACGAGGAATGATCCTTTTCCTCTACCCTTCACAGAAGCAGTATTGGACACTGTGGCAGGCCATGAGATGTATTCATTCATGGATGGCTTCAGTGGTTATAATCAAGTACAGGTGGCAGAGGAAGATCAAGGAAAAACAGCTTTCATCACGGACTGGGGTGCTTATGCATACAAAGTCATGCCTTTTGGACTTTGTAATGCACCAGCAACTTTCCAGAGAGTTATAAGTGAATCTTTTCAGGAGTACCTTGATGATTTCATGCAGGTGTTCTTGGATGATTTCAGTGTGTATAGCTCTAAGAGTGAGCACTTGCATAAATTGGAGTTGTGCTTGGCCAGATGCAGGATGAGAGGTCTGGGCCTGAATCCAGAGAAATGTACTTTCTGTGTGAACTCAGGGGTACTTTTGGGACACATAGTGTGTAAGAAGGGACTTCTAGTGGATCCCAGAAAGACGGAGGCCATTAAAGCCTCCCCACCTCCAGTAAATGCTAAGAGTCTAAGGAGATTCCTGGGACAAACCAGCTACTACAGAAGATTTGTCAGACGGTATGCACAGATGGCAGCACCTTTGAGCAAACTTTAAAAAAAGACGCAGTGTTTGCATGGACAGATGAATGTCAATAGGCTTTTGAGGAACTGACATTGTCAATGACAACTACACCTGTATTGATTAATCCTCACTGGCAGGAAATGTTCCATGTTCACTGTGATGCTTCAGGAGAAGCATTGGGAGCGGTGCTAGCCCAAAATGTTACAGGAAGGATAGATTCACCTGTGTACTATGCTAGCCGATTAATGAACAATGCTGAAAGAAATTATAGCACAACAGAAAGAGAAGCATTGGCAATGATCTATGCAGTGAAGAAATTCAGGCATTACCTGTTGGGTAAGAAGTTTATGTTCTATGTGGATCACCAAGCTTTGATATACTTGGTAAACAAACCTCTGATAAGCGGAAGAATAGCAAGATGGTTGATAATCTTACACGAATTTGAGTTTGAGGTTGTTTACAAGCCTGGGAGGCTGCATCTTGTGGCGGACCACTTGTCACGGTTATCAACAGGTGAACCAGCCTATCATAGTATCTGGGCCAGTCATTGCACAAATCATCCTAGACTTATGCGTACTTGATGCGAGAGAAAGGAAGGAAATGGGAGTGTTTGAAATAACAACCACTACCATAGAAGAGCAAGGTTCTTCACAGGGTGAAGGGGGATTGGCAGAGCATCAACAGCCCAAAAGACAGAGGAAAGGGATCACGTTGGAAGCCGAACCATTGGCTACAAGGCAGCCGGAGGAAGAAGTTACTCAAGCTCTTGTGCAGGAGAGGGTACAGCAGCACAGAGATCAAGGGTTACAAACAGCACAACCTGTGGAGAGGGAACAGGAAGTCAATTCAGTATCACAGCCATCACAGCCAGGTGAACGGCTTGCCAAAGAGTTACCACAAGTGGTCCATGCGGTTCCTCCACAAATAATATTTGGAAACAGAAGGGTTAGATATTCCAACTACAGAGCAAGTGGTGGCAGAAATTGAGAGAGGTGATCTTCTCTATGAAGACTCTAGTTTGCTCAGAGAGAGAGAGTGGAGCCAGAGGTCCAAAATCTGTCCAGTGAACTTCCTGATGTGCAGGTAATACCCCCACCAGCGCCACAAGTTCCAGAAGAGGAACATCAGGACACAGCAGCATCTGGGAGAAATGAGGAAATTGAGAAGGAGGATCTGGTGGAGCAGTGGCCTGAGTGGTTTGTGAGGCATCATCCTATGGATGAGGGGGGTGAACAGCAGCATGTTAACCATGATGGGCCTCAGCAGGCTATGCTGATGAACTCCATAAGCCGAACCCTCAATTTGTTGGGAACTTACATGAAGTCACATGTTCCAGTGACTCAGTTGGAAGTTCTGAAGGAGGAACTCAGAAGAGAGTTCAAAAATCGATTGGCAACCGAGGGTGTTAACAAAGTTGAGATGGAAGTGCATCTGCAGTTGCAACAGGAGTTAAGGGAAACAAAGAATGCTCTGCAATTTGCTAAGCAGCAACTGATTGAGGGGGGTCTGGAGCAAGACCATCGGCAGAGATACACAAAGCAGCAATTATTCCAATTGCGAGCAAGCATGAGGATGAAATGCAAGGACTAAGGAACAACAGGCAGAGTTGGGGTAGTACATCAAAGAATGACGGTGCAATGTGCCCCCTCACAAATGTCTAGAGCAAGCCACAACAGAAGCCAACCAGCAGAGGGAGCGATGTGTAAGGGCAGAAACGGAGGTAGTGGAGCAAGCCAAATTCATTGTGGACCTCAAAGATACAATATGTCACAATGAGGGTGCTTTACAGCAATACAAACAGGTTGAGGCTAACCAGGAGAAGTACATTGTGGAGTTACAACAGACCCTTATGTCGAATAGGAATCAACTCTCTGTAGCTAACAAGGCAGCGAGGGAAGCCAATAATCTGGCTGCAACTTATGCCAATTTAATTGAACCTCATGAGAAGCGCATGCAAGGATTGCAACAGCAGTTAGATGCCTATAGACTCAAGGAGGAGCAGAGTCTCAGAGATGTTACACAGGACAGAGTGGATGACCAACTTTTAAAAGTATGGTTAGCACAAGGGCCAGCACTTTTGGACATTAACACCGTAACATATACACAAAGAGTTCAAACATAGACCAAAGGCTCATGATTCCTGAAGAACATCTCATGGAGGCGTATTTGAGGGCCAGAACTCTAATTTTCGGGTCTTCTTCGCAAGAAGTGCAAGGGATGCCAATGGTGGAAACACCAATAGAACCAGTTTCACAGCAGGTGGCTGTACAAGTTACTGAATCTCCTATGACAGCAGTTGCATGGCCTGAGGTATGGAGAAATGCTGCTTTCAAACCACCCAAGACTCATGCTGCACGGGAATACAACCGAGCAATGATCATGCCCTTCAATGAAATTCCACATAGCTTGGATTTGGCTTGGAATCAATTTGGTCCTCCACAATCCTTTCCACACTACTACCAAATAATGCGCATTTGGTTGCCAGTGGCCACTCGGACTAAGATTCTGGCAATGAATCAGCTCATTGAGGATCATCATTTTTCAAGGTACTGGTCTGAGGCAGGCACCATGTTGAAGGAGTTAATAGCTTTCCAGGTTGTTCATGGGCACATTCACACCAAAACAAAGGAAGTAGCGAGTTTGGTCATGGGCTGTGGAATTTATTATACTGCTTGTTTCATTGCACGTTACCACATTGAGCAGCAGAAGATGCAGTCCAGATTTCTGACTTATTCCACTACAGATCATTGGACCTTACTGTGGTGCCGCATCATACGTATTTATATGATGTGAAAATCATGTTACAGAGGGATTCACAACTCCGTTCATGGTTCAACATGGCCTGGAACAACTTGAGCAACGAAAAACGGCATATTGACGACATTTTTAATAAGGAGCAGACAGCTTGGCAATACCTATACTGCTCCAAAGTTACTGGCACACCTCTCACCTACACTAAGAAGGAATTGTTGAAGTCCAATCAACTTGCTTTCAACAGGTTACACAACGTTGTGAAGCTTAAGGTTCCTGACATGGTGGGGCCACACTGTATGCCAATTTTCATTCCAGAGAAACCAAGAAAGGCAAGAAAACCAAAAAACTGCAGGATTGAAGCAGATTCGGACACAACAGCTGAAACTTCAGAACAAACTCTTGACATATGGGAGGAATATGATAAAGCACTGCACGACAAGAAACGACGGGGATCTCCCACACCAGAGCCATTACAGCCGGTTCAGTCAAAGGGCAACAAATCAGGTACAAGTACAGCTCAAGCATCTCCAGCAAGCAGTCATAGAACTCGGGCACGTACAGAGAGCCCTCCAAGGCACTCTCAGAAACAGACAGGACCACGTTCACAAAGATTTACTGATCCTAAGCAGTAAACCGTGAGGACACGGCTTTTTGAGAGGGGAAGGGGTAATGTTAGGAGGCAGTCTAGGACTTAGGCATTTTTATGGGTTCTGTGGAGTGTGGGACTTAGACACTTCTATGGGTTCTGAGGGGTACCCTTAAATTTTTGAGATAGCCCGTGACAGCCAGTCACAGCCCGACACAGTCACAGACCGTCACAACCATACACAGCCCGACACAGTCACAGCCCGTCACAGCTATACAAGCCAGTCACAGCCCGACACAGCCGAAACAGCCGTCACAGTCTGACATAGTCGCACAGTCAGTCACAGCTGTCATAGTCGTAGGGAACGGTTATCATGACAGGGAACGACTGTGGGGAACAACATCTGCCGGGGAACATGTAATTCACGGAGGACGGTTAGTGAAGGAAAACGGTTAGAACAGGGGGGAAGGAGATAAAGCGGGCAGCGGAGAGGGGAGAGGATCACTTTTTGGGGGATGGAGATCACTGCTGGGGAACTTTAGCCACGGAGATCACTCCTGGGGAAGGACTAAGATCGAAGGAAGGGAAGCTGGCGAGGAGGAAGGAGATACTATAGGACAGAGTTAGTACGAGATGGAGGATTACTTAGAGGGATAGATTAGAGAAGACATCAGCATGTATCCGATGATAATCTGATTCTCATCCGATACAAACACCTTGTGTTGAGAGACTTGAGTGAAGCTGTGTATGAATGAAATCAGGGGAGCCCAAGAAGCAATCTGACGCTTAAAAAGATACCTGGTCATGATAAACAGAGAATATAAACTGATAAGGAATATAATTGGAAACCCAACAATGATTCACTAGCTGCAGGTCATGACTGATTGTTTCACGCGGGCTGAATGCTTAGAGATATCCAACTCTTCTATCTTGGAGTTTCCCCCTCGGATAGCGAAGGGATGGGTGAGTAAAAGCCGCGTGACATGCCTCAACCAGTGATGAGAGTTCCTTGGAGACCAGGTTTAGGCCTGACTGATATAGAGGCTTGCATAGAAGAAATCGAGGAAGGAGAGGAGGTGCTGCATGATCAAGGACTGGCGGAATTGTTGCAGCAAGAGACGAACAAGAACATGGCATCTTCTATGATACATGATGCATACAACAAAGCTTGGGAGGGAGGTGAAACAATGAATCTGAGATGGAGGATGACTTTCATGATTGGAACATGATTGCTGCTATGGAAGAGATGGAGAAAGTGGTTGCGCATGTTCACCACATCCAGCAGAGGGACCCTGATGATGAGGCCAAGCACGCCGAAGAGGTGCGTTGGGCTAGTCTTAGGGCACGGATAAACATTAATCACAAGCTGCCAAAGGAACACCGGTGTGCACTTGAACAGGTGTTGAGAAAATATCAGGGTTGTTTTGCTCTCAGAAAGGCAGATCTGGGTTTTTGCTCAATGGTTGAGCATGTTATAGATACCCAAGGGTTTCCGCCATGCAAGGAGTCAGCCCAACAGATTATCTGAGTGGGAGGAAGGGGAAGTGCAGCGTCAAATTGAGGCTCTTATCTTGCAAGGCAAGATGCGGGAGAGCAAGTCGGAGTACTCGTGCCCGGTGACTCTACCTCCCAAGAAGGATGGGTCCAAAAGATTCTGTGGGGATTATCGCCCACTGAATAATCTGACCAAGAGGGACTCTTATCCCATGCCCTTCATATAGGATGTGCTCAATAGTCTTGGTAATGCTGCCTGGTTTTCTGCTTTGGACTTGCAGAGTGGATTTGGCAGATCAAAACGAATGAGGATGATGTGAAGAAGACTGCGCTCATAACCAAAAAGGGTTTGTACGAATGGATGTTCATGCCATTTGGCTTAAAAAATGCCACCGCCACATTCCAGCAGGCCATGAATACCATCCTGGCCGTGGAAATTGGAAAGTGTGCAAATGTCTTTGTGGATGATGTTAATGTTCACAGTCTGGATTGGGACACGCACCTGCAACATTTGGCTCGAGTCTTTGAGAGGTTGCAGGCTGCCAACCTATGTCTGAACCCAGACAAATGTACTTTTGTTCAATTTGACCAGGAAGGACGTCCCCTTTAAATGGTCAGCTTAGGCTCAGAATGCTTTTGAAGCTCTGCGTTTGAAACTACTCCTGTTTTGGCTAGACCTGACTTTTCCAGACCTTTCATCCTTGATGTGGACTGGTCCAGCAAAGGGGTAGGAGCCATCCTGTCACAGAAATATCAACGGCAGGAGCAACAGAAGTACCACCCTATGGAAGGTGAGTGTCACGCCATTGTGTGGGGAGTTATTCACTTCCGGCAGTATCTTTATGGCACTCCCTTCATAATCAGGACTGATCACAAGCCCCTTGAATGGCTGGCTACCGTCAGTGATGCCTATGGTAGGCGAGGGAGATGGATAATGATGCTTCAAGATTTTGATTTTAAGATTGTTCATAGGGCCGGATCCAAACACTCCAATGTTGATGCATTGAGTCGGTACCCTGTGGGACCAGCGGAGGAAACTGAAAAGCTGGAAATCAACAGTGCAGGCCAGGGACAAAGGGTGAGGGCTCCAAGGGTTCTTTCTTCTTGAGATAGTGAATTCCATAGGGGATGCCCATGCTAGATTGTATTGGTGTGGAGGGGAAGGGAATAGGCTGGAGTCTCAAGTTTCCAGAGAAGTGTCATGCGATTGAGATCCAGGCAGTCTTGCTTCTAAGAGGGAAGAGTATCACATCTGTGTTTGGGCATTTTGGCATTTTAGGAAGCAGCTGGTGGGGCAGCATTTTTATGTGCGTACTGACTTGGATCCATACTGGTGGCTCTGGTCAGAGCACCACAAGGGAAGTAACAGTCTGGAGGACTTTTCATTTGAATTTATAGAGGCTGATGTGAGTGAAAGGCACCTTGAGAGAGGTGTCACTGTCAAGGGAATCTTGAAGAAGCCGCATACCCTTGAGGGCTATGCCCAAAATGAAGTGAAGAAAGTGAGTTTTCATGACTGTGAAGTACTGCAGAACATATGTGTTGTGAGTAATTGTGAGGAATCTGTTTACAGTGAGAGTTATCTGGCAAGAAATCCCAAGCGCAGGGATGTGCAAATGGTACCGCATGGAGAGAGAGTGGAATTGATTGGTGGGTTAATGACATCTGTGGGACACGAGCTATACCTCGAGCAGCCAAGGGTAGCTGCAACAGAGAATTGGGCAGGATGTGGTATTGGACTGCCTTCTGTTAACATGATTGATACAGGATGGCATGAACAAAGGGGCTGGACAGATGTTGTGGGGCACATTTTGGATGGTGCAAGTGCACCCACTGCAGCAGCAATCAGCCCTGATGTGCTCCCTGCACTGGAGGAGCAATCTGTATTATGTGAGGTGCAGTCGGCTATTTACTTAAGGGCTGCACCAGAGTCACATGAAGTGAAGGCATGAGCTGAAAGGATAATTCACCATACACAGCACAGTGTTGTCAAACCGGATGAGATGGTGGGCAAGGGAAAACAAAGGGACAATGGATGCATAATATCTTCCCACAATGGCTTACACCAGCAATAAGTGATGACCAAGGGCTGGGAAATGTATCAGCCCTATCAGAGGGGCAGCACCATGCTAGAGTGAATGAGAGATCATGTTTAAGAGAAGAATCAGGGATGAGTCGCCGAATCTGCAAACAATGCAGCAGTGAAAGAGGGCATCTACAAGAAGCCTGTTCGCTGCCATTATTGGGCCATGTTGCCAGCTTTGAGTCATGGATGGAGTCTCTGCATCGGGGGCGGCAAGATCTGAGAAAGGGTTCAGTGCATGGAGAAAATCAATGTCTGGAGGATGATGGAAACATGGCATGAGTACCTCTCTCTGCAGATCAGGTGAACCAAACAGGAGCTCATGAAGATGCTGTGGACAGCCTCTTTCGGCACATGATGGTGGACATTGCAGGTCCATTCCCAGCAACAAGGCAAGGGAACAATTTATGTTTGTGGCTGTTTGTCGCGCGGCTTTTGCTCACCCATCCCTTCGCTATCCGAGGCGGAAACTCCAAGATAGAAGAGTTGGAAATCTCTAAGTACTCAGCCCGCGCAGAACAATCAGTCATGACCTACAGCTAGTGTATCATGGGGGTGTTTCCTATTTGTTTCCTTTTCCGCATTCATCTTAGCTACCTTACCATTGATAATTAAGTATCAGTTTGCTTCATCAATCTATCAGTTTCCTTCACTCTTTCATTCAATCCACAGCTTCACTCAGATCTCTCTACACAGTGTGATTGTATCGCATAAGTATCAGATTATGATTTATCAGGTATCAGGCCGAAGCCATTGTGTCTCTAATCTGCTCTACAATATCACTACAGCTTTGCATATAACAAGCATCTACTAATCCTCTTTCCTCCTTCACCGTGCTCTCCATCTTTTGCTTCCTCCGCTCCCGCCTGACTAAGAAGTCCTCCTCGAATAATGATCTCCCCCCCAATTCCCCGTTTTCCCTTTATCTTCCTATCCGGTTTTAACCGTTTCCCTCACTAACCGTCGTCTGTGAACTAACATGTTCCCTTCGCAGGTGTTGTTTCCCCACAGTCGTTCCCTGTCCTACTCTTCGTTCCCTATGATCGTGACCGCTGTGTCAAGCTGTGACTGGCTGTGTGAAACTGTGACGGGCTGTGACGGGCTGGCTGGCTGTGTTGTGACTGGCTGTGTGGGCTGTGTGTGGGCTGTGACGACTGTGACGGGCTGTGTTGGCTGTGGGCTGTGTGCTGTGTTGGCTGTGACGGGCTGTGCGCTGTGTGGGCTGTGGCTGTGACTGTGACTGTGTAACCCCCTCTACAGTGCGCTGCTGTCACCCCTAAGGCTCCTGTTGGTCTCAGTCTGTGCAAAAATTAAGGGTACCCTACAGATCCCGTATAAGTGTCTAAGTCCCCTACAGTCCTCTAACATTACCCTTCCCCCCTCAAAAAGCCGTGTCCTCACGGTTTACTGTTTCCGAGTAGCAAACCTTTGTGAGTGAGCACCTTGTTGACGTTGAGAGTTTCGTGGGGGCTGTGTGTACGAGCCCGAGGTCTGTCTCTGGTTGACGGAGATGGTTGATCACTACCTGGATAAGTGAGGCCCTCTGGAGGCTGATATCGAGGTAATCTTTCCGGCATAGGAGATCCCCTTTGTTTCTTCTCTTCCATCTGAATTGCATAGTCTTCTCCCATGTCAAAAGAATTCTGTGAAGAAACAGTTGTATCAGAATCCTCATCGCCTCTCAGGTGTTTTAATTTTCGAACTTTTTGTGGAATCATCTGGGGCATACAATGCTGTCCTACCATGTCTGGAAGTTTGTATTTTACAACTTGGTGTAACCGCTGAACAGCAAAATTGGTGTAGACACTGAGCTCCTTGTCTGTCCAGATGAGTGGGGTACCAATTACTGGTGCAGCGTGCAAGTACTTCCATGCCACATGTCCCTTATAGAAAATGTCATCAAGTCCGAATTTCTGTGTTGACAAATGGTTGCAGGCTGCTTGAAACCATGAACGAATTTGAGAATCCTTCTGCATCATAACTTTTGGGTCATATAGGTACATATGAGGTGGCACCGAAGGTAATACCCAATGATCTCCACTGGAGTAACTTTGAAAGCGTGTTTGCATCTTTTGTTGCTCAATGTGGTAACGTACCAGAAAACAAGCAGCGTAGTATAGCCCGCACCCCATGACAATACTTGCTATCTCCTTGGTCTTGGTATAAATGAGTCCATGTACAACCTGGAAAGCAACCAATTCCCTCAACATGGTACCTGCCTCGTGCCAGTATTGTGCAAAGTGATGATCTTCAATATGTCGATTGTTTGGAAGAACTTTAGTCCTAGTTGCCACTGGCAGCCAAATACGCATGATTTGGTAGTAATGTGCGAATGACTGCGGAGGACTAAATTCTTTCCAAGCCAAATCCAACATGATGGGAATTTGGTTGAAGGGCATAAGCATAGCCCTGCTGTACTCCCTGCAGCTGGAGTTTTAGGTGGGTTAAAAGCGGCATTGCCCCATACCTCCGGCTGTGGTGGCTGTGGTGTGGTTGTAGTAACCACAGGTTCAGCTACTGGTACACTGACCCTGTGGTGGTGGTGGTGGTGGTACTGGCTCCTGTATCATTGGCATCTCCTGCACCTCCTGTGAAGACTGAAAAGCCAGAGTTCTGGCTTTAATAAGAAGCCATTAGCTGTTCCTGAGGGATATAGACTCTTGGTCGATGTTTGAAGTGAGGTTCTTCCACTTGAGTCTGGAGTCCGTCTACATCCTCTTGTAACTCTGCTATCCTACTATAGACATTGTCTATAGTAGTTGTGGCAATGTTCTGCACCTGCAGCCTGAGCTCATTCATTTCGCTTTGGGTGAGCTTCCGTGGGGCTTTTGCCCTCTACTGGCCCTTGTGCTAACCAGACCTGCATAAGGCTGTTATCCACCAAGCTGCTTGTGGTTCCCCTGAGAGTTTGCTCCTCTCTTAGCTTGTACAATTCCAACTGCTGTTGTAAAGCCTCCATGCGCTTCGCCTTGGCTCAACCAATTGCGCATAGGCAGCAAGTAGATTATTGGCTTCCTTCGAAGCCTTGTTACTGACCGCGATTTCATTTCTATTGGCCACGATGGTTTTGTTGCAACTCCACGATGTGTTTCTCTTGATCAGCTTCCATCTGCCTGTATTGCTTGAAAGTATCTTCATTGCGACAGATTGTATTCTTCATATCGACAATGAGCTTCATTTGCTCAACATTCTCTTCTTCTGCCTTCGTACATTTTTCCGCTTGACTGTTTATTTCTTTTGTTGATTGGTCAAGCATAGTTGTAAATGTAGCACATTGTATCGCCATCCTGTTATGCACTGTCTGCAACTCCGTATGTAGTGCATTCAGTTCTTGCAACTTGCTTTCATGCTGCACCTGCATTTGGTATAGCTGTTGCTTATGTGCTTCGTGCAACTGGTCTTGCGCGAGGCCTGCCTCAATCAATTGTTGCTTGGCCAATTGCAAAGCCATTTCTGTATTGCCCAAGTCCTGCTTCATCTTGAGAGTGACCTCTTCATCGACCTTGTTTGCACACTCAGTGGCAAGTCGAGCCTCAAACTCCTTCCTGAGTTCCTCTTTCAAGGCTGTCAATTGGGTATTGGAACATGGGATTTGACATAAGTCCCCAACAAATTAAGTGTCCTGCCTATGGAACTCATCAGCATTGCCTGTTGAGGGTCATCATGGTGAGGTTGCTGCTGTTGTTCCTCCTGATCTTCAACAGTATGATGTCTCACTAACCATTCAGGCCATTGTCCCACCGGATTTTCTTCCTGAACTACTTCATCTATGACCGGTGCTACAGTGTCATGACCTTCCGCCTGTGGTACCTCCGACACAGGTGTGTGCATTATATGCACCTCAGGATTTCCCTTGGGCAACTGTTGCACCTCTGGGATTTCTGTCTCCTTGACCAGACCAGAATATTCATAGAGAAGGTCCCCTTTCTCTATTTGCCACTATCTGTTCTGTAGTTGGAAATATCTATCCCTTCACTTTCCAAATCAATTATTTCGGGTTGAGCTGCATGGATAACTTGTGACCTTGTGACAAGTCGTTCAAGTGGCTGTGTTGGTTGTGATGCAAGTAACTTCCTCCTCCTCTCTGAAGGTCCTGCTTCCAGTAATAAGCATTTGTCTGTGCTGCTGTGCCCCTTCCTGGCCATGAGCTTGGGAAACATTATCATGCGGAATCCGTGAAGCCAGTGGATCCGCCACTACAGTCTTTCCCCTTCTCTGCCTCTTAGTCTCGGGTTGTGCTGCTAGTCCACCCTCACTGTGTGAAGAGCCTTGCTCTTCCATTGCAAGTTGTTTCTGGCTCAAACACTCCCATTTCCTTCCTTTCTTGTGCATTAAGTATGCCAGAATTAAGGATTATTTGAGCAATGATTGGGCCAGACACTATGATAGGAGACTTTGCGGTAGTACCTTGTAATCTTTTCATCTCCTACAGTGCGTTGTACATGTCCGCCCCCTTGTCCCTTCAGGCCTGTGAAGGATCTGCTCAAATATTGTTGGTTCTGTTTCAGGGCAATCAGAACGTTTTAACCCTGGGTACACAGCTTTGGTACAAGCATAACCCTGAGTTTTAAAGAAACTCCCTTCTTGGAATAAGTCCCCTATTTGCAGTCTTGCCCTGTGTTCCTCCCACATGCACCTGACCTGCTGGCAATCGAAACAATTGCTGGAGGTATAGGGGAGTAATCATTAATTCAACTCCCTTCACCGTTGTTGTTGTCCTTGGCTCAAAGTTCTGCAAAAATTGTAACATGTACTGTCTATGGTGTAGTGTCCAATCTAGGCTTTGCAATCCCTTCCAATCTCAGCTCCTCCAGTATCTTTATCGCCTGTGGGGTAGCCATCGTTTGTTTCTGCAGAATTGTGGTGCTCTTCACCCTGATTTCCTCCATTCCTCTCACTCTCTTCATTTTAGACTCACAGAACTGCGCTGTAACAACTGCAGGAATGCCTGTAGTGCACAAAGCATAAACGTATGGTTGCCGCTGGGTAATTTCTTGTAAGCCTGCGGGGCTTGCAAGCATTGCTCAAGAGAAAAGCTCTGCTCTGTCCTTTCGTGTCTATGCCACTGCGTAAGTAATATTGCGAGCGTATAGTCTGTTAGTTCCTCCATAGTTTCCAAGTTATAGCATTTATGGCCTGTCCTGTCGAGACGCCCGTTACTCAGAACGAAATTTTTGCTCTCTCTTTTCTATTGGCTGTATCGCTGTGACTGGACTTTTATCTTCTTTAGTGGACTTTCCCTGTTGGATAGTCCACTAGGATCACACATGCGACATGAATTCGGCTTTTCTGTACTTGCCGTTCGTTCCGTTTCCCTTTTTCCGTATTCATTAATGGGCCCGCCTTTCATCCCTTTTGACGGCCGTTCTTGTCCTCTTTCTTTTTGACACCTGTCCTTGCACTTCATTCTCTGCTGTGTGTCGCACCCTGACCTCCACGTGTCTATTTTTAAATTAATTTCCGTTTCTTCTTCCTTCAGCCATTTTCCTGAAGTTTTTATGTGTCCACTTGTCACTGATTCTATGGATCGTGTAACTTTAGTAGGCTGTGTTGAGCTGTGACAGGCTGTGTCATACTGTGTTACTGTGATAGGCTGTGATGCACTGTGGTAAGCTGTGATAGGCTGTGACACGCTGTGGTAGGTTGTGATAGGAGATAGGCTGTGTCCTGTGATACTGCGGCCCGGCTGTGATATGTGATAGGCTGTGTCACGTGATGGGCCTGTGTCACGTTTGTTTTGCCCACCCTGGTCATATATGCTGGGCCTAGCGACAAGTGTTCCATACTCCGTTCGTAACACTGGTGCAGCCCGTGACTGCTCTTGCGGTTCAACATGCAAATCATGCTGCAGGGGTTTGTCATGGATACCACTGTACCCCTTCAACTTATTTGCATTGACTCTTCCCAGCATTTCTTTGTTAATGGTTTGTAACATGGCGGGTTGTTATCATACATCTTTTGTATGACATAAGGTCCTTTCCACGGTGATTTAAGCTTAGAAGCTTGAATCTTTCCTTTCTTCTGCAACCATAGAACCAAATCCCCCGTCTTAAAAGTCTTTAATTTTCCTTCATCAAACTGTTCCTTTCGCTTCATCTGAATTCTGGTCATATTATCAGCTGCATCAGCACGTACTTCTTCCACATGGTATAATTCATGTTTCCTGACCTTGATGGAGTCTTGCAATTCCATTCTTTTTCCCCACTCCGTTCTCATGGTAGGTAACAGGAATTCCACTGGAAGTAAGGCTTCCATACCATAAACTAATTGGAATGGTGTATACTTAGTGGTGACTTTATATGAAGTCCTGTATGACCACAAAGCTGTCAGCAGCTTTGTATCCCAATCCGTTCTGTTTGCATTGACTATCTTAGCCAAGATAGTACATAGTATTTTGTT
The DNA here is from genome assembly GCA_030704615.1 of Takakia lepidozioides. Classification (NCBI taxonomy): domain Eukaryota; kingdom Viridiplantae; phylum Streptophyta; class Takakiopsida; order Takakiales; family Takakiaceae; genus Takakia; species Takakia lepidozioides. The sequence goes on from CM060732.1 coordinate 51,798,032, forward strand.
GGTAATTCTGTGGGCCTGGGTGGGTAATATGTTGTACTCTTTCTATGCACAATCATAAACTCTTTAGTCAACAACTCAATGGTCTCATTCATGAAGTGACTTCCTTGATCACTGATAAATTCTAAGGGACAGCCAAATCGTGTAAGTATGTTCTCGTACAGGAACCTTGCTGTGGACTTGGCTGTGTTGTCCCTCAAAGCTTTAGCTTCCACCCACTTTGTAGTATAATCAGTGGCTGTAATTATGTACCTGTTTCGTGTATTCTTGGATGGTGGATTAATTGGTCCAACAAAGTCTAGTCCCCATTTCTGAAATGGTTCCGTAGGCATTGTAGGATGCAAGGCCATCCTTCCAGATCTCTGCAAAGGTCCTAGCCTCTGACATTCATCACACTTCTGACAATACTCATGTACATCTTTGAACAAAGTAGGCCACCAGTATCCTGCGAGTAGTATCTTTCTACTGGTAGTCTCTTCTCCAAAATGACCTCCAGCCACTCCTTTATGAACTTCCTCCAAGACTTTATTTACTTCATGGTGGTACAAGCATCGTTTTAGTACTCCATCAGGTCCTAACTTATACATTCTGCTTCCTACCATAGTATAAGGTAAAGCTTTGATAGCAATTCTCTTCCTCTGCTCCTTACCATAACTAGGTGGGCACTGACCATGAGCAAGGTAGTATCTGATTGGCCACTGCCAATCTAACCATTCATCTGCACTTCCTTGCACCTCCATTACAAATAAACTCGCATCAGGTAACTGATCGTCCACTCCTGTGGCGGCCTCTCCTGTTGTTAGTCGTGACAAATGATCTGCCACAAGATGCAAACGGCCAGGCTTGTAAATAACCTCGAACTCAAACTCATGCAAGATTATTAACCACCTCGCTATCCTTCCACTTATCAAAGGTTTGTTCACCAGATATATCAGAGCCTGGTGATCCACATAAAACATAAACTTTCTTCCCAATAGGTAATGCCTGAATTTCTTGACTGCATAATCATTGCCAATGCTTCTCTTTCCGTTGTGCTATAGTTCCTCTCAGCACTGTTCATCAACCGGCTAGCATAGTACACAGGTGAATCTATATTCCCTGTAACATTCTGGGCTAACACCGCACCCAACGCTTCTCCTGATGCATCGCAGTGAACATGAAATACTACATGCCAGTGAGGGTTAATCAGCACAGGTGTGTTGTTACTGACAGTGTAAGTTCCTCAAACGCCTGTTGACATTTCAGCTGTCCAGGCAAACACTGCATCTTTCTTCAGAAGCTTGCTCAATGGTGCTGCTATTTGTGCATACCTTTTGACAAATCTTCTGTAATAACTGGTTTGCCCAAGGAATCTCCTTAAACTCTTAACATTCACTGGTGGTGGAGAGACTTTAATGGACTCTGTCTTCCTGGGATCCACAAGGAGTCCCTTCTTACACACAATGTGTCCCAGAAGCACCCCTGAGTTCACACAGAAAGTACACTTCTCTGGATTCAGGCCAGACCTCTCATCCTGCATCTGGCCAAACATAACTCCAATTTATGCAAGTGCTCATTCTTAGAGCTGTACACACTGAAATCATCCAAGAATACCTGCATGAAATCATCCAGATACTCATGAAAAGATTCACTTATCACTCTCTGAAAGGTCGCTGGTGCATTACAAAGTCCAAAGGGCATGGACTTTGTATGCATAAGCCCCCCAGTCTGTGATGAAAGCTGTTTTCCCTTGGTCTTCTTCTGCCACTTGCACTTGATTATAACCACTGAAGCCATCCATGAATGAGTACATCTCATGGCCTGCCACAGTGTCTAATACTGCTTCTGTGAATGGCAAAGGGAAAGGATCTTTCTTCGTACAAGCATTCAGCTTCTTATAGTTCACACATACTCTTAGTTTGCCATTTCTTGGGAACTATAACAATGGGTGACAACCAAGTTGTATACTCTATTGGGTATATAAACTTAGCCTCAGCCAACTTCTTTATCTCTTCTCCAACCTTCTGTGCGTAGTTGGGATTCATTCTATACCTCGCCTGCTTGATTGGTACTGACCCTGGTTCCAGTTCAATCTTATGCTGACAGACTTCAGGTGGTATCCCTTTTAGATCCTCATAGCTCCAAGCAAATACATCTCTGTATTTGATGAACAAGCTTTTAGCTTCTTCGAAGAATTCGGCTCCAAATCAGCTCCTACTTTCACCATCTCGGTTCCTCCTGAGTTCCCACATTTATCACCTGCTCATCAGCTGTGATTGTCCAACCAGTCACCACTTCATCCTTAAGCTCACAGTGGCTGGTTCTTCTAGGATTTCTATCTCTCCCTCCTTTTCTTCATAGAAATGTGTGGGTAACTGCTGTTTCCTCTTCAATTGGTGTTGCCGACACTACACCACAGCAGATACCTCTAAACAACTTAGGCTTTCCAGCCGCATCTCCGCAACCTGCTCCCACTCTGGGTGTGCAGCAAATAGGGTAGCTTCCTGCTCCTCATCCAGTCCTCCTCTCCAGTCATACTCTCTGACTCCTCGAGGTCTTCTTGTAGCAGGTAATCTACTAGATTTCTTTGTGGTAATTGTATCTCGTGCATATCCATTTCTTTTGCAACTCCGGTCTTATCCACTCACAAACCAAGTCTTCTGTAAACCGGGCGCTGGTACTGCAGCCAGCTTTTTCATCATCAATTCCATCTTCTCCATATACTCTTCAACAGTTTCATGCTTCTTCTGCTTCAGCTGTTGTAAACTTCCATACACTTCATCCTCAGTTTTACTTGTCCTGAACCTATTTCGAAATGCTGTATTCAAGCCATTCCAGGTTAGGAAATGATTATCAGGGAATCTTGCATACCATTCACTTGCTTTCTTGATAAGTGAACAAGGAAACAGTCTCATCTTGGCATCATCGCCATTCTCATGTTCACTATACACATGTGCTCAAATTGGCTAATGTGTACATCGGGATCCCCTTTTCCTGAATATATTGGAAAGGGTGGTTTTGCCCGTGTTGGTTGTAACGCCATCTGTGGCCCTACCTTCTGCCCACTGACAGGTGCTGGCACCCTTGCTGGTGCTGGTCCTTCTGGACCTGTTGTTTTGTGGTGGATCTTCCACCAAGTGGTGGCCCTTGAGCACCCTTGCTTCTGGTCCCACGATATTCACAGTATTCCCAGCTTCAGTTGCACTACTTCCCACACTCCCTGTCCCCCCAGAGCCAGATCCAGGCAGCCCGCCTGATCCCCCTGAGCCGACACCTTCGTTGGCCTGTGATCCAAGTGCTCCACTTGATCCAGGTCCAACGGGTTGGGATGTCCTGGTTGTAGTCTCAACCTCAGCTGTTGGGTCTACTTCTTCATATTCTTCCTTTCTAATTTCTTCTCTCTGTTTTCATCCTCCAAGTTCTGCCCTTGGGTTTCTTCTTCACTCATGTAACTCAACTGTAATGGTGTTGGAGAGTCTGAACTCTCCGTTGGCTCTGCCACATCCTCTTCTCCTTCTTCATCTTCTGCTTCAGAAACTGGAGTTCCTGCTTTTGGTGTTCCATGCCAACTCTTATCAAAGATTTTATGTCAAGTCTTTATCCAAGGATGTACCTCAGATCTTTCACCTCGTGATTGATCTTCTTCCTGTACCAATTCCCTTAATCTTTCTTGCAAAGAAACAGAAGGAGTGGCATCCAACTCTAGTTCTTCCGGTATCGGTGATGCACTCTTTGATCTTGATGGTGTGAGAGGTCCAGATGATTCCCCTATGTCTATTCCTCTCTCCCAAAGATATGGATAATTAGCTTTCAGATAGCTTTCTCTTTTTGCTGAATATCTCTGTCGTCTAGCTTCTCTTTCATCACTCATGTCCCATGTCTTTCATTTCTTTTAATGTGGCAATAACCAAAACTCTCTTCTGTAATATCTCTCGTATATGCCTGGGTTTCTTTCAAGCTTCAATGCACCCTTGGCTATACTTGAAGTCTCCGTTACCATATAACCATATGGCAAACAAGTCTGAAAAGCTGTTCTTGGTGTGAGTTTGATCCACAAAATATCCTTTGGAATCCAATTCTTTACCAGTACAAGCTCTTCATGCATATGAGTATAAACATTCACCTTTCTTCTTCCCAGCCTTCAAACTCTACTCGTTTAATGGATAGCAACGCTATCATAAACCAATGTTGGTAACCAACGTGCTCTTCCTCTACAGGCTACCTGATAAATCTTTATCACTCCTTCTCCAGGCCCCATCTGGATCAGCATCATGCACTCGTTTAAGAATATTTTCTTTACAACCGTCTGGCAATTCCAAGAACCTTTGAAAGAATTGTTTGGACAATCTTTCTTCCTTCGTTCCACAAGGAATTTGATTCACTTCAAATTCTTTAATGGTCCAACCACATGATCCCACCAGATGCCTGTCACATCTGGTTGTTCATGTCCCAGGTCCCCAGTATGGTCGCCAAATATCGCGCGGCTTTTGCTCACCCATCCCTTCGCTATCCGAGGCGGAAACTCCAAGATAGAAGAGTTGGAAATCTCTAAGTATTCAGCCCGCGCAGAACAATAAGTCATGACCTACAGCTAGTGTATCATGGGGGTGTTTCCTATTTGTTTCCCTTTCCGCATTCATCTTAGCTACCTTACCATTGATAATTAAGTATCAGTTTGCTTCATCAATCTATCAGTTTCCTTCACTCTTTCATTCAATCCACAGCTTCACTCATCTCTCTACACAGTGTGATTGTATCGCATAAGTATCAGATTATGATTTATCAGGTATCAGGCCGAAGCCATTGTGTCTCTAATCTGCTCTACAATATCACTACAGCTTTGCATATAACAAGCATCTACTAATCCTCTTTCCTCCTTCACCGTGCTCTCCATCTTTTGCTTCCAATCTCCGCTCCCGCCTGACTAAGAAGTCCTCCTCGAATAATGATCTCCCCCCCAATTCCCCGTTTTTCCCTTTATCTTCATATCCGCAGTTCTAACCGTTTCCCTCACTAACCGTCGTCTGTGAACTAACATGTTCCCTTCGCAGGTGTTGTTTCCCACCGTCGTTCCTGTCCTACTCTTCGTTCCCTATGATCGTGACCGCTGTGTCAAGCTGTGACTGCTGTGTGACGGGTGTGTGCGACTGTGTTGGCTGTGGGGCTGTGACTGGCTGTGTGGTGTGTCGGGCTGTGTGGCTGTGTGTGGGCGGGCTGTGACTGTGGCTGTGTTGGCTGTGTTGGATGTGTGGGCTGTGTGGGCTGTGTGGGTGTGTGTGGCGGTGACTGTGGGGCTGTGTTGGCTGTGTGTGGGTGTTGTGACGACTGTGACGGGCTGTGTTGGCTGTGTGGGCTGTGACGGCTGTGACTAGCTGTGTTGGCTGTGTAACCCCCTTCTACAGTGCGCTGCTGTCACCCCTAAGGCTCATGTTGGTCTCAGTCTGTGCAAAAATTAAGGGTACCCTACAGATCCCGTATAAGTGTCTAAGTCCCCTACAGTCCTCTAACACTGTTGATCCACATTCAGGCAGTGTGGAGACCATCCCCCTTGCAGAACGCTTGCATCAGCCGTTGCCTCAGGGAGGTAATGATCTTGCGTTACGGATGCCCTGAAGTGATTCTCTCCAGTGACGATGAAGAGTGGGGCGAGAGTTTTGCTAACACATGCAGGCATTATGGAATTCAGCACGAGCACATAACACCCGTGTTCAACTACGAACTGACAAGGATGGCCAAGCAGTTGCAGATGGCATTTGAGACTTTGGAAGATCTGGGAAAAACTAAAAGGGATGAACACCCCTACCCTTCGGTGATCAGATATCATTTGTCTCTGCATTATGAGGGCAAGGGTGTCCGCACCCATGACAGCAATGATGGAACATCTCAGGCAAGGGTAGAGGAACAGATGCCGGAGTCAATTCAAAGTCTGGAACTCCTTGAGGGACATGGTACTGTTCTTGGTACATTGGAAACTGAGAAAAGAGAACTCAGGGTGGTGGATTCAAAATTTGGGGATAAAGAAGGAAAGACAGAGCAAGGCAATTGCCTGAGTTCGAATCTTTCTGAGCAGAAAATGACCATGGAGAAAAGGAAAAACGTGGACGTTGTCACTTAAAAAAAGTGGGCCACCCCACATATGTAGCTTGAATATGAGGTTATTTTAATTTTTATTACAACTGTTTGATGGGGCTAAGTACTTCAGATTTTTACAACATTCAAGTAGTTGGATGAATGATCGTGATGGATGAATTATGACTCATTGGATGAAGACATCCATCTGCCAAACAACCATGTGCCCTAGATCGATGGGATTTATGAGTGACGGCGTTCTTCATGCAAAAACACGAGCACGTGTATGACGAGCTGTTGACACATTGTATTCTGCAGCAGACATCAGCCTACGTGCCTTAGTTTTTCGTTGCGATTTACATTCCTGTTCCTTAATCAGTATTTGCTATGGCGGCTGAGTTAGTTTGCCAGACAGAGCTAGTTAATGTGGTCGACTATAGGAGCTGCAGGTGTAATAATTGCACAGGCAAGTGGGGCTTGGGTTTTAAGGTAGTTTTTGTGAGAAAGTCACTCTTTTGGCTTTTGGGGGGAAGACGGTAGTGAGGTAGAGAAGGAGAGGTGGTGATCGTGACGTGAACGAGAGACTTCGACTTCAAGCTGGGACTCGGAATTTTGTGTGTGGAAGAATTATACTGATGAAGAAGTATAAATCGATTGTTTGGGTCACTGTTTGTTTTCGTGTATGGAATCGCACTTGCATGATGAATTAGTTCTTGCGTTGTTGCCATTAGGGAAGTCTGATTGCAGCTATGGTCAGTTTGAGCATATAACGGGTGTGGGTGCAATAGCTGGGAAATCAGGGCATGTATGTAGTGCCTCACTCAAACCTCCTACTAGGGAAACTTCACATTGCATAGCTGGAATATTAGGGTGCATCTGTAAAGTGGCAGCATTGTTATTTGCTTCCAAAGATCAGTCGAACCCGCTGCTCATGCGTAATGGAAGAGTGTATTTGGATCTGACCCTTGGACTTGAGAGGTAAAAGATGAGAAAATATGAGAGAAAATGAGCTGATGTCGGGTAGGCTCGGATAGTTTGATCAGGCCGTTTGAAGGGATGCCATGAATACAAAAGAGTGATGGCTCTTCACGGGCAATGCCCACCTTGCAAGGGGGAATCTGTGAAGGCTATATGGGGTGTTTTGCAGCATGCATGATCACATGCAAGACAGTTGATTATCTGTGACGGATGTGTGTCCTACCCATGTCTTCCCTTCTGTTGCGGCATGGGTGGGACACTTCACGGGGAGCATTTCTTGGTCATGCATGAGAGGGGATCGGGCGGAGAGCAAGAACGGGAGCAAAGATGGAGAGCACGGTGAAGGAGAAGAGATGATTAGTAGATGCTTGTTATATGCAAAGCTGTAGTGATATTGTAGAGCAGATTAGAGACACAATGGCTTCGGCCTGATACCTGATAAATCATAATCTGATACTTATACGATACAATCACACTGTGTAGAGAGATCTGAGTGAAGCTGTGGAATGAATGGATGAGTTGATGGAATCCGATAGATTGATGAAGCAAACTGATACTTAATTATCAATAGTAAGGTAGCTAACATGAATGCGGAAAGGAAAACAAATATGAAACACCCCCATGATACACTAGCTGTAGGTCATGACTGATTGTTCTGAGCGGGCTGAGTACTTACAGATTTCCAATTCTTCTATCTTGGAGTTTCCGCCGCGGATAACGAAGGGATGGGTAAGTAAAAGCCGCGCGACAGTGTGGTGTGAAAGAAATGGGCAAAACATTCCCCACGACACTCACTTCAAGTCACCAGAGTACCCCCTTCAGTCCTTGCTCCCCGTTTTATCTTCCTACCCGTTGTTCTAACCGCTTCCCTCACTAACCGTCGTCCGTGAACTAACTTGTTCCTTCGCAGGTTTGTTCCCCACAGTCGTTCCTGTCCTGCTATCTTTCCAATGGTCGTGACAGTGTGTCAAGCTGTGATGGGGTGGTGAAACTGTGACGGGTTGTGACCGGCTGTGTGTCGGGCTGTGGACTGGCTGTGCGACTGTGTTTGGCTGTGTTGACTGGCTGTGTGGCTGTGTCGGCTGTGAAGGCTGTGTTGGCTGTGATGGGCTGTGTGTGTGCGAAGCTGTGACGGGCTGTGTTGGCTGTGACGGGCTGTGTAACCCCCTTCTAAAGTGCGCTGCTGTCACCCCTAAGGCTCCTGTTGGTCTCAGTCTGTGCAAAAATTAAGGGTACCCTACAGATCCCGTATAAGTGTCTAAGTCCCAGACAGTCCTAACATTACCCCTTCCCCTCTCAAAAAGTCGTGTCCTCACGGTTTACTGATTGCGATTAGCAAACCTTTGTGAGTGAGCACCTTTCTGACGTTGAGAGTTTCGTGGCGGACTGTGTGTACGAGCCGAGGTCTGTCACTGGTTGAGGAGTTGATTGAACACTACCCGGATAAGTGATTCCCTCTGGAGGCTGATATCGAGGTAACCTTTCAGGCATAACTTTTGCCTCATATAGGTACATATGAGGTGGCACTGAAGGTAAGACCCAATGATCCCCACTGGAATAACTCAGAAAGCGCGATTGCATTTGTGCTGCTCAATGTGATAACGTTACCAGAAAACAAGCAGCGTAGTATAACCCGCATCCCATGACAATACTCGCTACCTCTTGGTCTTGGTATAAATGAATCCATGTACAACTTGGAAGGCAATTAATTCCTTCAACATTGTATCTGCCTCATGCCAGTATGTGCAAGTGATGATCTCAATGGTCGATTGTTGGGAAGAACTTTAGTTGTTGCCACTGGCAGCCAAATGTGCATGATTTGGTAGTAATGTGCCAATGATTGCGGAGGACTAAATTCTTTCCAAGTCAAATCCAACATGATGGGAATTTGGTTTAAAGGGCATAATCATAGCCTACTGTACTCCCTTGCAGCAGCTGGAGTTTTAGGTGGGTTAAAAGCAGCATTGCCCCATACCTCAGGACTGTGGTGGCTGTGGTGTGGTTGTAGTAACAACAGGGTCAGCTATTGGCACAGTGACTTTTTGTGGTGCTGGTGGCACTGGCTCTTATATCATTGGCATCTCCTGCACCTCCTGTGAAGAAGAAGACTGAAAAAGCCAAAGTTTTGGCTTGTAAATAAGAAGCCATTAGTGTTCCTCAGGTATATAGACTTTTTTGTCGATATTTGAAGTGAGGTCCTCCATTGCTTCTGCAGTCCGTCTACATCCTCCTGTAACTCCGCTATCCTACTATAGACATTGTCTATAGTAATGGTGGCAATGTTCTGCACTTGCAGTCTGAGCTCATTCATCTCGTTTTGGGTGAGCTTTCGTGGTGCTTTGCCCTCCACTGGCCCTTGTGCTAACCAGACCTGCATAAGGTGGTTATCCACCAAGTTGCTTGTGGTTCCTTGAGAGTGTGCTCTCTCTTAGTTTGTACACATCCAATTGCTGTTGTAAAGCTTCCATGCGCTCGCATGAGGTTCAACCAAATTCGCATAGGCAGCAAGTAGATTATTGGCTTCCTTCCAAGCCTTGTTAGTGACCGAGATTTCATTTCTATTGGCCATGATCATTTGTTGCAACTCCAGGATGTGCCTCTCTTGATCAGCTTCAATTTGTCTGTATTGCTTGAAAGTATCGTCATTGCGACAGATTGTATTCTTCATATCGTCAATGAGTTTCATTTGCTCAACATTCTCTGCTTCAGCCTTCATACCTTTTTCTGCTTGACTGTTTATTTCTTTTGTAGTTTGGTCAAGCATAGTTGTGAGTGTAGCACATTGTATGGCCATCATGTCATGCACTGTCTACAACTCCGTATGTAGTGCATTCACTTCTTGCAACTTGCTTTCATGCTTCACCTGCATTGGTATAGCTGTTGCTTATGTGCTTCGTGCAATGGTCTTGCGCGAGGCCTGCCTCAATCAATTGTTCTTTGGCCAATTGCAAAGCCGCTTCTGTATTCTCAAGTCTTGCTGCATCTTGAGAGTGACTCTTCATCGACCTTGTTTGCACACTCAGTGGCTAGTCGAGCCTCAAAACTCTTCCTGAGTTCCTCTCTCAAGGCTGTCAATTGGGTAGTTGGAACATGGGATTTGACATAAGTCCCCAACAAATTAAGTGTCATGCCTATGGAACTCATAAGCATTGCCTGTTGAGGGTCATCATGGTGAGCTTGCTGCTGTTCTCTCTGATCCTCAACAGTGTGATGTCTCACGAACCACTCAGGCCATGCCCCACGGATTTTCTTCCTGAACCACTTCATCCATCACTGGTGCTGCAGGTGTCTTGACATTCTACCTGTGGTACCTCCGACACAGGTGTGTGTATATATGCACCTCAGGATTTCCCTTGGGGCAACTGTTGCATCTCTAGAATCTCTGTCTCCTGACCAGACCAGAATATTCATAGAGAAGGTCCCCCCTCTCAATTTCTGCCTATCTGTTGTAGTTGGAATATCTAACCTTCTTTTTCCAAATCAATTATTTCTGGTTGAGCTGCAGGACAACTTGTAACCTGTGACAAGCCGATCATCTGGCTGTGATGGCTATGATACTGAAGTAACTTCCTCTTCCCTCTCTGAAGGTCCTGCTTCTAGTAATAGCATTCTCTGTGCCTGCTGTGCCCCTTCTGCACAAAAACTTGGGAAACATTATCATGCGGAGTCCATGAAGCCAGTGGATCCGCCACTACAGTCTTTCCCCCGCCTCTGTCTCTTATTCTCGTGTTGCCCCTGCATTCCACCCTCACTGTGTGAAGAGCCTTGCTCTTCCATTGCAGTGGTTCTGGCTCAAACACTCCCATCTCCTTTTCTCGAGCTCAAGGATGCCAGAATCAAGAATTATTTGAGCAATGATTGGGCAGACTATGATAGGAAACTTTGCGGCCAGTACCCTGTAATCTTTTCATCTCCTCACCAGTGCGTTGTACATTATGTCCGCCCATTCTACCTCTTTCCTCTCAAGGCTTTGAGTATTTCTCTGTGAAGGATCTGCTCAAATACTGTTGGTTCTGTTTCATGGCAAACAGAACGTTCAATACCTGGCCTACCTCCTTAAGCCCTGGGTACACGGCCTTGGTACAAGCATAACCCTGAGTTTTAAAGAAACTCCCTTCTTGGAATAAGTCCCCTATTGCAGTCTTGCCCTGTGCTCCTCCACATGCACCTGGCCTGCTGGCATCGAAAACAATTGCTGTAGGTATAGGGGAGTAATTACTAATTCAACTCCCTTCACCGGTGTTGCTTCTCCTGTCCTTGGCTCAAAGTTCTGTAAGAATTGTAACATGTACTGTCTATGGTGCAATGTCCAATCTTTGCTTTGCAATCCTTGCAATCTCAGCTCCTTCAGTATCTGTATCGCCTGTGGGGTAGCAATCGTTTGTTTCTGCAGAATTGTGGTGCTCTTCACCCTGATTTCCTCCATTCCTCTCACTCTCTTCATTCTAGACCCACAGAAATGTTTTGGCTGTAACAATTGAAGAAATGCCTGTAGTGCACAAAGCATAAACGTATGGTTGCCACAAAAAGCTATGGGTAATTTCTTGTAAGCCTGCGGGGCTTGCAAGCATCGATCAAGAGAAAAGCTCCGCTCTGTTCTTTCGTGTCTATGCCACTGCGTAAGTAATATTGCGAGCGTATAGTCTGTTAGTTCCTCCATAGCTTCAAAGCTATAGCATTGATGGTGTCCCGTCGAGACGCCCGTTACTAGAACGACGCCGACTCTTGCGCTTAAATTCCCTCAATTTCTTGATCCTTTTTTGGTTTTCTATTGGCTGTAACCGCTGTGACTGGATTTTAAATTTTTCTTTAGTGGACTTTCCCTGCTGGATTGTCCACTAGGATCACACATGTGACAAGAATTTCGCTTTTCTGTACTTGCGTTTGTTCCGTTCCCCTTTTTCCGTATTCATTAATGGGCCCGCCATTCATCCGAATTGACGCGCTAAGTAGGTACTTTGACGGCCATCTTGTCCTCTTTTTGATGACACCTGTTCTTGCACTTCCTTCTCAGCTGTGTGTCGCGCCCTGACTTCCACGTGTCTATTTTTAAACTGGTTTCCGTCCTTTCTTCCGTCGGCCATTTTCCTGAAGTTATTGTGCGTCCACCTGTCACTGATTCTATGGATCGTGTAACCCTAGTAGGCTGTGGTAAGCTGTGATAGGCTGTGACACGCGGTGGTAGGTTGTGATAGGCTGTGTTGCGCCGTGCTAGGCTGTGATAGGCCGTGTCACGTTGTGATGGGCTGTGATAGGCTGTGTTTAGCCTTGATGGGCTGTGATAGGCTGTGTTTCGCCTTGATAGGCTGTGATAGGCTGTGTCACGTTGTGATGGACTGTGATAGGCTGTGTTTCGCCTTGATGGGCTGTGATAGGCTGTGTCACGCTTGTTCTGCCCGCCCTGGTCATATATGCTTGGCCTAGCGACAAGTGCTCCATACTCCGTTGGTAACACAAGCGCAGCCCGTGACTGCTCTTGCGTTTCAACATGCAAATCATGCTGCAATGGTTTGTCATGGATACCACTGTATCCCTTTAACTTATTGGCATTGACTCTTCCCAGCATTTCTTTGTTAATGGTTTGTAACATGACGGTGTTGTTATCATACATCTTTTGTATGACATAAGGTCCTTTCCATGGTGATTTAAGCTTAGAAGCTTTAATTTTTCCCTTCTTCTGCAACCATAGAACCAAATCTCCCGTCTTAAAAGTTTTTAACTTGTTTTCATCAAACTGTTGTTTCCTCTTCATCTGAATTCTGGTCATATTATCAGCTGCATCAGCACGTACTTCTTCCACATGGTATAATTCATGTTTCCTGACCTTAATGGAATCTTGCAATTCCATTCTTTCCCCACTCTGTTCTCATGGTAGGTAACAGGAATTCCACTGGAAGTAAGGCTTCCATACCATAAACTAATTGGAATGGTGTATACTTAGTGGTGACTTTATATGAAGTCCTGTATGACCACAAAGCTGTCAACAGCTTTGTATCCCAATCCGTTCTGTTTGCATTGACTATCTTAGCCAAGATAGTACATAGTATTTTGTTGGTAGCCTCTGCCTCTCCATTACCCTGTGGGTAATATGTTGTACTCATCCTATGCACAATCATGAATTCTTTAGTCAATAATTCAATGGTCTCATTAATGAAGTGACTTCCCTGATCACTGATAAATTCTAAGAGACAACCAAATCGTGTAAGTATGTTCTCATACAGGAACCTTGCTGTGGACTTGGCTGTGTTGTCCCTCAAAGCTTTAGCTTCCACCCACTTCGTAGTATAATCAGTTGCTGTAATTATGTACCTGTTCCGTGTATTCTTGGCTGGTGGGTTAATTGGTCCAACAAAGTCTAGTTCCCATTTCTGAAATGGTTCCGTAGGCATTGTAGGATGTAAGGTCATCCTTCCAGATCTCTGCAAAGGTCCTAGCCTCTGACATTCATCACAACTTTGACAATACTTGTGTACATCTTTGAATAAAGTAGGCCACCAGTAACCTGCGAGTAGTATCTTTCTACTGGTAGTCTCTTCTCCAAAATGACCTCCAGCCACTATATGAACTTCCTCCAAAACTTTATTTACTTCATGGTGGTACAAGCATCGTTTTAGTACTCCATCAGGTCCTAGCTTATACATTCTGCTTCCTACCATAGTATAAGGTAAAGCTTTGATAGCATTCTCTTCCTCTGCTCCTTACCATAACTAGGTGGGCATTGACCATGAGTAAGGTAGTATCTGATTGGCCACTGCCAATCTAACCATTCATCTGTACTTCCTTGCACCTCCATTACAAATAAACTCGCATCAGGTAACTGATCGTCCACTCCTGTGGCGGCCTCTCCTGTTGTTAGTCGTGACAAATGATCTGCCACAAGATGCAAACGGCCAGGCTTGTAAATAACCTCGAACTCAAACTCATGCAAGATTATTAACCACCTCGCTATCCTTCCACTTATCAAAGGTTTGTTCACCAGATATATCAGAGCCTGGTAATCCACATAAAACATAAACTTTCTTCCCAATAGGTAATGCCTGAATTTCTTGACTGCATAAATCATTGTCAATGCTTCTCTTTCAGTTGTGCTATAGTTCCTTTCAGCACTGTTCATCAACCTGCTAGCATAGTACACATGTGAATCTATATTTCCTGTAACATTCTGGGCTAACACCGCTCCCAACGCTTCTCCTGATGCATCGCACTGAACATGAAATACTACATGCCAGTGAGGGTTAATCAGCACAGGTGTAGTTGTTACTGACAGTGTAAGTTCCTCAAACGCCTGTTGACATTCAGCTGTCCAGGCAAACACTGCATCTTTCTTCAGAAGCTTGCTCAATGGTGCTGCTATTTGTGCATACCTTTTGACAAATCTTCTGTAATAACTGGTTTGCCCAAGGAATCTCCTTAAACTCTTAACATTCACTGGTGGTGGAGAGGCTTTAATGGACTCTGTCTTCCTGGGATCCACAAGAAGTCCCTTCTTACACACAATGTGTCCCAGAAGCACCCCTGAGTTCACACAGAAAGTACACTTCTCTGGATTCAAGCCCAGACCTCTCATCCTGCATCTGCCCAGGCATAACTCCAATTTATGCAAGTGCTCATTCTTAGAGCTGTACACACTGAAATCATCCAAGAACACATGCATGAAATCATCCAGATACTCATGAAAAGATTCACTTATTACTCTCTGAAAGGTTGCTGGTGCATTACAAAGTCCAAAGGGCATGACTTTGTATGCATAAGCACCCCAGTCTGTGATGAAAGCTGTCTTTCCTTGATCTTCTTCTGCCACTTGCACTTGATTATAACCACTGAAACCATCCATGAATGAGTACATCTCATGGCCTGCCACAGTGTCCAATACTGCTTCTGTGAATGGCAAAGGGAAATGATCTTTCTTCGTACAAGCATTCAGCTTCTTGTAGTTCACACATACTCTTAGTTTACCATTCTTCTTGGGAACTATAACAATGGGTGACAACCAAGTTGTATACTCTATTGGGTATATAAACTTAGCCTCAGCCAACTTCTTGATCTCTTCTCCAACCTTCTGTACGTAGTTGGGATTCATTCTGTACCTCGCCTGCTTGATTGGTACTGACCCTGGTTCCAGTTCAATCTTATGCTGACAGACTTCAGGTGGTATCCTTTTAGATCCTCATAGCTCCAAGCAAATACATCTCTGTATTTGATGAACAAGCTTTTAGCTTCTTCAAAGAATTCCGGCTCCAAATCAGCTCCTACTTTCACCATTCTCGGTTCCTCTTTAGTTCCCACATTCACTTCCCTCACCTGCTCATCAGCTGTGATTGTCCAACCAGTCACCACTTCATCCTGTAAGCTCACAGTGGCTGGTTCCTCTAGGATTTCCATTTCTCCTTCTCTTTCTTCATAGAAATGTGATGGGTAACTGCTGGTTTCCTTTTCAGTTGGTGTTGCTATCACTACACCACAACAGATACCTCTTAAACAACTTAGGCTTTCCAGCCGCATCTCTGCAACCTGCTCCCACTCTGGGTGTGCAGCAAATAGGGTAGCTTCCTGCTCCTCATCCAGTCCTCCTTTCCAGTCATACTCTCTGACTCCTCGAGGTCTTCTCGTAGCAGGTAATCTACTAGATTTCTTTGTGGTAATTTGTATCTCGTGTATCCCATTATGCACGGTTAGTAACTGAGAATTCCAGTCATGGAATACCTGGCCTGTTTCAGCCACGGACGTCCCAATAATAAGGAGTAAGCCTCCATGACTTCATCCATCTTCAACACAGTTACTGTGATCATAAAGATCATCTTCTGTATCTGTATCTTAACTCCTCTTATTAATCCCAATGGCTGTACACTTCTTTGATCTGCCATTGTTACTGTAAATGGGGCTGGTTTCATGTTACTTAGACCAAGCTTCTTTCTTAATTGGTCTGTCATGATATTTACTCCAGAACCTCCATTTATCAGTACATCAGTTAGTTCTGTGCTTCCAATTCTCAATTGGATTACTGGCATAGAATCATCAAAGTCCATGACTGTTTCTCGCCCTTCCGGCTTCACATTATAACTGGTCACCTTGCTGTTCAGGTCTGTGTTTCCTGTCTCCTGGGCAATTCGATTGATTGCTTGATACAGCCTGTGCCTACAATAAGGTGCCACAGCCAATAGCTGTCCAATGGTAATCTCTGCTTTGGTCTGGCATATTACTTCAGCCAAAGTCTCTTCATTACTTTGCATGCCTGCATCTTCTTTCTTCCTTTCATCCTCACTCACTTCTTCTTCTCCATCAGAATCAGAGGAATCTGCCACAGGAATATCAGTACTCTTTTGCATTTCCCTTATAGTATCTGCCACTTCCTTGTGCAGTTCCTTCTCATCTTTCCAAGTCTCTTCATCTTCAGGCATATCACTGCCATCTTCATTATCATCATCTTCCTCAGCTACTGGAGGTATTAGTTTGGCTTTGCTTCTGGTTACTATCATTGTACTTACTTCTGGTACAACACATGGCCTAACCATGTGAGCTGCCACCACTGGGCCCTCATTCACATGAGCTCTCATCTCATTCTGGTGTCTTATCCAGAATGAACAGGCTGCCCTGCGATGTCCTGGCTGATTACAATAGTAACATAGTTCTTCACCATTGGGTCCTCGCCCTTGGTCTGTTCTTGGATTATTTCTGTAATCCTGATTCCCGGGTTGGTAATTCCCCCTTGGATTACCCTGATAGTTGCCTCTGGAATTTCCTTGGTAATTTCCTCTTGAATTACCTCTCCCTTCCATGCCATTGTTATAACCACCAGACCTACCATAGTGGTCCTGATCATTGTTTCTTCTTGGCTGGGGCTGCACCTGATGCACCCTTACTTGCCTAGGTTCTCTTGCAGATGTCCTTCTGTTGTAGTAACAATTCTCAGTAGAATGGTTATCCATTTTACATATAGTACAGTGTTTCTCCTTCATGTGGCATTCTGTGGTGGTATGGCCTTCATTCTGGCACTTTGCACACCATACACCCTTCCTCCAATGTGTTGCAGTCTCTGTGGCATACTTCTTCAAGATTTCTTCCAATCTTTTTTCATAGTTATCCCTCTTCAACTTCTCCTTTCTCTTACTCTTCCTTTTTAGTTCTTGCTCTTCTTCTTTATCTGACTCATCCTCAGAGTCCTCATCATCCCTTTTCTCTCTCCTGAGCATTCCCAATTGCTCAATTCTGTTTGCAGTTTCAAATGCCTCCTCCACTGTATTATGGGGTAACATATCCACTTTCTTTTGCAACTCTGGTCTTAGTCCACTCACAAACCAAGTCTTCTGTAAACCGGGTGCTGGTACTGCAGCCAGCTTTTTCATCATCAATTCCATCTTTTCCATATACTCCTTCACAGTTTCATGCTTCTTTTGCTTTAACTGTTGTAAACTTCCATACACTTCATCCTCAGTTTTACTTGTCCTGAACCTATTTTGAAATGCTGTATTCAAGCCATTCCAGATTAGGAAATGATTATCAGGGAATCTTGCATACCATTCACTTGCTTTCTTGATAAGTGAACAAGGAAACAATCTCATCTTGGCATCATCGCCATTCTCATTGTTCACTATACACATGTGCTCAAATTGGCTAATGTGTACATCGGGATCCCCTTTTCCTGAATATATTGGAAAGGGTGGTTTTGCCCGTGTTGGTTGTAACGCCATCTGTGGCCCTACCTTCTGCCCACTAACAGGTGCTGGCACCCTTGCTGGTGCTGGTCCTTCTGGACCTGTTGTTTTTGTGGTGGATCTTCCACCAAGTGGTGGCCCTTGAGCACTCCCTGCTACTGGCCCCACGATATTCAAGTTTAGGGTTTAATCCAAGTGCTCCACTTGATCCAGGTCCAACGGGTTGGGATGTCCTGGTTGTAGTCTCAACCTCAGCTGTTGGGTCTACTTCTTCATACTCTTCCTCTTCCAATTTCTTCTCCCTGTTTTCATCCTCCAAGTTCTGTCCTTGGGTTTCTTCTTCACTCATGTAACTCAACTGTAATGGTGTTGGAGAGTCTGAACTCTCCGTTGGCTCTGCCACATCCTCTTCTCCTTCTTCACCTTCCGCTTCAGAAACTGGAGTTCCTGCTTTTGGTGTTCCATGCCAACTCTTATCAAAGATTTCTGTCAAATCTTTTATCCAGGGATGTACCTCAGATCTTTCACCTCGTGATTGATCTTCTTCTCGTACCAATTCCCTTAATCTTTCTTGCAAAGAAATAGAAGGAGTGGCATCCAACGCTAGTTCTTCCGGTATGGGTGATGTACTCTTTGATCTTAATGGTGTGAGAGGTCCAGATGATTCCCCTATGTCTATTCCTCTCTCCCAAAGATATGGATAATTAGCTTTCAGATAGCTTTCTCTTTTTGCTGAATATCTCTGGCGTCTAGCTTCTCTTTCATCACTCATGTCCCATGTCTTTCATTTCTTTTTAATGTGGCAATAACCAAAACTCTCTTCTGTAATATCTCTCGTATATGCCTGGGTTTCTTTCAAGCTTCAATGCACCCTTGGCTATACTTGAAGTCTCCGTTACCATATAACCATATGGCAAACAAGTCTGGAAAGCTGTTCTTGGTGTGAGTTTGATCCACAAAATATCCTTTGGAATCCAATTCTTTACCAGTACAAGCTCTTCATGCATATGAGTATAAACATTCACTTTTCTTTCCTCCCAGCCTTCAAACTCTACTCGCTTAATGGATAGTAAGGCTATCACATAAACCAATGTTGGTAACCACCGTGCTCTTCCTCTACAGGCTACCTGATAAATCTTTATCACTCCTTTCTCCAGACCCCATTCCGGATCAGCATCATGCACTCGCTTAAGAATATTTTCTTTACAACCGTCTGGCAATTCCAAGAACCTTTGAAAGAATTGTTTGGACAATCTTTCTTCCTTCGTTCCACAGGGAATTTGATTCACTTCAAATTCTTTAATGGTCCAACCACCATGATCCCACCAGATGCCTGTCATATCTGGTTGTTCATGACTCAGTTCCCCAGTATGGTCGCCAAATGTCGCGCGGCTTTTACTCACCCATCCCTTCGCTATCCAAGGCGGAAACTCCAAGATAGAAGAGTTGGAAATCTCTAAGTACTCAGCCCGCTCAGAACAATCAGTCATGACCTACAGCTAGTGTATCATGGGGGTGTTTCCTATTTGTTTTCCTTTCCGCATTCATGTTAGCTACCTTACTATTGATAATTAAGTATCAGTTTGCTTCATCAATCTATCGGATTCCATCAACTCATCCATTCATTCCACAGCTTCACTCAGATCTCTCTACACAGTGTGATTGTATCGTATAAGTATCAGATTATGATTTATCAGGTATCAGGCCGAAGCCATTGTGTCTCTAATCTGCTCTACAATATCACTACAGCTTTGCATATAACAAGCCTCTACTAATCATCTCTCCTCCTTCACCGTGCTCTCCATCTTTGCTCCCGTTCTTGCTCTCCGCCCGATCCCCTCTCATGCATGACCAAGAAGTGCTCCCCGTGAAGTGATCCCCCTTCAGTCCTTGCTCCCCGTTTTATCTTCCTACCTGTTGTTCTAACCGTTTCCCTCACTAACCGTCGTCCGTGAACTAACATGTTCCCTTCGCAGGTGTTGTTCCCCACAGTCGTTCCATGTCCTGCTATCCTTTCCATATGGTTGTGACAGCTGTGTCAAGCTGTGACTGGCTGTGTGAAACTGTGACGGGTTGTGACCGGCTGTGTCGGGCTGTGACTGGCTGTGCGACTGTGTTTGGCTGTGTCGGGTTGTGACTGGCTGTGTGGCTGTGTTGGCTGTGATGGGCTGTGTCG
The DNA here is from genome assembly GCA_030704615.1 of Takakia lepidozioides. NCBI lineage: Eukaryota > Viridiplantae > Streptophyta > Takakiopsida > Takakiales > Takakiaceae > Takakia > Takakia lepidozioides. The sequence continues at coordinate 51,817,883 of CM060732.1, forward strand.
GGCTGTGTTGGCTGTGTTGGCTGTGACGGGCTGTGTAACCCCCTTCTAAAGTGCGCTGCTGTCACCCCTAAGGCTCCTGTTGGTCTCAGTCTGTGCAAAAATTAAGGGTACCCTACAGATCCCGTATAAGTGTCTAAGTCCCAGACAGTCCTCTAACACACACCCCCAATTGGCCATACAAAGCAGCCCACATGAGAACATGTCAGAAAACCCTGAAATTTTCAGGGCAGGTGTCTTACTTGGCAGGGTACAAGATTCTGGTTTGTGTTATGTAAAAAAAAATTCATAGTGGGAAATTCGATAAGAAAAGCTGTGTTTTTTATCCCATTGTAAATAGGAAATTTGTTTTTGGCCCAACTTTCAACATTATAATCTTGTAATCCGGTAGGTCGATATGGACCAGACTTTTTGTGGTCATAGCTGGGTAGGTAGGAACATATTACAACGGTCAGTTTTATAGGACCTGAGGAAATCTCAAGATATAAATTATTTAGTGGGGAAGGGTCAATTTTTTGGGGGTGGACCCAAAAATTGGGGTTAGTCCTTGAGGGGTTAAATAGATTAGGTGTTCCTTTTGGTTCCCATTCTAGCCTATGGTCCTTTGCTGTTGTAATACAACAACTCTCAACATGGTATCAGAGCGCAGAGGGGGCAAGTGAATCATAATGTATTTCTTCAAGGATTTTTGAGGTCACTAGGAAGAACCTCTGGTGTGCAGCACTGCTCAACCATATGTGTATTCGTTACGTTTGAGTAAGTTGTGAGCACTGTTCCACGTTTGTTTTTCATTTTTTGGTTCTTTTGTTTTCTGCGTCTAGTCTTTCAAGTGGCTCACGGAGCTAGTAATTTCACAGTTTCCATGGAAGACAAGCTTGCAGGAAAGAAGAATTCAGTATGGAAGTTCAAAGTCAGAAACTACCTTCTCAAAGAGGAAATTCTTGATTTCATTGAGAATGAAATGGTCCTAGCTCAAAGGGAGAACAGAGATGAGTTCAGGAAAAAGAAGCAACGGGCCTTTACTATCATCAATCTCTCTCTTACTGACAAAGTGATACATTATGTCTCCCATCTTACTGAACCAAAGCAAGTTTGGGATGCCCTAGCCAAAATGTATGATGACAAATCATCATCTAGACAGATGTGTATGAGGAATAAGCTTCAAAGTCTTAGAATGGAAGATGGGTCATCCATGGAGGATATTCTTAAGACTATCACTAGCCTGGTAGCTCAGCTTACAAGTTTTGGTGAGGAACTTGAGGAGAACATCATTGTGGAACACATCTTGAATGTGTCAAGTTAAATAAACACAGTGTGAAACTAACTAGAATAAATCTAGTTATTTGTATTTAACACTTGGATTTAGTTCAAGTGTTAAGTCGGGTGTCAAGTTTAGCTTGACACCTAAACCATCTTATCTTCACGAGAGCGTCAGTCATGCGGCTCATCTCTCTCGAGTTGAGCCTGCACGACCGAGCTCCTTTACTGCTTAGAATCTCGAGTGTGCTTATGAAGGGAGGATAGGATGTTGTGGGGTGGAGTCTCCATAGCTTGGGGTGCCCCTGGCTCGACAGTTAGTTTAACGAGTGATGGTGTTGTGTTTTGTGTTTCTTTGCTATCAGACATGTGATTTTAGTTCTTACAATCACTCGAGAGAGATGAGCTCGTATCTGTGAGTGCCAGATACGAGTTAGTTGTAGCACTTGTGGTTTTTGCTTGAGGATGAGAGAAACCAAGTTGTTATACAAGGAGCACCGTGGAGCCCTTGGTTTAGAAGCGTAGGCGATGTGGGTTACGAGGTGGTAGATCATTCGATCTTCAGCTTCATAGATGAAAGCACCATGCTGCAGGTAATTCTAGAGCACCTTGATGGTTTCAGATTGTGTACATGCATGAGCAAGCGCGATTGGGAAGAAGACCAGTCAAGAACAGGTTAGAGTGGGCTTTGGTGGCAAAGCTGAGAACTGGACTTGGGAATGCGAGCTTTCATTGTGTGAAGGATTGCAAGACCAAGCGAAAGGGCTGATTTGGCTTGGGGCAAATCAGTGCACTTTGTGGAGTATGTTGAGATGGGGTTTCAATCTCGAGCTTCAGCATTGAGAGGGCTCTTGTCATGGCAAGAGCAGGGCTGGAACAAGAGCTAAGAGGTACGGCAAGGCCATGGAATGTGCACCTAGGGTTTCAGAGCTTGGAAGAAGAGCTCTTGCACCACAAAAGGAGTGTCTTGTGGTTGGAAATGTAAGCCTTAGGGTTTCAGGAGCTTGGCAAAGGTTGTGGAGTGCTTAGTCTTGTCTTAGAGAGCATCAAGGAGCCAAGGAGCCAAGATAGGGGGCTGATATCTCTTGTGTGAAGAGGTTGCATGTGTGGAGCATGTATTCAGCTCATTGAAGCTTCCATCTTCAAGCTTGGAGGGCAAGCAAGGAAGGAAGGAAGGGGTTGGTTTCCCTGTAGGGCATGTGTGGAGCATGCTTTCAACCCGCTAAAGCTTGTATTTTCAGGTTGGTGGGTGCAAGAAATGAAGCAAATGAGCTGATTCTCTTATGGTGAGAGTGATGTATGGAGCATGCCTTCAGCCCATTGAGGCTCTTGTTTTCAAGCTTTAGAGAGCTAGAACGGAAGGGCTAGGGCTGGTTTCCACTTGGGGTGAATTAAAAGCACTTGTAGGGCCTATGTGAGTTGGGGTTTCAACTTCAAGCTTGAAGGGAGCACAACTCTTGAAGCAGCAAGTACAGGGGCTAGATTAGGTGCAAAGGGCATGCTATGGTCAAGAAAAGCACGTGAATGAGTGCCTACAAAGGTTGGAAGTCAGCCATGTTTGGTAGTCGCCATAGGGATCAATGGCGCTGTTTTGTGAGTTAAAAGGAAGCTTGTGCACTTAGTTTGGTTGCAAACATCTTCCTTTGGCCTAGAGTCCAAGAGACACAAACCCTAGCTTGGCGTGGCTAAACCCCTTGGAGAAATGGCTAAACTGCTATGAGTGGCCATGGATGGGGCTGTGACAGGCTATGACAGGCTGTGGCAGGCTATAACAAGTTGTGCCCTGTGGCCTGTGGGGCTGTGACGGGCTGTGAGGGGCTGTGACAGGCTGTGATGGGCTATGACAGGCTATGACAGGCTGTGGCGGGATGTGACAAGCTATGCCCTATGGCCTGTGGGGCTGTGAGGGGCTATGAGGGGCTGTGACAAGCTGTGATGGGCTGTGACAGGCTATGACAAGCTGTGCCTGTGGCCTTTGGGGTTGTGATGGGCTGTGACCTGTGGCCTGTGGGGCTGTGATGGACTGTGACGGACTGTGATAGGCTGTGAGGGGCTGTGACAGGCTCTGCCCTGTGGCCTTTGGGGCTGTGATGGGCTGTGGGGCTGGGGCCTGTGTGGGGCTGTGACGGCTGTGACCAGTGATCTGTGTGGGCCTGTGCTGGTCTGTGGTGGCCCGTGTTGACCTGTGGAGGGCCAGTGCTGACTCGTGGAGGCACTGGTGGACTGCCTAAGGATTGGCATATGGTCTTGAAGGCCGAATTTTGATGCTCGTGGAGGGTGGTTTGAGAAATATCTTCATGATATTCCCATGGGTATGTAAGTGAGGGAAGAGAGGAGAGGAAGAGTGTTGGGATGAGGGCATGCTGGGGTTAGGCATTGCTTTAGCTTCTCTTCCTCGTAGTTTTCCACCCTCTCATTAGGCCAAGACCTTTCCGTAGGTGGAGGCAAGAGTCAGTCCAAGTTTGGGTTGGGGTGTCCTTGCAAGAGCAACACCGTGGAGTTGTTTTTGGTGTGGGGGAGTTGTCGTTTTGATTTCTTGTGTTTGGATCCCCTCCATACCTGCATGCTTGACTGTGCGCCATGTTAGTTTTGTATGGGCGCTTGTTTTTATAGGTGAGTGGTCCGGATTTGATCACCGGCCAGTCCTAGAGCATGATGTCGATGGTGAGGCTGGGGTGATGACCAGTCAGACCATCATTGTTTCTCCTGTGGTTAGGTTGGAGATGATGACCAGCCAACCGTAGGAGTGCTTGTGGTGGAAGCAGGTGCAGGTGTAGGCTATGTTAGGAACCCAATATTCCAAACCATAAGCCGCAACAGGTTCTCTACCCGGTTACCTTGTGGAGAGGGGGGTTAGGGACATGTTCATGACCGGTTGAGTGACAGTTTGTCAACACGGAGGTGCCACTAGTTGTTGGGGAGAGTGCCGGTTCGAGCACTAGCAATACTAGTGGATACACAAGACGAGGTGTGCGGTTTAGGCCACCTTCATCTCCTGTGTTTTCTACGGAAGGTTCTGATTCAGATTGTGAATCAGGAGGACTCGCACCGGGGGTGCAAGTTGTTTCATTGCCATTATTGTGGGACGACATGGAGGAGATGTATAGAGCTACCAAGGGGCCTCGTAGGTACTCTGGAGCTATGGGCACAATCGAGCTGGATGACTTTATCCAGGAGTTCGACAGCTGGTGTGATTTGCAGCAGATTTGTTCGGTCGACAACTAGGGATACTAGAAACGATGGAACGGGGCATGGAGGGAAATACTGCGTATGAACAACAACTCTCTTGCCCTAAATGCACCATACCCATACTCAACAATCGTTTTATCAGTACACTAGTTAGCAAAGTGGACAAGTGGGCTTGTTTGCTAGTCCTCAAACCACTTCATGCAAGCATTCATATGGAGGTGAGGTGAACACATTGTTTCATATGGAGCTGAGGTGAGGAATTCGTTCCTTTGCTGATTCTTTGCTGATCCTGGGTAGCCTGGTAAGGCATAAACCTACCTATTTTGCAATTTGTGATGTTGTATTCCGAAAGAATTCAAGGTGAGGGCATCACTTTCCATAATTCACTGTCTCCTTCTACGGACACACACATACCAGCTATCGCATTCTTTCTTTCTTTCCGCACTTTGCTGTATTTTCACTCTCCATCTCCATATATGGCTGTCATATGAGTTGCAGTCCATTCGTGGTATTTTGGGGTTTAGGGTTTACTATTAATGACATGGATGCAATTGGCCTTTGCATGATTTATACCTTGCTTAGGATTTCCAGTGGGCATTGACTGTGTAGGTTTGCACGGTGCTGCAAGTGTTGGCAGACACAACAATCACGATGAAGGAGAGCAAAATGATAGAGAACCGAAGGGAATACCGCGAGACATATGAAACTGATGAATACGAGGACCTCATATACGAGGCTACTCCAAGGCGAGGGTGCATGAACCTGGTGCGTCTAACAGACGACAATATAGATGCATATATTGTCATCTGCTTTTTGGGGATAAAAAAAAACTGAACTTGCACATGATAGATGGTTATAGGAAGCATGGGCGAGATGAGGGTGCCCTTAAAATATATCTTGTTTTTGAACCCTGCCAGAGGGGTATCATGGAGGATGTGCTCAGGCGCCACAACTTGATGCCGCCTCGCAAAATCACACAGAATAAAAAGCCTGCATCCTCTGGTGAACCAGTGTCCCAAGAAATGGGTGATTATCTGAGAAAATCATCAAGGAAGAACAGGGCTCAAGTTCGGCTGGTCTTGACAGATTCTGAGGGGGACTACAGCGTTCATACAGAAGCAACAACAGTTGAACTGGATGACTCCAACATGGAGGCATTCGATGATGGGCCGAAACGCAGGAGGGTTCAGCTCCCTACTAAGGGCCTTTCCTCCCATCGTCCAGGGCATGACAAAGCCTTCACTTCAGATACTCTTCCTCCTGACAACTCCAAGAAAGGGTGTTTGAGGGCAGAGAAGGTACATGCATCGCACTCTATGGCAGACAACAAAGGGAGCTCTATCAAAGTTCATCCTGATCCTCAACTTCCTCGCTCCAGGGAGGAGGCAATTTCTTACTTTACCAACAAGTCCAAAAGTTTGTGTGGATCCATTGAAGTGCCCCAAAAACCGCCACATGTGAGATGCCCTCGACTTTTTACCCTGCTACAACACCGATTGCTTCCTCAAGACTTTCCAAGCATAGAAGATGCTCACTTTCAACAGTCCCTCAGGCAGCTTGTTGATGCGGAGAACTTTGCTGCACTTCTCTTGGGCGCAGCCTACGGCCGGTGGTGGCTCAATAGACATGTGAGCAAAATACCACATCTATTCATGCACATTTTGATTTTGCAGGTGCATTTCGAAGAGACATGCTCATGACGATGGTTTTGCAACCCAAGTGCATCACTGAAAAGGTTTACTGTATGAATGTTCTTGACCTGAACGTGCAAATTGGCATTTGAACAAAGCATGAAGCACCACAGGAGGAGAAGGATGCTATCTTGAAGACCATGGCGCTGTGGGCAAAGAAGCCTAGCGTTCCTTGTGAATATGCAGCTGTCTACAAGGAGTGCACAACCATTACAGAGTACCATAAGTACATGACTGCCGTTTCAGCCTGCGAAACAAAAGAAATAGCAAGACAAGCAGAGTTGCAAGTCATCATAAACAAGTACGTCGAAGACCAGCTGGCTGTGTGGGATGCCAATTTCCATCGTGAACAGGAGGAGCGTAAGTGGGGTTGGTCCCCTGTTTATAGCATTGTTCATGCTGGTACTGTGCCTGCTTCCCTTCCTACTTTCATGAAACACTCGCAGGACAAATCCAGCCTCCTACGGGGTGTGTTTGCAAGATACCGCAAGGCAGGGCCACCTGTGAACTGCCCGATAATTTTGCAGGTGTTGCGGATTATTTGGATGTCATATCCCAGTAGTACTGAGGCGGTCTCATCTCTTGCAAACCCATTGTTGCATGACGTTCTGGTTCAACTTGTTGGAACCGAAGAGGGCAATGCCATGCTAAGACATGTTGCAGCCAATTTCCGCATTGTTGGCCATTTTCTCTTTGCATACTTGCCACAGAATCTCGTGCATGAGACGAGCAGAAGCATGGAGGATTTATTACATGCCGATGCGAGTTATAGAGATGGTATGAAGAAGGAGATGACTGACTTAATTGAAATGACTCGTTTTCGTGCTTTGGGGGATCTGGCCATGTAGAAGCCAAAGATTTTTGACACATTGTGGTGTACTAATACAAGCAGCCATTCTGAGAGACACGACGCAATTCAAGTCTTCCAGGATATCCTCAAGCATCGTGAAGACATTCACATAGGCTGGATTTCGCTCACAGAAGGTGATAATGTTTCCATGTTTTTCCCTGAATGCACTTGCCTTCCATATGTCTGCATTGTTTGTGGTGCCCTTAAACTCATGCTACGGTACTTTCACATTATAGGTGATATCGACCATGCAGCATTGCAACACGCCTACATGGAATCATTTCTCCAGGTGCAACTGTTAGGGGATAGCAGACGCAACTTGGATAATCAGCGACTGTCAGGTGATGATATTCATGAAGATCATACGACAACACCCCCTCCTGCTTTGCCTTCTCATCAAGTACATTGGGATGTCCTACAGCGAGCTCATAAACAGTCCCTTCCAGTCACGCCTACTTCACCTATGTTCGGGTCACCCACAGAGTTGTTGCAAGATGGTGAGCCTAGGGAAGGTTGTTGTGCAACACATTGGGACTCATGGGGGGGAGCCCGACCATGGAGACGACGATCCTCTTCATATTCAGGAGTCCTGCACCACAGACCTTGCTCTACTGGGCATTCATGCCACTAAACCAGGTGCATTTACACAAATGGAAATGGTTCTGCATTCAAGGCAAGCATTAGTTGAAAGCCCCGCCCCCTTGGGCATGAGACCCCCTCATTCCGACACACGTTCTGCTATGCATGCAACAACATGAGTGAGGTCGTCAAAACCCCATGTGCATTATGTCAACCCTCAATTGGTTTTGCAGCAGGGAATGCCCTCCTTGGTCTGTCCCCCAAGGCTCTCTCTTGGCCACATTTGAGTACTGCCCAAGGAAGTGAATTGGGCAGTAAGGGAGCATCAAGCAGTGCTGTTGGGGACAACAGTTCATGGCGCACCAAACGCTTCAACGACTTCTTGCTTCCCTCCCCACCTCATAGCATCGAAGATACAAACGAGAATCGCGTCAGGCATTCTTGCTGATGAAAAGTAAGCGGCCTACTTGGGAGGCTAGTGAACCACCACCACATCCTCGTTTTTTGACCCCCTAGGTCAAGTGAATCTAATCTGGTACACAAAGATTCTAGTAGGAAGGAACATCCTGAGAAGTTTTGCGGACAGAATGACCAAGGACATTCCTAAGTAAGATGGAATAGTTTTGACGAACAAAACTGGAAGAGGTACTGGAAATACATGGATGGAACAAACAATGGTTCCACCGCATTATGGTATGGAGCAAACGGGCTAGAGAGACCCGAAATCCTACCAACAGTAAGTTATATCTATGTTGCTTAAATGGTTCGTTAATAAGTTGTATACTTGAATCTATGCCTTCATCTAATTAGCTGTCTGTTTTGTGCGGCCCAGGTAACAATCAAATTGAAAAGATGCTGATTGGCCGTGTTTGCCAACGTGAGGTTTTCGAAGGCAAACCACTTATATTTGAGAGAGCATTTGCAGATTAGAAAACGAAGTATGAAGAGGACGTCTTAGCCAGAGACTGCGTAGAGGGAGCAGGATCTTCCAATATCTCACACACTATTCAAACCACTCCATGTACTTTTGTAGTTCCAGTGCTATCAGTTGTTCCGAGTTGCTCCCCTTAGTTCTTAGTGAACTTCGACAACTGATGGCACCTACATTGGCATCAGCTACACTCCCTTCATCAAATCGGCAGTTGCTCTCAGAACATCATCTGCACAAGAATTACAGCCTTGACTTGAGTGCAGTACAAAAAGTTGATGAATTTTGGAACAGTGCAGAAGGTGAATCTGCAATTTCTACAGAAATGAAGACACACCAAGGCCGTTTGCAACAGATTTTTGGATCACAAGTTCCGATGCGATCTGTATATGGTGTTGGCCAACAGTTTGCAACCAGAAGCGAGAGAGAAGACTCTGGCCAAAGCCGGCGTAACTAAGAGCCACTGCTGCTGAGATTTTTAAGAATCTGCAGAAGAAGGATTGAAGTACCGTATGAGGATTCATTTAGTGTATACAAATTAGTTTTGAATGTTAGTTGTGTATCAATAGAAAAAAACCTTGTTAAGCTACATGACAAGCTATGTTTACATTCAATTTTCACATTTGTGGTAATGCTGTGGTAATGCCATGCCATTCAAGAATCCTTCAATTTTCACATTTGTGGTAATGCTGTGATAATGCCATTCAAGAATCCTTAACTATGTGGCATCCACAATTCTGTTACCTGATTGGTGAATAAAAAGTAATTTTCATGTTATTGCCCTTGTCATAGGCCTGTCATAGCCTTTCCAAAAAAGGAAAAATCGCAACAGGGACATAACACAAATGGACGTTTGCTTGAAGGACAAGAAGAAACCCCCTCGAAAGAAAAAGAAAAAGCTCCTGAAAAGAAGTGATATAAAGAAATGATATAAAAGAAATGTCGACACCGCATAGGTATTGTGCGAAAATAGGAGAGTCGTCCAATCTGCAGAATGTTTCTCCAGTTTTCCTGCAAATTGGAGGAGAATGTTCCTCCAATTTGAGCGGGAGTATTTCGAGGCACTGTCAGGGAGGGACCTTTAATCATATAGGAAAACTCTGGGCAGTTCTTTACACTAATGCAAGGAAAATAGAAAGAACCCTGAAGAGTTACTACTATGATGGCTTGTTATTTTTTTTCCAGTTGTGTTAATATATTTTTGGACTTCTGTCCCCTTTCTTTTAAAAAAAAAACTACTATGCACATTACTACACATCCAAAGGATGAAATAATCATTATTTTGGAATAACAACCAATTATGTGTAATTATTCAATCACACTACTTTAACATGACTTCTAGTAAGAACTCCAGAAAATTTATGTCTGAAAGCCTAGTGTCATTGTTTTTATTTGGTCAAAATTCTTTGTTGAAACTCTACATAGACAGATCACTGGGTCATTGTTCTTCCCTCCAACCTCAGGATGTGCAAGCCTTATGAAGAGCTTACTATCTTCCACAAATACGTTTTGTAATACATTCATCAGGACCTTCCCCTGCTCTTTAAACCTAGGACCTCTGATTGCAGTTCCAGTAGTTGAACTGTGCATTAAGTCAGAAACACTGAGAGAAGCTATAGTGTAATTAGTGCAGTTTATGCTAAATCAAGTGTACCCACTGTGCAATTTCTGTGAAACTGAACGAGACCTGCAGCCGTGGTAATATGAAGCTCACGAGTTGAGACAGGAAAAAAGGTTTGTGGGACAGACAATATATCCAATCTCTTCACCAATCAGGGGCAGGAAACAAAGGAGACAAGGAGGACTGGCAAATGGATGTCTTCTCTCCTTTTCTTTTGAAAAAGTCTTTTAAGGCCTTGCACAACTGATCCTATCAGAATACTACTCTGAATCTATACCAGAAATTGTCCGGTGTGTTTCAGCTTATCTTGATGCAACCAACTGCTGCAACATTGGTAAGGTTCTAATTCAATCTCTCACAAAACAACAATATTTATTTGCTTTTTTGGGAAGGATTTCACTGAATTGATAATTGATCATTTCAAGTCCATTGACAAGACGATGATGGTGTATTCCTCTCATGGAGAATCTAATGCACCTTTCATCTTTCCCCTTTGGAGGGATGAAATAGGGTGGAAAAACCCACCAGTAAACTGTACTAACGTAACTTCCAAATCACTGGAAGAAATGGCAATGCATCTGAGAAGCAGTCACATTACCAAGAATGACAAGATTATCGACAAGCCTGTCGGAGTCCAGCCATCTGCCTACGGAACTCTCTGCCCCTATTTCTCGGCCGATGGCATCTCATGTGACAGACCCTTAGTACCTTGATCAAGAACCCTTTACTTGGCTCGAGCAAGAACCAACAAGCTCCTGCCGGAACCAAGCTTCTGCATCAACACCTGCTACGCCATGAGATTGCGACAAGGAGCAAGGTTATCTGAAACTCTTTCGAAGACAAGATCCACTGAATGACTGCAATGCTCGCCTCTTTCTGGGGTGTTGGTCAGCGCTGGAAGGCTTTCGACGGGTGCTCTCCACTGATCGCACGCCCGAGGGCAAGTACTCAGCTTTCTCGTCCAATGTCAGCCCATTGCGAGGAAACAAGTGTGAGATGTCTTGCAATGGCGTGCGGTGCTGCCGCAGCAACATACCAGGATTTTGCATCTCTGGCACCCTCGCCACCTCTGGACACACATTCTCATCGACCACCATGATTCACCACCGAACTTCGAAGCCCACAGCTCGCCAGAAAGATGCTGGAAAACCAAAAATTGAAACCAGAAGTGCCCTAGGCGATGGTGAAATGCAACAGAACCGAAGCCGCAACTCCGAGTGAGACTTTTTCCTTCACAACCTGCGACTCCGGCACTCCAAACACCTCTCCAATCTCTCATACAACTGTGGGAAATCTGAGATGTGAGCAAGCGGGGCTCCATCGCATTTTGTAGCGAGACGGGGTCCGAAAGCGCGCGGGTCTCAAAGTTCGTAATCACCACGGGCCGCCCGACTATCTCACGGCCGCTGGGCGCCCCTGCGGCGTCCTCCGTTCGAAATAACCACGGGCCGCCCTCCGTTGTCCCGGTCCCTGCAGACAGACTGGCCGTTCAGTTTGCGCGGGTGATTCGCCCCGGCCCGCCCCCGCGAACCCCGAATTCGAATTCGAAACCCGGACAGGGACCCGTTAGCCCGTCACCCCATCCAGCCGTTAAAGCATATAAATCTTACGGTTTAGATTAACTCCGAAACTACTGCCATCCGCCGGTTTCTCTTTTTTTTGTTTTTTTTAACAGAACAGGGTGGCCGTGGAAATTTTATTACTGTCCTGTCGACGGGACATAGTGGGACAGGCTTGGGACATAGTGCCGATGACGGGGCGGAGGACCACGCGGACAAAGCTGTGAAGGGCTTTCGCAGTGGTGCGCATGGTGAAGAGGGTTCGCCGCCGAACGGGAAGATGAAGGCAAGAACATTCACAGTGGCAGAGGTTGAGGGGCACAGGGGAATGAAGGATGCGTGGATAGTGGTGGATGGGGAGATCTATGATGTCACACCGTTTCTTCAGAATCACCCGGGAGGTGCTGACGTGATTGTTGAACACTTGGAAGAGAAGGATGTGGGGAAGTTGATGAGGGGGCTGAGTAACAGTTCAGATCATGCTCACAGCAATGCTGCATTGGGGATGCTCAAGCAGTTTTATGTTGGAAAACTTGAGCAGTCATCAAGGGCATTGGCAGGGGTGTCACATGCTGTGGCAAAGGATGTCTCAAAACCATACTCTGTTGATTTAAGCAAGCCTCTGGTGTTTCAGGTAGGGCATCTTGGGGATGCGTATCAGGACTGGGTTCACCAGCCTATTGTCTGCAAGGAGAGCCCTCGCTTCTTTCAAAGTGAGTTCATGGAGTCCTTGACCAAGACGTTATGGTGGGTAGTTCCCCTAGTGTGGCTGCCGGTTGTGTATTGGTGTCAGAGGGTAGCCCTCCAAAGGGGCCTGCCTTTGGATAAATTGTTCACGACTGTTCCCTCAGGCATGTTCATCTGGTCACTCCTTGAGTATTCCCTGCACCGCTTCCTTTTCCACGTGAAGACTTCAAGTTACTGGTGGAACACGGCACATTATCTACTGCATGGGTGCCACCATAAACACCCGATGGATGGCTACCGTCTTGTGTTCCCCCCAGCTCTCACTGCTGTCTTCTGTGCTATTTTCTGGAGCGCAGTGAGAAAATTATTCTCAGATACGTGGGCACCATCTGTCTTTGGAGGAGGCTTACTCGCTTATGTGGTGTATGACATCACACATTATTTCATACATCACGGTGTTCCCTTCAATGACATCTCTCGCAGTCTGAAGAGATACCATTTGAACCATCACTTCAAGGTGCAAGAAGATGGGTTTGGCATCACATCTCCATTCTGGGACTGGGTTTTTGGGACACTCCCGTCCCCCTTAGCAATTGAGTTCTTTAATAACAGCAAGTTTTGAACATTATCAAGGTAGTCACATCTCTCTGTTTAAGACATTAGTTTCCAGAACCGGACAATTCCACCACTGCAAGGCCCCTTCCCCTGACTGATGATTGTGGGGTGAGGCCACAGTTGCCACTGCCAATTTTTCAGCTGCTGGTGTGTAGTTTGGATTGAACCCTAAAATTTGACCACTCCAAGATCACTTGGAATGCCCATTCGCACAGCTGGAGCTCATGAGCCTCACATGATTTTGCAGTGAGGTCACTTTTGCCACAGCCAATCTTCTCATGTACTGTGTCTCCAGATGCAATAAAATATTTCGTTCTACTTTTCATTTCAGAAAAACAGCGTAATCTTCCTTGCGTAAAGCGATACTTCTGAGAAAGCCAAAGAGGTAGTGACCTGTATGCGGTAACCACCAAGAAACTACGGTACTAATTAAGCCGGGGACTATATTTTGCAGTTGGATATATTAGGAGGGCCCCGTGTGGGGCAACCTATAAAGCATGCACTGCGTTAATTGTATTCTGCACACGGTATTCTTTAGTTCAAGGCTAAAGAGTAGGTGATAGTGCGCTGGGCACACAAATTGCAGAAATTGTAGGTTCGACGAGATACTTTATAGACCCGCTGAAGCTGAGATTGTGGCAAACGATATGGGATAATACATTCTGCACTTTATTTGTGGTTTTGGACCCTTGAGTGGGCTGGGTTTCATGGACGATAAAGTTTGGTTGGCACATTATCTTCACAAGAGGAGGAAAAGAGCAAGGCACAGAGAGATAGAGAGAGAGAGAGAGATGGCTATGGCTCTGGGAGGGCAAGCGCGACTGTGCCAGCATCCTTGCAGCTCCTTGTCCCAAGCTTCTTCTTTCAAAAGTTCTTGCGCAGCTCTTCCTCTCTCTTTGGTATTGATTCTTGCCCCATTTCTTCAAGTTGTTTGGAAGTAAGCATTCTCTCTTCAAATTTGCGTGCTTTAGTCACGAGTTTCTCTATTCTACTCCAACGTGTGGGTGACGGAGTCCCTTTCTGGACATTGGCTCTATCCTTAGTGTTATTTTCACAAGATGATTTCGCGATGCTTCACATTTAATCATCTTCTGTACTTCTCATAGAGACGGGGCCCGATTTGTTTCATTCTGTTTAGTCATGGCAGATGCATTCTTATCGCGCTGTGTCTCAAAAGGTTACGGGGTTGTTCCTTACCTCCCCTAAACTTCCAGTCGGTATACGTTCTGTGTGACCAAATGGTCTATCCCGGAACAATTCTTTACTGGCTACAGGATTTCAGTGAAGTGTCTAGTTTTACCATTCGGCCGACCATGTCTCAATAAGCGGAGTTCTGCCATCTAGGAGAAGCTCGTCCAATCTAAAAACTGACGTTTTTCTTCTAATTTCTACCTCTCTTGCGGCAATGGCAATTATTCCAGCTCAAATACTCGGACGACTCACATGTAGCGATTTTTGTCACATATTGGTTGTATTTGCTGTTTTATTGACCCACAATTGCATTTTTCCAACGGCGCCAGTAAATTATCCCAGGATTGTGCTTATTTGTCTACTTGGTAAGTTGGCAGTGATGACTGTGTTGGGTGCTGTGGTTGAGTGAGCAGGGCTCAATGAGGGTTCAACGACACAACCAAATGCAAATCCACCTTATTCGGTCTTCTGTGAAGCCAGTAAAGGTGTGACCCCTTTCCCTCCCTCTCACTGGAGAAACTAAGAGATGTAAGAGCTGCATGATCTCTTTAGGAGAAGGGGCTGGTGGGGACCATGGCTGCACGAACCGGGCATATTCCCTCTGTAGTGTACTGGCAAGGAAGGTGTAATGCCATATGAGATTTTTGTGAATTAACACGATGTCTAGAGGAAGGCTATGATGTCTTTGGTGGGTCTAGCCTTCAAGCTTCAAAGTGAATTGGGGGTGTACCTGAAGTGGCAGGAAAGGCTTTTCGGTAGCAACATCACTCTGGTCCCACCGTTGCCTTTGCTTTGAGGGGTTGAACCTCCTGCAATCATTCCCTGATGTTTGATTCTGGTGGGACTTTTACTTTAGATAGCTGTGAGGGAGTTCTTGAGACGATCACTTGGCTTTCACTGCATCCTGATCAGTGGGCCTCCTGTTTCACAATCTAGTATTCTCACATTTCTGAGGGTTCATAACCATGGGAGGGTGCAGAATGGTAGGCAGGGAAGAAAACAAGAAACAAGGTTGCTGTCCGAGGTGGCTCTGCCTGCCCTTGCTTTAGCAGCTCTGTACAGCAAAGAGGTTATAACTGTGCACTCCGATTGGCGGCTTTCTGAAAGATCAATCAAAGATCTATGTATGTTCCCATTCTGTCTGTTTTGCATGCCCATGTGGTGATAGGTTCTGAAAGATCTGGATTTGATAATTATGTTGAAGATGGTCTTCATTTCTTTGTGCAGCCCTTTCCAGGTCTCACAATGCAATAATGTGTTGCTGTACAAGTTTGTATGGATGCTTCTGAAACAGCTGAAATGTGTGCACCACTATAATGACTTGCATGTGCATGCATTTTCTAGAAAATTGTCTATGACTGGAAGTTCAACCACAGTGGGTGGTCTTAATAAGGGGGCTTATTTGCTTGTGGTCCAAGGCAGCAATTGGAGCTTTTGGCAACGGGAAATCTAGGTGGGAGCATCTTGTAGTGACATGTTATTTGGTTAGTATACAGTTGAGTGAGGCAAGGGTTGTGTATTGGAGGGTGTGGCAGACATGTTCATCTCAATTGCCTTTTGCTGGGGCTGCTGTGTGTTTGGCTCCATGAATGTGAGTATTTGTTCTCTCCTCGAAGAACCTTCTACGACTCGTGTTATTCTAAAAGCCCCAATGAAAACCACTTCAGAAATAGTTTGCAAAATCGATTACGCTTTGAGAGATTGCACCAGCTGCCTGATGAGAGGATGAAAGAGATGGATGGGATAAAAGTAGGTGGCCGCTACTTTCTGAAGTATAGTTTAGGGGATGAGACCTGAAAAGAGAGTTCTGTGGCTGGAGGAATGAGAGGGCTGTGGGTGTGGTCTGATGGCTTTTTGACTTGACTGGCAGGATCCATTCTATGACAGTGATGAGTACCGTGATGCTGGGGGAAATGGAACCCAGTTCTGGATGTATGACAGGGTAAGGAATTCCACCCAGAACATCTGTGCGCGAAGGGGATCTGGAGTGCCTTTGACAAGTTACACATATTGTCCTTCCATTTGAGAAACGACTTGCAACCTGTGTAGTTGATTTTCTTTGAGGGATGTGCTTTGCTGGACTTTGTTGCCAGTATATATATCTAGCGGACTGGAGGGGGAAAATCTAAATGATCTGGCCCTATGAGTGTGTCTAAGTGATATTGGTTGGCTGCAGGAGGAGGTGGAGGAGGAAGAGGCAAGGGAGGAGCTATGGCGCGATGACCTGGTGAAGGAAATTGAGAGCAAAGTTGAAGAGATGCGCGAGTTGGAAGATGCTGACAAGGAGAAGCAGAAGGAGCTTGTCTGAAGGTACATACATGCTGGCCATAGCTTTCTTACCTTAATCCTCACAAACAGAGGGTGTGTTGTCCATCTCTGGTTTCTTTATGTTGGGGTCCCATGTTTACTGGCTAACCTTGCAGAATGGAGGAAACATGTTTACGTAGAATGCCTGGAGCTTCACTGTTTGTAGACATGAGATAACAATCAGGACATTCAGGCTCTCCAGGATTGCCAAACAGAACTGGCAATATAGAAGAACCTTACCACCGTGCCGAAACAAGTGGCCATCATGGTGTCTCTTCACCCCGAAAGGGGCCACTGCTTTCCTTTTGGAAGGTGGACAAAGAATCTTACATATTCAATCTGTACAGGGTTACAGGCATGAGGCGTCAAGAAAGGGCCATGCCTACAGGGAAACACATGGAGCACATGGAGTGTTGTGAACATGTTCTTGACTGCGTAGATCTGTTCAAGACAAATCAAACAGCTCTTTCAGAACATTGTACAAAGTATATTTGCTTTTTCAAAAGGATAGGCTACAAAAACATGAGCTTGTATCGAAGATCTAGTTGGATTTTGTTGACAAAGACATGTTTGCTCTGCTCACATGGCTGTAAACTAGTGATAGGGGAGGTGTTAGCTGGTGGAAGTCTAGAGTAGAAGATAATATATTCAACCGACTGTGGAGTGAAGGTAGCCAAATAGAGTGCAATGTTAACCTTAAGATGGTCACTCACTAGGTCTCAGTCAGCCAAGATCACGAAGGCTTTTCAACCCCCTCATTGGATGTGCATTATTGATTAATTGCTTGATCAGAAGGATAATTACACCTCAATGCACATTTAGCAAGAAATTCGACAGCACTGAATTTAGTAATTCCAGCAGCTTTGGTTTCTTTCCATGATAACGTTGGCAAGTGAGCTGAACGGGTTACGCATCAGGATTTTAAGTGACAGTTGCTAGGCAGGATGTTGTAGTTGCTTTCAGTACATTCAAAAACACCTTTGAGGGCGGGGCCGCATTGTGGTGGTGGTCAATGATTGGGCTAATTTTAGGTTTTGGCCAGCAGCATGGCCTCACTTAAAAACTCCCAGTGGCACTGCTGGATGCACATTATGAGTGGCCACATTTGAGAACGACATCTTAGCTCATCCCAAGAATAGTGACTGGCCAAAAGGAGGTTTCAAGTTTCGACTGTTATGCCAGCCACCTTTCCAAGTGCGCAACCTTATGCCTAGTCCAGTGCTGGCAGAAATAAAGGAGGGATAAATCATTTTAGCTGGTGGGTACTTTACACAAAGGTTAATTAGAGCCTGTCAAATCATCCTGAGTAGCACCCAAAGCGATTTTTGCTTGTTTCATGATGTGTCTCTATGATCACAGATTGCATTCCATCTATCATCTCGGTGGAGAAGTCATACCAAGGCTACTACACCAGATCCCATCAGAACTCTGAAGTTAAGGCCTTGGGGGCAGAATGGATGATCTCAGGTCGGAAATGTAACAGAAGACAAGGCCTCATTATCACCCTCTACTCAACTTGCCTGTGGACCATACTCAATAGTGGTACATGATGAGTTCCATTTAGGTTGTGAATCTGCTCATGATGAATGTGAATGCTGGCAGGTGTTGATTCTCAACTAGAATTTGCTTTGTGCAAGTACAAATATGTAAGAGATACACCATAATAGATGGAGGACTTTCAGTTTTTATCTGTGAAATAAGCTACTGATAGCAAGAATATCAGGAAGAGGGTGAAAGAGAAAGAAAGCAAACAAGAAGAAAACTTACATCGTCAACACAGACCCTAAGGACCCTTGGGACAAAGTAGTACAGCCACAGAACCACATCAAAAGACTCATGTGTCAGGTAGAGACAAAGTAACTGCTGCAGAGAGACACAGAGCAGTCTATCTCCAATGATATGGCTGTGTCAATGCTGTACCAATACCAAGTATACCTATACCCAAGCCTACTCAAAACTTGTATGTGATGCTTTTAACTTCAGCTATGAATCTGCCCATGGTGCCCATAATTTTGGCATTGTTGGAGCTTATCCTCCATTAACACTTTGACTGCAAGCATCCCAGGCAAAGAAAGAGAGAGATTGTACTCATAAGATGTTGTATGCCGTAGCCTTGTGGCCATTGACCCCGCGCACAGTTTGAGCGGCAAAGAAAGAGAAATGAAATGGAAAAAGAGAGAGAGAGAGAGAGAAAGAGAGAGAGAAGGGCTCTTGATTGGACTTCACCTACACTGACAGGTCAGACTCTATTTTGTGGCGTTGGGATGCAGGGGGGAATCTATTACCCAAGAAGAATCACTGAAGGACATTCTTATACCCGACAAAAGACTATCAGCAGCAAGATTAGTAAGAACATTTATAAACTTCTCAGGGCTCCATAATTTTTTGGTAACCCAGTTCAAATATTTTGCCATGCTAAACCAGTGACGAAGATGGTTTGGAGGGATGGTCTCCTTTCTTCCCTCTGCTACGTATTTGATGGCTCTGCATATTGTACAAAGGAGGCCTGCATATGTTCAGGTAACTCTACAACTTGAGACCGAGACCAAGGCAATTAGGTAGAATTCATGGTACCAGCCGCTGGAATGCTTGTCAGACACTCTTTGTGGTTATGAGTTGACCGTAGAGACCAAAAACCTTGGCAGATTACTAACTGACCTTTATGACCTTGGAACATGCCACTCAACCTTGACAAGGTATTACCTCTGTCGGTCGTCGAGTCCTTCCTTGCAGTGTTTTGTCACAGCTACCCTCGGAGAGTCCAATGTGAGTAAACCACTCTGCAATGTTCAAATACTCCAATTCGCTGATGATTACTCTTAGGGTGGAGGACTGCGGCCAGTGTCCTTGGTCACATGACGCTGTAACTCGGGAGCTGAGAGAGGCTCTGATGGACCTGAATGAGAAGCTATTCCCCGCGGCGTTGCCCATGCAATGAACATAGGTAAACTATCTCCAGGCATAAGCACCGGCAAACTAGTCTCCTGCAGAGACAATTTTCATTTGGACCCATCAATCGAAACTCTATAGATAACTTGAGTACCCTTCAACAAATCAGTAAACAAAACTGCGATACACATGATACATTCTCTTCTTCTGCGTCTTTTCTCTCTCTGCCCTCCCAAACTGGGCGCGTGGTCTATGGCCACAAGGGTACGGCAAACAACGTCTTATGAGTACATCTCTCTCCAGCCCCCGAAGAAACATAGTCATTTTACAGGCCTTTCATCGAGCAGTGGTGTTGCGTGGCTAAATAACTAGACACGCACCAGCTGCTCGGTTGGGATGCTCTTGCAAGAAAGGTAGAAACAATACACACCAGCTCCGTAGGCTTCGCTTTCTCGGGAGACAACCTCTGCCCCTCAACACCTGGCCGCGCTTGCTCATTCCCAGCAGTACGTGCCGAACTACCAGTAGAAAAATTTGAGGTCTCTCTCTCACCATTTGCCTGCCTCAAGGCTTGACTTCGAGCGTGGTTTCGAAGCCGCCACTCCCAGTGGTAGCAGCAGGAGAAAAATGCTCCAACTCCAAACACCATCAAAACAACAATAGCTGTTCCTAGGGGAAAATGAACTCGGGAAGCCTGTCTGTGCATGGGAGGGGATTCATATCCAGGCACACTCGCCCTATTAATCTCCACTAACATCCGCCGGCTCTCACTCCATGCACAGGCCAAAGCTGGTGAATTTTCCATTGCATTTGTTGCTGTTCCTCTAGATACCTGCTCTACACTGTGCGAGTCTTCAACAACTTAACTGTTAGCTATATTCCTTCAGTGAAGCTGTGCCATCTCCACAGGGCAACGAACAGACAAGAACCACAGCACAGTCCTTCTCCATGTAGGGTAGATTCAGGACACCGAGCTGTGCAACCCAAAAGCCTGCTGGTCGAGCTGCGCTCCAGCAGCGTGCCTCTACACTTCTTGAACCACCTCGGAAACACAGACCCAAGTAGAAGTGGGTGACAGAGGGCTAGCACTGCAACGAGCCACCTGAGAAACTCAAGATAATTAAGGAGCAGGATGCACTGATGAGAGACTGATGAAAGAACCGGCGTCCAGTCTTGAAACGTGACAGCAGGAGCATAGCCAAGGTCCTGGATCCGGGGTCCACTGTCCACTGGTCTCCTGCCATGGGATTCCTTGGACTGTGATTCGTTCCCTGCTGCTACAACCTCAGTGGCCCGTGAGCCTGCACGCATCCCACTGGGCGTGCCGCCTTCATTCATTCTATCTCTATATGTAGAAATCACACGTCTTCTGTATTCTTGCTTTTGTACTTGTTTCAACTAGACTTCAAGTCCAGTAACATTGAGTGGCCACAGCAAAGCCCTCCTCCAGATGTTAGATCGTTTGATTTGCTTTTTCGTCTTTATAGTTCCCTTGGGTTTTACTTCTCCAAACTGGGGACCAAACTGGGCATGACTTCAAGGATAACTTAGTTAGAGCTTCTCTTATACAGTCACTCATTTGGGTGTTTTATAAAGCTTTCCAGAGTCTTGTGTACTGACAGTACCTACTGAGTAAGTATCAGAAGTGTGTGCACTTATTACTATACTTGCCAGCAAGTGGGGCATGGAATCAAAACCTTGTCGAGATGGTCCCACCTCTTAAGATCAAAGTGCCCCGTCACAAATCTAACACAAAGGTTCCTGCCGCTTCTCTAAGCACTTCTGCATCCTTTGTCCAATCCATCGTTACCTCCCTGCAGGTTTGCAGGTTTGCAACTTGCAGACTTGCCAGACTCCAAGATCCATGCCCTCTAGCCTCTCACCCATGCCTTCACCGCCGGCCGTTTCCTGGGGCCAAATGAGATGGAGGGATGGATGTGCTTAAACTGGCTCGGAACGGAAGGTGCTCACTTCTCACTTCTCGCCCCTTCTACATTCAGTCAAGATACCACTCTAGAACACTTGCAGCGGCTGTGATATACTTGATATCAGAAGCATCCTGTAGGCTGCACAGTAATCCAAACGCTGCATGTGGAGCTTGACTCTCCATCACAAGTTTTCGAGGAAAGAAGGAGAAGGAGGAGAAGGAGAAGTCGTGAAAGGGAGGCTAACAGGGCCCATGGAGAAAATTACTCGCACCCAACAAAAAAGCAACTCTCAATGGTTGCAAGAAGACGGAATAACCTGCTAAGCTTCACTTGGGCTACGAGCATGAATGACGGCCGATCTGCTGGGGAGGAGGAATATGTAAAAGACGGATCTTCCCGGATATTGAAGTAAGGAACCCAACAAGAAATGATGGGTGAGAAATGTTGAGTCAGAAAATGAGAATGGAGACAGAGGGAATACTCGGTTCATTAATAGTCGTAGGCCTACCGACGTCTGTTGGCCCGTTTGAGTACTCTTTGATGTTGATCGCGTGCGCTACAATTGAAAGGGAGGATACCGAAGAAGCGGAACTGCGCCAGAGAGAGAGCTTGGAAGGGATGCGCAAGAACGTCGCAAGGTAGAAGCTTGAGAGGAAGAGCTGCAAGGATGCACTAGAATCAATCTGGAAATGACAGAGATTCTGAGACTATCTTTTTTTTATTGGACTATCTGTGAAAATTGTTGCAGAAAGAAGGAGCGTGGCAAGCGAGGCTTGGCAACAACCACCAGGGAGTTCCCAGTGGAGATGCGAAGGTTCTCCTAGCCTCCGTTAGATCCAAGTCCTCGGGGAGCAGTCCTGGCGATGGTGCCCACTCAAATGCTTGCACAAATTATCACTGCAGTCGTGTGTTGAAGCAGCTGCAATACCAGACTACATATCCTTCTGCCGTATCCAAATGTAAGCAATTTGGAGGGTCAGAGCTCAAGAAACGGTCGGGATTGAATTGGTGCACAGGGCTTGTCCCAGTATGCAGGGTCCCGATGAACCGCCCATGCGTTCACCAAAGACATGGTGTTTGCAGATACGTGGAACCCAGCTAGAGTCGTTGCGTGCTCTTTAACTTTAGGTACCGTTAGCGAAGATGTCGGGTGGAGGCGAAGAGTTTCTTTCACGAATGCGGGAGGGCAGATTTGGAATGTCTGCTTCCTCCACACATCGGTCGGTGCCCACTTACACTGGCAATCTCCTGTCACATTGTGGCGACGATGGATGGATTATGCACTACTTCTGCGAGCAACCACTCTAAACCTTTGCGGTCGACTCGTAGCCTGCGACTAGCACGTCCTGCAACATAGCAAAGGGCAAGTTTTAAGACATCAAGATTGTCAGCAGATAGAAGCGAATTAAGTTTCCAGAGATTTGAAATGAAAAACTTTGACCACTTGAGACCTTCGTAATTGGCTTACACCTTAGTACTAACTCTATCAAATAGGTAGCTGGTTGCCAGTCCTGAATCCTGATCCAATGTCTTCAGTAATCTGTACGAAAGAGAATCAATTGTGAAGTTGCAGTTGAGAAGCTCGAATGCTAATAAATCCTTTGTTCTACAATTTCGGCCATATAGGGTAACTGTACCTATCATTGCCCATTTAAGACTTTGAGAAGCCATAACTTGTTCATATGATCATATTATGGTGCGAAATTTGGACCTAGGGGGAGGTTGGCAAGTTGGCTTCAAAACCCAATTTACGAAATTTACAAAACCCAATACACTGCATTTGAAGTGTTGGGCACAACGAGCCTATATAATCTTCGTAAAACCAAGTATCATTGCC
Organism: Takakia lepidozioides; assembly: GCA_030704615.1. Classification (NCBI taxonomy): domain Eukaryota; kingdom Viridiplantae; phylum Streptophyta; class Takakiopsida; order Takakiales; family Takakiaceae; genus Takakia; species Takakia lepidozioides. The sequence goes on from CM060732.1 coordinate 51,841,008, forward strand.
CCTATCATTGCACACCATTCGCAAACCCCTAAGCACGGTCGACGGGTGCGCGTCGACGGGTGTACAGTGATAGGCGCTGGGATGCGCAATCATAGGGGTTTGCGCTGTCCACAGGTGCGCAATGATAGGGGCTGGGGGTGCGCGATGATAGGGGTTTGTGCAATGATAGGTACAGTTACCCTAGCTGAACTTGAAATGAAGTGACAGTGTGGGAATCGAAGGGTTTTCTGGCAGATTACCAGAATAATAGTCAAAGCTTTTTCAGAGATCCCTTCCTCGGCTTGAATTGATCAATAGGAGCACGTCGACAAAAAAATTTCTACCCGCTCAGCATCCTTGGCTGCGTTAGGGAACTCCTGTGATCGTCGACCACAAGCGCCAGAAACTTAGCCATCCGATCACACTGAGACTTCAGTTCGCCATCCGATCCTAGACATCTCAGGGCTGCATGTACAATACTAGTTTGCTAGCGGTCTCAACTACCTCTGAGGCGGCAACAAAGAAATCGTTCAATTTAGCGGTATCGTTATCAGATGATGCCCCCCCAACACTTTCCAAATATCATTCGCGAGAACACACTAATTGGTAGCTTCTGGTATAAAGGTCGAACCGGGAGTTGTTGTTTTACAGTGGATCCAAGAATCTCGCAGCTCGAAGTGCTTTCATTGGAGAATTGGACATGAGGTGTTTCACCATGAGGTACGCCAGGTATCACCATGAAAGTCAAATCCCATGTACTTTCCTACGATGTAACGAGCTCGGCATGAACTCAATATCATGGAACTTGATGAGCTCTCTAGCCATCGCAACAGTTGACATCATAAGGGTATTGGAAGTTCCAAGCTTTAGAAACATGAGGTGTTTCCGCCTTCTCAGCTTCAGCAAGACTGCGGAGATGTTGGCGCCCCCAACACAAGTGACGACAATGGCTGTCTCATTCTCCATCTCGATTGATGCCATGGACTCCGCCGGAGGCTAACTTCCTGCATGCTAGAAAAAGCTCTCTTCTTTTCTCACAATTGCGAAGAGGGCTTCGTCCTAGGGATTTATTGGAAGATTGGAAGAAGGGGTGCGTGCTGCACATGAATATCTGGATTGGTCCCACATTGGGTTCCCTTTTGTCAGGCAAGATCTAATGAAGCTGAGGCCTAGATATTAGTGAGTAATTCTAGTAATAGTGTAGGAGCGCCTCAGAACTTTGTGTGGCCTCGTCGTAATGAGGCCGCAGGGTGCAGAGGGGACAGGACCTGACAGCGGCCCCGCTACATTAAAAGGATCCCTTTTCCCGTGTTTTTCTTATATATCGAAAAAACGTCCGATTGTTGGCACGGCGGAGGTTGGGGTCTGGTGGTAGATCGATGGCGATGTGGCGATACAGGTCTTAGGTTTCACTCCCTGAACGTAGCTCCGGTGGTTGGCGGCAATTACTGTATCTACCTCCAAGGTAGTTCAGCTAGGTTTTGCAACCTTCATGTAAAAAATCCTAAAACTACCTGCGTGGAGGTAGTTGTAAAATTCATATGCCAAAAAAATTCTAAGTCCTTGACGCATGAAGGTAGTTTGCTCCTATATTAATGAGACGGCCTGACGGTTGTCTGACCAGCCTCATAACGACGAGGCCACACAAAATTCTGAGCCGGTAGGAGCTTGGAAGCCTCACATCCGACACAGTAATCTCGTGACATAGGTTGGGCTGGAGGGCTTGGGTCTTGGCAGTGTGGTTCATGAATTCGGTACGTAGTTGGATACAAGTGTGCCCACTATCATCCTATCTATCTTTCTATATATATACGAGCATTCAATGAAAGAATGGCTCAAAGTAAGAATGTGTTTGTCAGTAGATCAAGCTTGGCACATGAAGAGGTAGCTGCACACTTCTCACTTAATCCACCCTAAGATACATACCAACAGTCCTCTTCATTGGCTGCACTAGTACTACAAAGATAATGCCACAAACTTGCCATTCTGATCAACCACATCCACAGCCAAAAAGCTTAATTATGTGCTCATCAATACAATTCAAGACAACCTTCACAATCAGATTGTAGTGCTGTGACTGACTCAGCTGTGAGTAATTCAACAATGTAGAAGTATGTGAATGGCCAAAGAGAGAGGTATGCAAGGCCAACAAAAGAGAATAAAAAAACCAACTTTAGGAGCGTGCTAGGGGGAACCATAGAAATTGAAATCCACATGATCCCCATACCAACTTCTTAATGTAGGTGAGGACGAATCAACGGTCAGGCTCGCGTCTGGGGATGTCTTCCATGAAGATCCTACAACCTTAAAGCCACATCTCCGTTCCATAATGCCAGTCACTCATCGGGAGATTGTACATCAAGTGGGCTAATCACCTTCCATGCGACAATTACAGACTTCAGGCTAGCCCTTGGATGACCAGCAGGCCACAATTCTAACTGCGATTGAGGACCACTTGTAGCCATTATCTACTTGCCCATCCTTCAGTATTGCATATAGTTACGAAAAGAATTCACATGCTTCGATTAGGAGACACTAGAGTTCAGCAAAAGGAGGACAGGCACGGGATCTGCAGCAAAAGGTAACAACTCAACCTGGAAAGAAAGGGCATGTCTCCATTAACCCCTCCTTTGACCTATTCCCGGGTAGAGCACCGGCAAGTCATGAAAGAGGCCTAGTGATGTTGCCAGAACCTGCTCCTCCGCTCCTCATGAGGGACTGGAGGAGCAGGTGACATCAGGCAGGGCACATCGCAACATACTGCAGCAGACCAAAACAAAAGTCAGCAGGCCAGGCAGCTTCTCTGCATGTCCCTGAGCCAGTTACTCCCACTTGCCACCTTTTTTGCATTTTCAACCAGTTTGGTGCGGAGGATCAAGGCAAGGTCATTGGGGACCCAACTGCGCCCCTTTCCCACACCAAAATACTGGGTCAACAGAGGTGCCCAAATTGTAGGCAGTCATCAGCATTGATCCATGTACAACAAATTGAAGTTTTGACCACTTCTACAATTATGCCCCTAAATAAAAAACGGGCTCAGAATGTGGTGCAACTAAGTGGATGTTGGCCTTTCCCAACTAGTCTCTGATGTGGTCAGATTTCCATAATAAACTTCTGCTGACTCGCTGTCCCAAAATGCCTGCAACCAATTCCCAACAGTCCACAGATTACCCCCGAGACTGGAGCCAATGTAGGCTTGCGTGCCAGATGAGGTGAATTACCTGTCCAAACATCTATCCAAGGAATACTAAATGGAAAAACACAGAAAAAACAACCTGACAAATTCCCTACTGATGCAGCAGGTTACAGCAGACGAAAAAAACAAACATGATAACACCAACAGGTTATCATTGCAGTACGGGGATATATTTTACTTCTTAAGTACCTGCCATCCAGAAGGAAGATCCTTTGATAGCTCCTTCAAGTCTGGTCTCTTTTGAATTGCCTCATTCATAGATGAAGGAACTTCAGCTGATACCGACTTCGTTCCTCCACTGGCATCTGACTCATCTATTTTGGGTTCAGCTTTCTTAGCTCGCTTCACTCGTTCCCTCCTGCCAATGTTAAGGACAACATTTTAAGCTCACTAAGCCAAATCAAACTAAAGGCATCACTTTAAGCACAAATAATCAACTCAAGCATACACAACTAGTGAGGCTGTTCGCCATCAAGGCAGTTTATAAAATGTTACCTGACACAAATAAACAATCAGTTATAACAGCATGCGTCGCTTGTCTCGTGCAGTCAGTTGAACAGAGTGCCTGAGAGCTATTGGCTTCATGCTGTTCACTATCTCTACACTATGTTCACTGACTGGTGAATGTGCAGAATCCTTTATCATGCCACCCAGATTCACAAGCAACAGACAATGCACACCATAGCCTCTCCTAGACACCGACATCCAACCAGATGATTAGTACAGAAAGTGTACCAATCCAAGGTGCCAAGAGGTTGAAAGTTGGCATTCTCCAGGGCACCACCACTTGCAAGTTGTTGAATACGCCACTCCTGAACACAAACAATTCTGGTGAGTTACTGGAGCTACTCAAAATCACCTCTCCTTGCAGTTGCCAATGTTTGTAGCTCCATGTAAGCAAACTGGTCTATTGAATATGCCACTCCTGAACACAAACAATTCGGTGAGTTACTGGAGCTACTCAAAATCACCTATCCTTGCAGTTGCCAATGGTTGCAGCTCCATGTAAGCAAACAGGTCTATCTATGCTTTACCTCAATCTCCTTCTGCCGCTTCTTTTCCAAGGCTTCTATATCAAACAGGGCCTTGTCCTCATCTTCGTCCTCACTCGGATGTAGCTCCTCTTTTGCAGCCAGCCACTACCACACACAACAGATTGTATCCTACTCAGAACTCTCACCCTACTACATGGCAGCAAACAGCAACTATCATACCTCCTAATGGGATTGTCATCTAGTTTCAAAATGACCAAATAGACCCAGGCGAGCCATTGGCAAATGGAAGACCCTAGCAAAGAATCACACATCATTTCATACTTTGTAATCTAGCACTAATCACTCCACAGTGTATCTTGTGTACTATTAAACACTGAGTGTCCCATACTTACAGCAGTCAAGGAACACACCTTATTCACCATCGATGACACCTTCTTGTTAGCCCGTAGTGAGGCAGCCACTGTCAAGCTGTGAGTTCGTTTCTTTCCACGTACAGCTGCAAGAACACACAACAAGGTTTCAGACTTGAATGCAAAACAGTGCAAAAGACTCGTCGATCGCAAATTGTACGAAGACCAAAATAAAGACGTTGACTGCTAACTGACCTTTTCCAGTTTTCTTAGAGGTGGCATCGGCCATCACTGCTGTGCTGGCTATCATTGTCGCTACCAGAGCTCCATTACTGGAAGGTGATGCATAAGGTTGTTTGGCACTTTCCAATTCAACATCATCCACAATCACCTCTGAGCTATCTGCATAGACACTTCCTTGAACCTCAGCAGCAACTTGTGTAACCTGACTCATTGAGTTGTCCGCGGGATAGAAGCTTGGTCCTGGCAACAATGACGAACTAGCAGATACTTCCATGGTGTAAGGGTGAGAGGGAGGGGGAGAGGCTGAGGGCAAGGGGCTGGCTTCAGGCGAAGGTGGAGGGAAGGGGGGAGGTTCCTCTGGGGGAGGGGGCGGAACTAACTCGGTATCGGGTGGTGGGGGCGGTGCCCACTCATCATCTGGGGGAGGAGGGGGAGGCCAAATTGGAGGAGCACAAATTGCCAATGGAGCTGCAGCCACAGGAGGGGGAGGGATAACTGGGTGGATAAGGGGGATATAAGAGACCACTTGTGGCACAGGATAGCTGTAACTGTATGAAGGAAGATGCATTACTCCTCCCATCGGCTGAAACCCCACAGATGGTGACACATCTGTAGGTCTCCTGGGGACTCCATCATCCATTTCCATATCAACCTCCATGTCGACATCCATATCTGTATCCATAAGGCCAGCATCTCCGCCACTTTCCAGCCCTTCAACTGTAGCTTTCAGGTCAACCTCACCATTATTGGAAAGCTCATTTTTCTGCCATCGGGTGTGAGAAGGGGAAGACAATGGAGACCTTTGTTGTTCCTTCTCTAAACCTGTTCCCGTCTCCTCATCCGATTGTGAAATTTCACCCTCCTCGACATCCCTAGTAGTGTCTGCATGAGCAGTCAGAACTGGTGGCCGTAGCTCTCGAAACCCATGAGGTCTCTTCACCAAAGCAGTTAGTTTTGCACTCTTTCCCTCTAGCGATAAATCACTTTGGGACCTTTCAACCACTTCAAGCAACTTATGTTGCTCTGCCTCAGCTGATGCCACAGCTTCTTCCACAGACAGTATTGCTTCCAGCCGCCTCAATTGGGATGCCGTGTGGACCCAAAACTGTTCCTCAAGATTGCCATGTGATGCCAGCACTCTGCAGTCTGAGAGCCTTACCTCTGCCTCAATGGCAAGGCGCAACCGCAGGGGAATTGCCCGCAAAGCTTCTCTGTGAATAAGAAAACAAACACTGACATCAACATTTTACTACAAAGCCAAAATGTCTAGTGAACATGCTTAGTTCTATGTGAACAAGGATACACCAGCACTGTCTCAATTGCACCTACCACAGAAGCTTGTATTAGGTAACTTCAGAAGATCTGTACTGTGAGTCAACTGAAGTAGATCTGCTATTCATAAGGACGAATTGTCAGCCTACCACGCATACACCAAGGGTATCTCAAAGCACCAAAAGCACGACAAACAAGCTTCAAGCTGCAGAAGGTAGTCATACCCAGCCAGGACTTTGAACCGGTGCTCCAATGTCTCTCCAATATGTAGAATCTGCTTCACATCTTCCATTGGTAGCCGGTCTGCGATACCTTCAGTTTCTGCAATTCCCCCATAATTTTCTATGAACCAAAGCCTGCTTCTGATTGAATTGGAAAGTGTTCATCAGAGCTATTGAAGGGCATATCAAATTGAAAAGATTACCGACGATAGCTTGGCTGCTTAAGAGTAAGTTAACCTTCACTTCACTCCACTCCATGAGGATCCCTCGACATGAAAGCCATGTACATTGGGGCTGCGGTACAGAAATTCCAGGCCCAAAATGGAAAGGAGTGGAAGTGACACATGATTAATGTTCAGAATCATTTGAAAATCGATGAGAGAATGTGCTGATAATGCATTGTTTGCCGTAGCTTTGTAGCCATAGACCTGCACCGAGTTTGGGCTGAGTGAGAGAGTATGTGTGTGTGAGAGAGAGAGACAGAGAGCAAAGAAACTGAAAATGCCTTCAATCACTAGATTACCCACCTGGACAATCGGGAGTTGTTGACTGCGCCTGATGAACACTCGGAAGAGTGATCCCTGCCTTTGCTGGCAAGATATTTACTGCTACATGAGAGCAATTTAACATGCCATCCTTTTCTGCACCATGGGTACTCATTTGTACAGTGAGAGTCTTCTCACTTTCAAGTTCATGCATGCCATTCTCTTCTCCTATAACCTCCTCTTCACCATCTTCCTGATATTCAATTTCTGTTACATGAGGGTCAGTTACTCCTGGCTCTTCCTCTCTTTCACACTGTGCCTCTGTTTCGAAGTCCAGCTTGATATCAACATCCTGCTCTTCCGCCGGTTCTAAATGTAATTGCAGACCTCCCTCTGTTGCAGGCTTAGACTCTGGCTCGCCCACCTGTTCCTGTGACTTGAGTTCTGATAATTGTTCCATTCCCTGCTCCACTTCAGGCAATGGTTCCTCACCCAATTCTGTGGGGCATTGCACCTCTCTAGCCTTCAGTTGTATCTCATAATCTAGAAGTGCTGCAGGCTTCTCCCACGTTGTCTCACCAGTTTGCATATTCCAGTAATAATATTCTCCACTTTCCTCATACAAAACTGCTTCCCACCCACACTCAATGATACCTTCCTTGGGGTCCAACAGTATAGGTGCCACACATTCTCCATCCCTGTCTGTTGTGGATGGGACAGAACCACTCCGAAGTGATTCTGTATCCTCATCTCCATCGATACCGTTTGAAATGGTCTTCTCCTCTTTCTCATGACCTTCAGTCTCTGAGGATAGAGATACTGTTACCTTGTCTCCTACCGTCTTGGAACCATCCTCCCCCGTTCCATCCTCCTCCTTCAACAGCCCACTCGTTTCCAAGTCGGCAAGGAAGTTGGCCACCTTCACAGACAAAGTTTGACTTGTAAGCAGAAAAGTTCCTAGGGAGTACAAACAATCACCTAGTCACCTTAGTGAACAATCTGATCCTGTACACAAGGCTGTAAAGAGACCAGCCTGTAACCAACTGCAACATACAGTGGCCATACCTGTTCATCAACATGAACCGAGGCCGTGACATCCCTAGAACCCAGCTTCTTGGTACCATTTGCAACAGGAGGTTGAATCTCTTCATCTCCATCGTCGTCACTGTACTGTCCGAGCAGCGACAAAGGATTTTCCTGCACGGTGCCTGCAAAAGACAACAGCCTTATGAGCAAACTAAAAGTAACAGCTCATGACTGAGAGGACAGCTTCAGCCATGTTCCAGCTGGCGGAACCCCTTTTGCTCCTTATCTCGAGGCTCGCATTATGGTTTCTAATATAATCCCCCCTTAATTTCCATCCTGTGATGGATCCTACTATTTATCACAAAAGAGAGTGGGACCACATGCCTTTGCTGAGTGCAGATGGCATCCTGGATACCACATCAGATAGGCCATGAGACACCTGACACCACAATAAGAGAAGGGGTAGGGTTTACAAACCAAACAAAGCTAGAATCATACGAACCGAGTGCTGCCGGTCTGCAATCTCTCGCCCGCGCTGGTTCATTGGACGTAGCCAGCTGGCCCGACAACTGACAAAGAAGAGGCCTCAACAATATCTGATTCAACATTCCCTGCTGTGCTTGGGCGCCCAACTGTTTGTCCCCAACATAAGACAGAGCCAACCTAGAGGCCCGATAACCACTCTCTCAAGCCAAATCACATCGGCTGAACCAAGTTTGTGAAAGTTCCCTTCGGACAAATGCCCTGGCAGACATACTCTTGCTTGCAGGACCACCATGAGGGCAAGCCCGGTGAACCCACCTGGTAGGGACGGTGGAGAAGGGCCTTCAACGCTACCAACAGCATTTAACTCATCTCCAGCCTCCTGTGCTGCAGTGCCAGGCACCATCCCTGCAAGACCCATCTCCCCAAAGAATAATCTTTAGGCACTACTATGGCGTGTCGTGGTCATGAAATACAAGAGAAAAAGAGAAAAAATTCTGCAGCATCTATGCCACTGATGCAGTATTCAGCAACAACACACTCTACCTACCGGGCATCATGCATGCATATAGATCCAGCAAGGAATTTGAAACGTCAGTTCAGCCTAGATGTACAATTAGCATCATAATCCCAATCCCAGCAAACTCTTTTTGATTACTTCATATCTCGTGCAGGAAAAAGCGGCCCATACAAGTAAGACACTGGTTTTCTTTTCATGCCAAATAAACTATGTGGATCACACTAGCAGGAAAAAAAAGTTAGTGAGTTCCGTGGAGTATTGGAAAAATCACACCAGCACGGCTTCGTTAAAGCACGACATAAACCTTGAGACCTACGTCACCAAAAAGGCCACTCTACATGCATACCTTGTACTAAGAGGGCTCCTCACTATCATCATACAATGAAAATACCACCAGGTGGCAGCTAAATATACCGTGACGTGGTTACTTGTGCCAGATAATCGAGATCATGTTCACTATGCGAGAAAGGTTTCACGATGGCGCATCCTTTCTACTTATTACTTCAGGGAAGACAAATCAATGAAGCAGAAAATCTTTGAAAGTGTTCTTAAGCATATAATATTTCAATTCTCCTAGTTCCAGTAAAGAAGGATCGTTTGGACACTTTCCAAGAACATGTGATTGCTGCAGCAGAAGAGGCCAAAAAGCTCCGGTCAAATAAGTAACTGGTCTACATTTCAAAGATTGAAAAACTCGGCAACAATGATAAAACTTGAGGAGCATGATACAGAAACAAATCGTAACATCTGCGACTAGTGACAACGTTAACACGAACCTTTGGCCACACTTTCGCCGGGATCATCGTCCTTCCATAGGTCAAGTTTTACTCTGCGACCACCCCCTCCGAGAAGTCCCGCATGCCTACGATCTCTCCTCTTTCCCATTTCGCTCTCCTGTTTAATCAGCTCCCTCGAGGCCGCACTCGGAGAAGACGTTCTGCTTCAGGCATCCTACACCGTCACACTAGTCACTACACTCAAGCACAACTTCAAACTGACCTTTCTATCATACTTAATTCCTCCATGTCCCTCTTCCTAACTCTCAATCACTGCCTCTCGACGAGCACGCCTTAGATCGGCTTGGCGAGGGGGAGTAGCAGCGAGGCCACCTTCCTAGGGTTTGGGGCTGCGCGCAAGAACTCGGTGCTCACGCTCTCGGGCGCGCGGAGAGATGAACACACTCTACGGATGAAAAGCTCCATGATATGGATGAACGATCATATGGATGAACAAACCTGCATGTAACGTGTTTTCTTGAGATGAAACTTGGATGAGATATGATTCGTTCAGTTAAAAATGGTGGTAGGACTAAATTAGGAACAGCGACGAAGGAGACGAGCAGTCGCATGTCTGTGGACAATTCTGCGGCAGTTGCCTGCGACACAACCTTCCTGGAGGTAATCCTTCTTACAACGTAGCCAATGGGAGAGGGCCACCGTGACTGTGTCTGTGTCTGTCGCGCTCCGTGCGGTGCTCTGGTCTGCTGTGCAGTGCAGTGGAGTGCAGGGATGGCGGAGAGGAGTCGAGGAATTGTGCGGAAAACGAGCAGAGTGTGAGAGAAATGCAGGAGCTGTTTGTTGCGGGCTCGCCTCCGCAGCGATGGGAAGAGCCCTGGAGGATTGCAGCATCCACTCGATCACTAGTTGCAGTTTGAGCAATTGGAGCAGCATGAGCCCGCCATGGACGTGCTCCTGGACCAATTCTTGAGCATACCCTCCTGGACGGAGATTGGGGGTGCTGGGGACTACAGTGCCATTAATTCCCCCGCACCGATGCAGATGGGTGCAGCGCAGAAGGGATTCTCCATGTCGTTGATGCCCCCCCTGGTTTCCGTGGAGGGGCATTGGAGGTGGGCGGACCTGGTGGAAATTGCGTGGAGGGCGCACTTTTGATGGAGGATGACATGGGGCAAGCCCTGCAGCTTTTGTTCGGTCAGGGGCATGGTTCTTATGCCGGTTTCCCTGGCCACTGCCATATCCACTTACAACAACTCCCATCCCTCCAGGAGGCTCACAATCCGCAGCAAAGGGAGATGGTAACAGACAGTGGCTGAGCGCTGTGGGCGCTGACAGGCTTGCTAGTTATGAGCCAGGCAACATTGTCCCATCAATGGCTGGCAGAAGCAGTAAGGATATCAGGGAGGCTGAGAAAGCTCATGCTGCCACAGGAGCTTCAGAAGGGGAGAAGAGTGATAATTGTCCAGGGGGGGGTGAATGATTTCTGCAGGCTTGTGTTGTCTGAGTCAGGTATATTTCCCTCTGCATTTTGTATTTTGGAATCACATTTGATGGTGGAGTCGTTCTGATATTTCATGGCGTCCGTGACTTCACCTGGGCAATGCCCAACTCATCTAAGGGGTCTGGACTAATGGTGCGCAGAGATATGTTTAATGGTCTTGCACAGTGATGGGGCCCAGAAGGCTATCCTAGTTCTTCCAAACCCTACCAATTGCTTTTAAGGATAATGGAGAAAATATGAACCAAATATTTGAGTGCAACCCATTACAGTATAAAACAGGTTGATGTGTTCTATCTTTGCCTAAGTTCCTGCCCTTCTATGTAGGGGGACTAATGTTGATAAGGGATTACACACAGAAGAGCTTTGCAGCAGCCTGCCATGGATTTAAGAAGGACCAAGAGTCTTACTTGATGGGTGAGAGGAAAAGCCTGCAACTGAAAGCAATTCCTTGACTTTCATGAGTGCAGAAAGGATTTACATTTCCATTTAAGCTGTAACACAGCACAGTTTCTCTTTCCCAGCATCATCCTGCACCACCCTCCTCACCCTACTCCTCAAAACCTATAGGATCTCACAAATCCTCTACACTGAAGAACTGAGAACCAACCCAATGGACAGTCCCGAAAAGGTGGGAATTCCAATCACCCCTGGAGTGGATGTCGTATCTTGCACCCAGATATGTAAAACGAGGAGACTGGAAGGACCTTATAAAAATCATACAGGAAGGACTGATTGCATTAATTGGAAGACACCACATCTCCGCATACCTACAGTTGTAGTTCGCAGCTCCTTGCCAGAGAGCTGCTGAAGATCAGGCTCAAGCACAATCCACTAGACCACTGTTGATGCATGCTGTTGCCCAGCATCCTCTCCGGTGTCTGCCCCCTCTAACAGCACCAAGTGTTGTCTGGATTGTTGTTCCAGCAATCTGTAGGTCGCCTCATTTGGGAGGACATTATCAGTTGTTGTGACAGTAATCATGTCATCTCCCTAATCTCACTTGATGCTTCCATTCAATCCAATAATCCAGTAAGTTGACCCTCCGTATTGTCTTCACTGTCCCCAACAAACACCCCCCATTTGCTGCCTCTGTTTCCTTCCATGAATGCGAGACCAGATGAGCAGCCAAAGAATCCTGACTACATTTTACTTAAGAGGGCACAGAGGCCTCAGCATTTTATTAGAAAATTGAAAACCACAACGAGCAAAGAAAATGTTCTACTCCCTAAAGCTTATATCATGGATGAGGGCACTGCCGGAAACTGAGGCTAAGTCCGCAGTAATGAACTAACCCATGATAGTCAACTAATACATCGCGATCACTCTAGAAAATACTCTGATTTCAAATTGCATTGGGTGATGAAATCAGTGGGAGGGTCGAGATATTGTCCTGTTAAAAAAGATTTTGCTACAATCTTGTAGAATGATTCAGTAAAGTGAATCCCATCCCAAATAATATATTTGGTGGGATCCCGAGATCTGTAGGTGTCCAAATCCACAGTTTTCCCTTCAAATGTTCCGTTCTTTCCGCACGTCACAACCTTGTTGAAATTATATGGATGCCCATATCCGCAAGCTGCCTCAAAAATGTTCTCTTTTGGAAATCCTGAAGACACAAACGATAGGATTATAAGTCAGTCAACAAAATCGAAATGTATGAACTCCTGATTAAGCAAAAGCAGACTAATTTACTAAAAACAAATGTTGTTATAATCCATAGAAAATAAAATTTGCATTTAATTATGATTATTACATTTGGATCTTACCATATTGTTGTGGGCTTTTGATGATGTCAAAGTTGATATCATAGTAACCACCAAAATGAAGTGTAATTCCTGGCAATCGCCGACGCAAGTCTTTAATCATTCTTTCCAATCCGCGGTTGTAGGCTTTGACAACTTCATTGTGCGGGATCAAGCATCCATACTCATCTCTGGAAACATTGTCATTGCCAAAATTCGAAAGGAAAAATGCAGCGCATCCTTCTGCTGGGTTGTTGAAAATAAAAAAGTTTCGAGCTCCGGTATTATATAGAGTCTGCAGTCACAATTATAACAAGTAAATTTAGATGACAATTTAGATTTTTGTGATACACTGCTCTTTGTTACAATGGTTCTGATTCGATTTAGATTGAAAGTATCATTGGCTCTCTAAAATTGAAATGACAATTATTAACACTTTAATAATATTATTTAAATGAAAACATTATACGAATTATACAATTGAGAAACCTACCTCTGTAGCAGCTGAAATTGCTGCCACTGATTCGGGTACAGTAAATTCAGTGACGTTTGCAGGTGCTATGTTTCGTAGGTACTGATACGAAAAGTCGTTGCCTCCCGCATGGATAACGTATAATCCACTGTCATAGGCTTGTGGTGTGGGTTGTAGTTCTTTCGCTAGTTTTGCTGCCCATGGAAAACATGTTTTAGATCATGAGTTTCAAAAAAGATATACCACATTATAGATGAGTTCTTCAGATATCAAAGTATGTAATGTTGAGCAGATGTATTAAAACTTAATTGGAAACTTTCTGGGACAGATCCGTTTATGTTATATCAGTGACAGGTTTATATAAGTAAATTAACTATAATGTCCAGTTTTAGCAGGAAAACTTACAATTTGCATTAGATTTGAAATCCAAAAATTGCTCCACTTGCAACTCCAGATGATACGGAACTATATAATCTTCATTTCGTGCGGTGGCTCCGGCGTATGCAAAATTTATCCCATGACGAAAATCGGGTTTCGTAACATTTGTAATATATGCTTGGATGGGGGTGAGAAATGGAAATCCAAGTGCGTGAGCTGTTTTTCCGCATTAACCACATCATCAAACAATTACATTACTGAAGATGGTTCTCAATCAAACTAAACATACTTGAAACCTGTCTGGAAAGTTATAGACTTGCTAATGTCATTAAAAAATAAAAATAAAACTAAAAATCAGCAAATTTCAAGAATAGAACAATATTGACGTGTTGGCAAAGGTATCATGCGAATCTCATTACACTGGAAATGAAATCTCATGGTCTGAAAAGCCAGGAGACGCTTACCTATGAAGTCAATCACAAGACGACCGTTGGAATAACGGCCAGCAGGGTGTCCATAAAAAGTTTCTCCATAAGGTCTATTCAAATGTAGTAATTCGTTTGATGGGAATGCTAACTGGTCATTCCCCGTATCGGAAAGTGAGTCGCCGAACATAAACAAAGCACCTGATGGGCAAGCCGGTTTGACATCCCTGATGGATCGAGCATGTACACTCCAAGTTGTAGCTAAAAGTACCACCAAAAATAGCATCACGGGACACATGATGCCCATTGTTATAAACACTAATCGCACCTCAAGACACCCAAACTCCAAAACTATCGCGCACAGAAGACCATAAGGAGACAATTTTGTGAGAGAGATACGACCACAAAACAAAACACAAGGAACTTAACACAAGGAACTTGCTTGGTCCGTGTATGATAGAGAGAGGCTTAAGCTCACCCCTCATTATATACCTCTGATCTTGGCTCTTTTACTTCACCTAAAGTATCAGTTTTGCCGCTTTTTACTAAATAAAAAGATAGAGTTGAAAAAAGATAAGCTTTATTTTTAAAAATTACTCCGTATCATGGAAAAAGATTGAACAACACGCTGACGGATTCCAAAAGTATGCTATTTCGGTTTGGGTGATTAGAAAAAGAAACTGAGAGTAAAGTTCGTTTACAAAAAGAACCTTATGTAAAAGTATACTTTATCAGTCTGGAACAGTAAGGAACTAAGGTAGGACTAAGGTAGGACTCGTCTCTGGCAAAAGCTCGAGGAGTCGAGACGAAAGATGGACGACGTCCATTGAACGGAAAAAGTCGTCCACTGAAGGGCTCGAGGAGTCGAGACGAAAGAGAGAGGAAAGATGGACGACGTCCATCGAACGGAGAAAGTCGTCAAGTGAAAGGACGACAGCGGACGCTAGCCCCAGGCAACCCTGAAGACACACACCACGGCACCACGCACTTCATTCGCTTTATCTCGGGAAGGAAAATAATGGACGCTGTTGCTCACAGTCTTCCGGCAGGGCATAGCTCTGCTTTTCCGAGATTTTCTGGAGAGTTTAGCATGTTTGTAAAGGAAGCTACTTCTGTACAGCCATTTCTCGGGACAGCCGCTACGAGACTTTTTCTCGTGAGGTCAAGACCACTCTTCCCATTGTGTTTTCATGTTTTCTCTGGGGTAGGCAATGGAGCATTAACCGGACTGCGTTGTATCACAATGAATGCTTCATTGCAGTAGACATCTTTACAGTATCTGTAAGGCTTGATGCGGTGTTGTAAGAAGTGATAGAGTCAAGTATATTCTAGTGCTGTAGAGTGGTAGACATTGGATGTCAAGAAAGGATTCTTTCGTAGCTAAAACTAAATTCTTCAGAGCTTCTTCTATGGTTGAGTCTTCGCGCTCATGTCGCAAACTAACCTGCACGAATTCCAGGTATTTAGACAGACAATGTAAGCACACGTCTCAACTCTTTTACGGCCCAGCATAGTGTCACCATGAACAATTCACGTCCAAATCTTGTTAATTTATCAAGTAGAGCATTCGAAATTTCATGTGACATGCATTGCAGCGCAAGATAGGACAGACGTAACCAAACGGGCTTGCACAGGTGTAATTGCGAAAGTGGGGCCTATTGTAGCACCTTGAGAGCAGCATTGGTTTTCCCAAATACCTTACAGTATATAGGTGATCACTGTTAAAGCTTGCCGAGATTCTCATCTGTTTCTTCCATGTCGCCATCCACCACCATCAGGTTCTGTTGTTTAACAGCTGTCGAAACTGCAATCAGAAAATTATCAAACTGTATGTGTGATTGACATACCTTCTATCTTTTGAGCCTGCAGACAAAGTCAGAAAGTTCACATCAACAGGTCATCATTGATGGAAGGGGGAATGGGTCGCCAGAGAGGGCAGCAAGATAGTGCTGTAATACCTTCTGTAATTGCAAAGTCACAGATCAATGGTGCACATTTGAGGCGTAGTATGTTATCCATGATGAGTGCCATGATAGCTGCTGCAGCCTCTCCACCAGCAACAGCGGCTCCCATGCCTATGATGGTTGAAGCAGATCTTCCCAGGTAACCCCTTTGAGGTCTCACTCTTATGTTCAATGTATGATGGGTTATCTATCATTCCTCGCTAGTGTAGTCATCCTCACATGCTCTTCAGAGATTTTCAGAGATTCTTAAGAGAATTACAATTCTTCTTTGAAATTCAAAGACTTATTCTTTGAATTGTAAGAATTGTGAAGAAATTACTCTTTTCCTGTTGATTGTTTTGTTGTACTTACAATGTCTCTCTTGTGCAGGTTTCGTAGGACTTCGAGTGGAGTGAAGATTCAAGGTAAAGTTTCTTGCTCTCTTAACAGACCAAGAACTTCTCAACTGCATAGCGGGAATCTACTAACACAGGAAAGAGTGCCTGCCATTTACGACTAGAAAGCTTTTAGCACGCTTTCTGATGGATGAATGCCATCTATGATCACACAAAATGATCATTTGATCAAGTCAATGTGGATTGCCGTAGTCTCTCCCTGGTCTTCAAGGCGCATACTCATAGGCCTGTATTGTGCCAACATCCGAACTAAAAATGTCCAAATTTTGTAAATCTACAATGTCTAATTGCCCCTTTTGTTGATCAAAAGTTCTTTCTAAAGAATGTCAAACAGACATACCCCTGGGTGCATCAGAAGAATCTGAGGAGAGAAGGTGGAAACCTTGGGGTTGGACAGGATGGCTTGCTTTGCAGTGATACTTCTGCGCTGTGGCTGCCTGCGAGCATTAGTATGAGAGCTGAACTTGGGGACTCCTGGTTTTGCTCAGAGGTGGTGGAAGGGGCTGGGCCTGAGGCGAACAATGGAGATCTTGTGGAATTCAATTATGTATGCCGGCGCTCGAATGGTTACTTTGTCTACAGGTATAAATTATCAGTCATCTCTGAAGGTGGATGCTTGTCCTGTTGTGCATTAATAATATATTTGCAAATGCTTGCAGGTGCCGTGAGGCATTATGATTTCCCCGGTGAACTTCATTTTCTCAGCTTATGTGAATTTGGGATGGTATTGGTGGATATTGGTTGACCCACAACAAACTCTTTTTTTTCTCATTGTGGATTTGTGGGAAACTAATGCAGCACAGTGGATCAGTTCAATGGAGAAAGCGAGCCTGTGGTGCTGCCACTAGGTGAAGGCAAGGTATGATTTGGGCTTCTCTTCCTCAAATTCTAGTGTAAATTTTTCCAGAGTTGCAGTTAGACATGTCCTCGCTCTTAGCAGTTGCAGCTGGGGTGTACAATTTTTATCATGCCCTCCTTGCAGACTCCAACTTATCTTAAATGAGATTTTTAGCTTATTTTCATCTCTCTCATTTTCATTGGACAGAGCAGAGTCATTGACTGTTTCATAAATATAATAATGCATATTGGATGCAGATTATTGCTGGCCTTGAGGAAGTGATAATGGGTATGAAGCCTGGAGGTATGTTAACGGCGAGTTGCTTGTTGTTTTCTTCGTGTCTGAGTGCCATTATGGCTTTTCTTCGCATTTCTGCTGTACCAGCTACTTATTGTGTGCTATGTTCGCATGTAATATCCTTTGGAGGCTGCCTTCACATTTTTCAGATATTCTGTGGATGTAACATGATGACGCGAAGTAGTTGTCTTTGGATCAGGAAAGAGGAGGGCACTTGTACCACCGGCAGTTGGCTATGTCGATACCTCTCTGGAGCCCCAACCTCATGAGGTATGTGTGCTTGTTGGGGCTTGTGAAAAGGAAGGATAGGAACTTGCAACACAAGAAAATAATTCGTTTGTTTTTTGTGCTTATGTTTCTTTGCTTCTAGTTTTAGTTTTTCCTCTCTCTGTGCTCAGTGAAGCTCATTTTATAGAGAACTTTGGATAGTGTTTTGAATTAAGTTGTTTCTGCTACCGCATCTACTGTGCAGTGGGTCAGTGACCTCCAAAGTCATTTTCGGAGTCTAGGGGATGGGATCGAGTTTGTGTGAATGGGAACTGAAGACACTTTTTGGAGATGTCTCACATGGAATGGTGGCGATGTGCAGTTTGGACCCCAAAGGAGCCTCATGTCACATGCTAAGGAGCCCCTTGTATTTGAGGTGCAGTTGCTTAGGATCTGGTGATTCTTTGTAGGTGGAACTGTTGAATCTGGTAGATGAATTGATCTCTAGTTCGGAAAAGGTGATGGACAACTCATTGTATTGGGTGAGGTACCATTTGGCTTCATTTGGCTTGACTTGTTTGCATATCTCCAGTTGCTTAGGAATTTGCCATGAAGAATTGGACTAAAATGAGTGTTCCATATGCTGCATTGGAGTAAGCAAAAACAGCACAAATACCTGCCTGTCTTTGCTGACTGCATGTCTGCCATGAATCAAGTTTAGGTGCTGATCTTACTCCACAGTTCAAGGAGATGATTGTCTCTGGTGAGAGTGCAACTTCAATTCCCAGCCGTGAGATGAACTGCTGAAAATACAGATTTTGTCTGTCAGCAAATTACTGTTCATCGTATTGCAGTCAGAAGCAAAATAAATAATCAGGGGTGCAAGAAGGTAGCAAGTACAACTGAGTGACTCCGCAGCTACTCGGATGTCAGGTTAGCCTGTTATTACTACCTCCACCACAACACCCTCTTTCTCTCCACCACACACAAACACTCGTTACTGAAACCGGTACTCCTGTTTTTCTTCATCTCTGCCAATTGTGCAGCCAAAAGGTCTAAGGCCCCTGAATTGGGTGTACCCTTCTTAGGCTACAGCTTTCAGTCCAAGGATCGGAGACGAAGAGCGATGGAAGAATGGAAACTGTAGCGTAACGAAAACCATTCATCTTCTAGGAAGAGCATCCTAGACCGGATAGGCATGGATCTGAGCCGACCGCTCGGATTGGTTGGACCGTATCCCAATCCAGCGACCCCTGTATAGGGGGTCCCACGGCCCGAGCGAGATCCTGTCAGAATGGGGAATGTGTCGTGACTCGACCTGCGCACCCATTGAGGTCTCGAAACCTGTGGATAGCGTCCGAAATCTGGACAGGCCCATTTCTATTATCAATTAACAAACAAATTGGATAAATAGTTTTTGAGAAAACAAGGAGGAGGGAGGGAGAGAGAGACGAGGGGGAGTGTGGAGAAGAAGAGGAGAGGAGGGGAGATGGGGGAATGATGTGATGGTGCTGCTTTGCGAGCATCGGGAGCTTTTCTAGGGTCTGGGTTGTGCAGGAGATGGCAGCAACTATGGCATTTCGGCTTGTGCCGTGTTCCTCTTCCTCACAGCTAAGCCTGACTTGTTCAGATGGAAACAGGGCGCTTTCCCGGCCCCTGTTTGCGAGAAGAAGAGTACTGCAGCTGGAGAGGCAGCGCCGATTTGTTTTGGTGCGCGCTTCCAAAGGATTCTCAGATTCCCGGAACGCTGAGAAAGGCAGGGGAGAGCAGGCGGACGCAAGCCAATGCGGACTCTCGAGGAGAGCTTTGGTGGCGCTCATAGCCCTCTGTACCCAGGCGTTTCCTGCATCGATTTCCGGGGCCGAAACTAATGGTACTCTCCCTTCCCACTCCTTCCCTTCAATTTGTTTGTCTCCTCAACCCT
Source organism: Takakia lepidozioides (assembly GCA_030704615.1). Lineage (NCBI taxonomy): Eukaryota > Viridiplantae > Streptophyta > Takakiopsida > Takakiales > Takakiaceae > Takakia > Takakia lepidozioides. The sequence goes on from CM060732.1 coordinate 51,860,658, forward strand.
TCCCGCACTTCCGTCTAGTTTGTGTTCAATTCGTATAATATTCTTACCGGTTTTGGACTATTGTGAGTCTCTGGAGCAACCGGTCAGTATTCTAGTTGAGGCTACAAATTTTTCGTGGACCAAATAGGAAGCGGTTGCTGGTAATGCTATCCGCCGTGTTTGTAGTGAGCCTCCTGTCAAGTTTCACATTTCAGAAAATACAGGTTGGGTACCTTCCATATCGTGCCAGTCCGTTAGTCACCTCGGTGGTACTATGTAGCATATATCCTCATATTTTCGAGTTGTGGAAGCCTGAAAATGCCTGTGAATGCCTGCGCTAACCTTATGTAGTAGCTACTAGCAAACTGATGAACTTTCAGTAATTCGCAGAAGAAAGCTTTTTTAGTGGAATCCTCATCAATGTTGATGTTGGCTTGTAACTATTGTACACTGTCTAAGTACATGATAGACATGCTTGGCCTGAAAAAGTTGTGGTCACTTGGCAACCCACAAACCTTCTTCAGGTGTTTTAGAAAGGAGAGAGAGAGAAGGAAGAGATCATAATCTTGGGGACCTGTTACCTATCTGGCTGTGGTGCTCCAATGCGCTAAATCTACAGAAGGAAGTGTTCCATGCATCTTTCAACAGTTTCTCCTCCTAAAATTTATTGATGTTGAGGGCCATTTGCAAACACTGTAGAGTCGGAGAGGATGAGGCTGGATATGTTACGTGTGCTTCAGCAACGACGCAAGAACATCTCCACTGTTGTGGAGGAATTTCCTCTTAAGGAACCTCCCACATCACCTCCGGCTATTGTTGAGACACCTAGCCAGGTGCCCACTGTAGCCGTGGAGGCCCCTACTCCTCCCCTTCCTCCCACAACTGTAAGAGAGGTCGTGAAGGAAGCTCTTTCCATCCCGCCTGAGTCTGGGACTGCTGCTGTGATTGAAGCTGGTGCGCCCCAGGATGTTGCAGTGGACCAAAAAGCGAACCTGACAGAGCCAGGAGCAGCAGTGGCAGAGGTGATCAATTTATCTCTGGCCCCGGCATGTCTCTCCTCCTCCTGCCTACCTTCTCCTCTCTGTTCCCAAAGCTGCATTCTCCTTGCCTTTCAAATTCCTTCTTTGCACTGTGTGCCAAGTTTGAGTCAGGAATGTATTAAAAAGTTTTGAATCTTCTCAAGTCCACATAGATTGACTGGCAGGGCCCATGTACATGGTTTTCACAGGTGGCAGGAGGCAATGATCCACTGAGCTTGTTGAACTCTGTTGGAGTTGTGGGAGGTGGTGCGGCGGGAGTATTCTACTGGCTTGAGCGTCAAGCCAAGTCAGCCTCTAACTCTGCGTTGGAAGATGTAAGATCCCCAAAGGTTGATGTGAGATTTGGAAAATGCAATCATATATCTGTATATATGTCCTATCAGGCATTGTCACCATTTGCATGTAACAGTACGTAATCCTGTGCATGGAGAAACGTGTACATATATAGGGCAGTTTACTTTCTCTAATCTGGTGTCCATGTGTGCACTGGGCAAAGTATGCATTCACACAGTGCAGTATATGCATGTACTCTGAACTCCTTTTAAGATTTATGAGCTTGATGGCAAAACAGTCAGCTCCTTTAAGTAAGTGTTCGTTGTCTCAAAAATGTCGGGGACAGCATGTAGATTGCTGGTTTCACTTTATGCACAGAAATATATGACTTAAACTCAGGCAGGAAGGAAGTTCTGAGTGATTTCTTTTTTGTGGGCTGCTACTTATCCTGTTGCTGATTGTTGCTCTCTGTCTGTAGGCAAAGTCAAAGCTGAAGAAGACTGAAGATGCCATGGCGTCTCTGAGAAAAAGCCTGGAGGCAAACATTCTCACAGGTAAGGCATTAAACGGAGCAGTCAATTTGTTGTTGGTCTGGTTACTGCTGCCGGCACTTTGCAATTGAGTCGCTTGAAAGAATTATTTGGATTGTCTCAGAGAGGGAGCAAGCATTGAAGCAGGCAGACAAAGCCCAGCAGGATCGCGCAGCCCTGTCCACCGAGGTGGCCTCTGTCAATGCCTTGGCAAATGAGTTGCAGGATAAGCTGACCAGTGAGAAAGACGCTGCTGGAGACCAGGAAAAGAGGATAGAGAGATTACAGGCCGCACTCCAGGATGCAGAGCTGAGCTACAACTCACTGGAGGAGAGGTTTGGAAAGGAACAGAGCCATGCAGAAGGCCTTGAGGAGGAGCGTCAGGTCCTTGATTTGCAAATCAAAGAGAGAGAAAAGGAGATTACTGCATTGAGTGCAACAATCAAAGAAAAAGAACAAACAGCTGTGAAGCTTTCATCGCAGCTCAGGGGTACAACGGATGCGCTTTCTGGGGCGGAGAACAAGGTGCATGATCTGAAGCATGAGCTCACAGTGCAAATCAAAGAGAGAGAAAAGGAGATTACTGCATTGAGTGCAACAATCAAAGAAAAAGAACAAACAGCTGTGAAGCTTTCATCGCAGCTCAGGGGTACAATGGATGCGCTTTCTGGGGCGGAGAACAAGCTGCAAGATCTGGAGCATGAGCTCAAAGTGGCTGGAGCAAGCCTCACAGAGAAAGAGGGCATTGTCAAGGACGTGACCAGAAAACTTGCAGCTGCAGATGCAAAAGAGGAAGAAATGAAGAGAGAGATAAGTGGCCTCCATGGTGACCTGAACTTTCTGAACCAATCTCTGAAGGCAGAGCAAGAGAACAAGGAGAGACTCGAAAAAGAACTGACACAAACATCACAGGCGTTAGAGAGGGCTTCAATGGAAGCTACGTCGTTGCGTGAAAGCTTGGTAGAGATCTCTCAAGACAAAGAGACTCTTAAGAAACAGATGGCAGAAACCACTGAGCAGCTTACTAACGAGCTCACAGTGGCAGGCCAATCGTTGGTGTCCAAAGATGAAGAACTGCAGGCCCTGAATCAGTCCTTGAGCAAGGAGGGCACCAAGGTACTGCACCTCAATAATGAGCTGCAGAGAGTCTCACAGACTTTGGAGGCTACTTTGGGTAAGGTGGCATCTTTGTCTGCGCAATTGGATGATTCAAAGAAGCAAAGAGCATTACTTGAAAACAATGTGCACAAGACTGAGGAAGCTTTAGAGGCCTCCACACGAAGGGCATCCTCTCTAGGTGAACAGCTGACATCTGCGGCTGATTTGAGCAAAAACCTAGAGAAGCAGTCGATCGAGGTCCGGGCAGCTGCAGATACTGCCAATGCAGCTCTTACAGAGGAGAAGAAGGTGACTGCTATCACCAAGAACCAGCTGACGATTTCCCAGAAGGCCTTAGTAACAGAGAAAACCACTGTAGAGGCACTAGAGAAGGAGTTATTTGAAATCCGGATAGCTGCTGATACTGCTAATACAGCTCTTGTGGAGGAGAAGAAGGTGACTGCTGCCGCCAAGAACCAGCTGGCAATCTCACAGAAGGCTTTAGTAGCAGAAAAGAACAGTGTAAAGGCACTGCGAGGGAGTGTGAATCAAGCTCTGGAAGCTCTTCAGGAGTTAAACCAACATTCACTCTCAGCATCCAAAGAGTTGGACAAGGCCAGACGGAATGTTTCCACCCTGGAGTCCGAGGTTGCTGAACTCCAGGAGAAACTTGCCAAAGAGAGAGAAGCAACGGCGGCACTTCGGTCAGGAGCTGCTCAGGTGGACACCATGATGGCTGAGCTTACACATGGGAAGCAGTCTGCAAGTAAGAAGGTGGAGAAGCTAGAGGGGGCACTTGCTAATGCCAAAAGGGAAACACAGCAGCTGAAAGGCAAACTTACAGAGATGAGGCAGGCATTACAGACTGCTGAGTCCCGCCTGGACACCATTCCACAGGTGCGTGCTGAGGCTGCTGTCCTGGTTGAGCACTATGAGGACTTGGTTTTCTGAGAGAGAGAGCAGAAGGAAGTTTTGTTGCGCCAGGTATGATCTAAGTGGGGTTCGCCTACAGAGCTGTAATTCACTAAACCTCCTTACACTTCTATATGAGCATAGAATTAGGTTACATGTAGTAGCTGATCACTTATCTCGGCTCGATTCAGGTGAAGATACCACATTCGGCAAACACCACCCGTCTCCCCAAGACAGCAATACAAGAAAGAACCACAAAAAAAGGTTTGTCCAAGGTTGTAGATTTTCAAACTTGAATACTCTCTATTTCAAATTGGTGACTACAATATTGAAAAGGTGAACTTGTGTTTGTGTGGGGACAGAATGAGCAGTTGCTACAACTGGACAGGCACAGTCGTGGTGATCTCTCTGAAGTCAAGCAGGTATTTCAAGAGGCCACCTAGTTTGAAATTCTGTACCTCATAACTCCAAAACTCACAGGGCAACCTGAATGGAGTTGCCCAAAAAAATTTGTCGATAACCTTTGGGATCTAGGGGGCTCTCTTCAAGACAGTTTTATGGCTTGAAGAGACGCCGCCAGGGTTACAGGCTGGTCTGCCAGGTCTACAAGCATCTGTTACATATGGGGCAAGATGTGCAGAAGAGTCAGCTTTTGAAGTGGACAGCTGAGGTAATTCACATGCAAAGTATGCATGCAAGGAGGTCCTACTCAGTTCTAGGCAGTGTAGCTCCCCACTAAATGATGAAGTATGAGGGCTAAATGCATAAGTGTAAGGTCTACATTATGGGAAGATGTGACTGCACGCACACCCATATGTAAGGCACAATCTGTGAATGACTAACTGTATCAATCGGCCAGTCTTATCTTTGTTCCACTATGGTCCGCAAAAACATCCCATGAGCTTGGAAAGCTTTAGCTAATACTTCCCTGGTACCCCTCCTTCAAACCAGTACAAAGCAAGCTAGATCCAAAGTGGCCAATAAATTGCTGTGCTAAAATAGTCCCCCTTTCCGTTTGGCATCCTATGAGAGCCAACTCAGAAGGCACCAAGGGCTTTTGAGGGCTGTAGAAATTTCCTGGAGAAGTAGGAGGGCATGACTATCTGGTTATCCCTGGTTTCGAGAAAGTTGTCTTTGTAGAACTTGAGAGAGATGGTATTGTCTCTATGTGTGCCCATGTTTTTGCACATGTTCCTTCTGGTCTCTCCCAAACCTCACTCCTATCACTGGAAATCTCTGTGAAGCCAACAGACCATACTGGTATTTTGGTTTCAACAGCGTCATCCTCTTTGCAAATGCTGAAAATTTATGGGTTTTTGTTAGAAAAGATTAATACCCATGTGAGGTTACACACCTTAAGATCTGGACTTGTCAAGTAGCAATGTTCAGTGGTAGTAGTATCCCAATCTTTTTTTGCTGTATTTGCAAACTGCTGCTGAAGAGAAGGATTGTGATTTTGTGTGGTAATCTTTTTGTTGTGACAGACCCTAGAAGATGGACAGGCAGCCCGAGCTGAGATGGAAGCGGCACTAGAGTCATTGCAAGAAGCAGTGAAGGAGGCCCCCAACAGCAAGGATCAAGCAACAGCTGACAAGCAACTTCTGGTGACTCGCAAAGTGGACTCTTAAGAAAGCATTCTGGCATGGCCAGCACAGAGAGACACAGCTTTGCTGCTTGGCAATTGCATTGTGATGTTAATACCTGGCGACTTGCTTCATCCCGAACATTGAGAGTTAAGCTTAGGAGATAGAATCAGGTTTGTGGCATGTTCAGGACTCTGCCCTTTCTTATTTACATGAAGTGTATAGAGGGGGGAATGGCTTTGAATGCCTTTCACCTAATTGAGTTATTGTCTTGTCCTCTGATCTTGCCAATGTAAGATACAAGGCTCCACCCCTAATTGGCCTCTGCTTCTTCCTAATGTTGTTCAATGCTGCTCTAAAAGGGTCCTCTCTCTCAGCTTTGAAGAGCACCTACTCTTACATTGGATATGATCTGTTTCTCAATATCATAGAAGTGTTTTGGTCTGCCCTTGCACTGACGCCCTCGCACTGGTAACACCTGTGGTACCAGTAGACTACCATAGACTGCTTGAGCTCCACCAGCTTTGGAGTACAGTAAGGCAGTGTAAGGTTTTCACAATATAACAGCAATGAGAAGTTGAGAGCACTAAGCACAGCAACATCCACACATACTTGCAAAGCCGACAAGGTTGTGTACTCTGACAGTTGGGCTTCAATTTTGGCGCCTGACTGCATAAAGTAACACACAAACATTCCTTCAAATGATCTCAGTACTCACATACTTACATCTGCCAGTGGCCCAGACTGGTCATATGAAGAAACTATTCACTAACACAAACATTCCTTCAAGTGACCTCAGTACTGACATACACCTGCCAATGGCCCAGGCTGGTCATGCGAAGAAACTATTTACAAATCAAACGCACCAAGATGGATTGAGCACCTTCAACAATATATTAGATATCTACATCTGACTCCACCAGATGAAGTACTGGGATTGCTAGTCCAGCAAATAAGAACTTCAGCTACTGCTAGACTTGTGGATGTACTATTGCCTTGGCACATATATGATGATGAGAGGTAGCGCATATCTTCAGGAAAACACAATTTCACGAAATGGAAGGCTACTAGTCTGTTGTCACTTCAGTCCCTTGCTCGCTGAAGCAGCATTTTGCAAGCAGTTTGGGCTTTCCCCACCCCCAAGCAACAGAAAGCAACGATGTTCATCACAAAACAGTGCCCGAGACACTACCTCGCAGATCACCAACATATAGTACAGCCCGACAGACCTATTTCACTAGGCCAAGATTAATCATGCCCCAGTTATCTCTGGCCCACGTTTTGTCCCCGGCATTTTGAAGTAGCACTCGTGCCCAAGCAACCCAGCCTTCCCAGGTCATGCGCTTATCCCAATTGGTAGCCCACTCCAACAATAGCCTCAATCCCTCGCTGGCCTCCTTCTCAGCAAGCTCAAAATTGCTTTTTGAGAGATAGATCTGTGCCAGTACCAGGTGTGGCTCGGCAATGAAGGGGTTATGTTCGCAAGCTTTTTTAAGCAAAGGCTCTGCGGACTCCCAAATCTTTTCCTGGTCTGTTATACATATCGCCTCCCAATACAAGTCCCGAGCCGTGACTTGATCGGATGGGGACAACATCTGCGTGCAATTGTTGAAAACAGAAGGGATCGGGATATCAATTTCAGAAAAGGGCCTTCGGTTTTTTCCTTTCTCCGATTTCAGCTGTTCCTTTTCCTCTGCTTGTTCCTCTTTTAGTAAGAACAACAGCCCCATGCGAGAAATGCCACTCATCCACAGCCCAGGCTTGCACTCCCCAGGCCACAAAGCAGTCCATCCATTGCCTCGAAAGCGATACGTCCCATCCTCATTTCCGAACAGAATGTCCTGCCAGCCATAGGATTGGTCGATGAAATCCGCCATGGTGAGCACAAGAAAGATGGCAATAAGACGACGCGGCACTAGTACGTCCTCTCCCGTCGCTATGTGTTTTACTACCAGTCCTTCCGAAGGAATCAGAGGGCTATATGACGCATCTTTGCCATTAACACCGCTCCGTCCTTTCTCTTCAATTGCCTCAAAATTGCTGCCTAATCTCTCCATTTTCTGCAGCAGATCATGTGTTTCCTTTCCACCTATTTCGTTGGCCTTTTCAAGCTCTATATCCCCCCGCTCGGCAACTCCACGAAGAGCCGAAACTAATTCTTCATCGCTGAATTTCAAAAGCAGCAAGTCGAAAATGAGCTGCTGTCGCGGGACGATGCAAAACAGATGGACAAGCTCCTCCGCAGCATCGCCGATCAGATCCCGCACCTTCTGCCTCTCCACGTTAGGCTCAAATATGGCCAAATGCACATAGGAATTGGAATACGAGGAGTGAAACAGACCACAGAGGGCCACCGAATCCGGCAAACCCCACAACTTGAGGATGCGATACACATGCAGCAAATGCTCATAGAAGGTGCCATGCTTGTGCCAGCACTCTCCAGCCCCCCTTTTCTGCAACACCGATAGCAGAGAAGGCAGCACAGGATCTATGGATGCAAAATCTTCCCGCAAAAAAAGCTTGGCTTGCTCCAATCTCCCTTCTCCTCCCCCATTCTCATCTGCAATCCCAGGCATGCTGAACCCAACTCTCCTGCTCCCTTCCCTCCTCTCCAAATCTTCTCTTCTCTTAACAAAGCCTGTGGATTCTGCAGTCTCTACTCTTGTGTGTCACCCTTGGTCCACAGTGTGGATGGATGAGGCCACCGAACCAACCCAGCTCCGACTCCAAGTTAACCCAAGCAAATTTCTACCCCTACCCATTGAATATTCATATCTGCCCCAGAATCTGACCGTGTAAGACTTTCAGATAGTCTGACCCCAAAGTTAAGAGATTCTCAATATATGAGGCAAGGCAGTTTGTTTTGTTTTGTAGGGTCGCCCAAACTGCGGGGCACAGCCCTGGTGCTTGGTGCCGTTGGAAAGCTCTTGATGAGGAGAGGTGCACCGGCTTGGTCTCATATTTTTGGGATCTGCGGTGTGGTGTGTGAGACATGGAAGTTCAAGTACTTTTGGTCATTGGAAATTCGTGGAAAATAGCAAAGTGGGATTTCCTGGAGCAATGATTGGCCCTTCATTTGTCTTTTGTGCACGTGGACAGAAATATATTTGGTTTTTTTTAAATATTGGCGTTCACAATATTGTTTGTGGTCACCGTCATTAAGATCTCCCAAACCGCGGGGCCTCAGGCCAGGATTAGTACCATTGGGAAAGCCGATGAATAGGGTGCACCGACTTGCGGCCGCTTTACACTAGGGCCCAATCCCAAGAAATCCTGGGCCCAATTTCTACCACTCTTGGGCTGGTCTTGGGCCACCTTCAACAGTCACGATCGCACAAAAATAGTCTATTTTAATACCAAACTTCTTGGGCCCAAGAGCTGAGAGTTGGGTCTCCATTCTAGGAGGGTTGCTTTTTCTTGGTCTGGCCCAAGAAGTTGGGCCAAAACTTGTGCTATGTAGGTGCCATGTAGGCAAATGACCTACTTCTATTTTCTTGGGCTCCATAGTGTAAAGCAGTTGGGCACAATTTTCAGGCATCCGCCAGCCAACGGGAATGCTCCATTCTAAAGCGGCCTTTATAGTCTCACAATTTTTGGACCTGCACTGTAGGAGATATGGAATTGCAAGGGAAGATAATAGGGATAATGTAAGAATCTAATGCACACGGGCAACCTCTGACACAATTGTACGCAGGTTTTTGGCATGTCAAATCTTCCCCACCCTCTCTTGAGAGTGACATGGAACTGAAAGAGTAAACTCCAGTCCTGGGTTATACCACTGGGTGTGTAACTTCCCTTGGGTTTATATTGGGTTACACGACGGGTGCCTGAGTGCCTGGATATTCGTGAACTGGAACAATGACGTGGAGATCTCCCAAACTGCAGGATCTCTAGGTACGTAAGGGATTGCACTTGGACTTAGATGACCTTGGCCGACTGATGAGATATGGGAGGCTGGAGGATTTCATATTTTGGAACTAATGACATGAAAAAAAACCGGCGTAAAGGTAATACCTACATCATATATGCAACACTGTGCTCTTAAGTGTGCTGTTCATGCCAGCTGCTGGTACTCAAAGACCTGGTTTGTCATCAAACGCATCTGCAGACCCACCAATGGATTGTCTGCATTTCATTCATCGTCTCCCTTCCATGACGAGAGGAGGAGAAATTTCGAGTCTTTCAAGAAATCTCGATAGCCATAACTTAGCCATGCTTCACCCAGGCCATGGTCTGTCTCTGTACCACGGATCCCCTACACTTCAAGCACCCAATATCTTGCATTTCCATCACACAGACCAGCTCAATGAGATTACCCAGTGTCCAATTTCTATTGCAAACAGCAGGCACAATTCTTCCATCCAAGTTCGGAGATGTCTTGGCAGAAATTGGGGCAAGGATGCACCTCTGGGTTTTCAGGCAGGCCGCAGCAGAGAGTACAGGGCTCCCGTGTCAACTGCAGCTGTGAAGCAAGAGGAGCCTCTATTGCTTCGTGTGGCCGTCTCGGGCGTCACTAAAATTCTCGGTGTGCTGAATTTTGGCAGGTGAGGAGGATGCAAGTTGGGCAGTAAAAGGGACAATCAATGTAAATTGTAACGACTGTAATCTGCCATTACACTGGACAGTTCGGATTTGACAGGGGATGAGAGACAGTACGAGACCAGTAAGCGTCTAAAAAACACGCTTACAAAGTTTGCATTTTTGTACATACATCTGTGCACCTTTGACTGATTGATTGAGTGGTTGCTTCATTACACGAGATTGCAGCTCAAAAAGTTCCACTATGCAGCTTGAAGAACCGACAACTGAAATTAAAACTGTGGTGGACGCTCTTCGCGAAGACTACCAGCGGGCTTATTTCCTGACAGGTGGGCATTGTCACTCCATTTTCTTGTTGTGGGGGGAAGGTAAGATTTTCTTATTCCTATTTCATCATGTATTGGAAGTTTTTTGTGCGACTACTTTCTCGCTGTGTCACCACCATGATTATTTCAGATTGGTTGACCCCCCAGGATGAGTGGCATATCTAGCACAAACGTCACAAACGCCAATGTATCATGGCAGAGAACATTCTTGCACTACAAGGCAACTCTATCCTGGGATGGCCCTTAGGCATGACAGACAGGCTCCATGACAATGGGCGTTCTCTTAAAAGGCCATTCCATGCTAATTATTGCGGGCAACCAAGGATTGCCCTTTGTGCAGGTGTTTCAGTTAGCAGAATGGCTTCAAGGTTTAGGTCAGCCTCAGACAATGAATGTACTCTGGATAATGCAGTACTCTGTGAGTATGCAGGAGACTTCACAACAGCTTTATATGCTAAGGATTGCTTATTTGCTGACCCCACCATTGAGTTTACAGGTAAGCCCACCTGGTTTTTCCAAGACCCCTCGTTATTTCTTCATCATTCTTCAAATCCAATGGAGATTACTGCACACTTGCCTTAGAGGACCTAGGTCGTTACTATGACCATCAAGGATTGTGACTGGAGGCATATCTCCTATTTGCTGTCTCTATTGAAGGTTGATCTGGAGGTTGTTTCCACGAAGGCCAAGCTGGCTTTCGGCGAAACAGGGGCTGTGTGGATCATATCTTCACTCTAAACCAGATTATCCAGGGAAGGAAAATAGAAGGGAAACCCACTTATGGTTTTTTCCTGGATGTCAAAAAGGCTTATGACACAGTGTGGAGAGATGGCCTATGGTTCCGCCTCTGGTCTTGTGGGATCAAGGAAAGATGTGGAGAGTTGTCCACAACTTGTATGCTCACACCAAAAGCTGTGGTCACTGTTAACGGACAGAAGTCCAACTTCTTTGACATAGACCAAGGTGTAGCTCAAGGATGTACTCTCTCCCCTCTGCTCTTCAATGTTTTTATCAATCAACTCCTCGAGGATGTGGAAAGTGAGGGATTTGGGTTAAGGGTGGGTGATACCACCATACCAGTCCTTATGTTTGCGGATGACTTCGCAGGCATAGGGGAGACTCCAACCAATCTCCAGGAGTTGATTGATTGCGCGAAGAGATACTTTGATCTTTGGGGGCTAGAGGCTAATGTCAGCAAATGTGCAGTGGTAGCATTCAACGACAGAGGAGAGGGAGGAAGTGATCTTAAGTGGCAGTGGGGTAGCCAAGAGATCCCGGTCCTCCCTTCCTACACTTACCTGGGCGTTGAATTTTCCTCCAATTGTAATTGGGATGCACATATCCGGAAAGTTGTTCAAACTGGCAAGGGCAAAGCTCTGGGGCTCACTAAATTTTTCCACTAAAGAGGGGTCAACTCTGAGGTTAAGAAAACCATGCTTTGCCGCATTATTAGACCTGCCTTGGAGTACGGATCTGCTATATGGGTTGATAACTCCAACCAGGCTAAGTCTCTAGAATCCATTCAAGTGGGGGTGCTTAAGGAGTGTATGTCAGCATGCTCCAAAAACAGCCAATGTGGCTGTTCGGGGGGTGAGTTTGGCATTCCGTCCTTAAGCTCCCGACGAGATGAATTCAAGGTCAGATGGTGGGGTCAGCTGCAACATATGCCCAACACCAGATATCCTAAGTTAATTGACTCTATATCTTGGAAACAGGACCGCCCTGTCAAACAGGCTGAGTCCTGGCAGAAGAGAGTAGAAGAGATTCTCAAGGTCCTGGACCTGGATCCGCAAGTCTTGACCCTGCTGGATAAATCTGATTAGAGGCTGTAGTGTCCGATGCCATGTCTGTTGCCATGAGATTGTCTGATGAAAATGAAGTTAGGCAGAAAACCTCCCTGAACTTGTTTCCAGTCAGTGACATGGGGGAGGACATCTTGGATGACCTCAAGGGTCTACCCACTCTCGGCACTAGACTGAAATTTAAACTCAGGGCAGGAAGCCTACCTTTGAACAGCAAACAGAAGCAGAGAGGAAAGGGAGAGTGCAATTGCCCATGTGTGGGCAATCTGAAGACAGTATTCATTTTCTGATACACTGTCCGGGGTTCTCTCACCAAAGAGACGCTCTCTTCAACTCTATCAAGGGAATTGTGCCTGTACCCCTGTTTACCAACTTTGAAAGTCTCGAGGCTGAGCCAAAAGCCCAGGCCCTCCTGAGGCCTAGTTTATGGCAAATCACACACAGCAGATTGATGCTTGTGTGAAGGGATTTCTAGAGGATATCTGGAAAACCCGGATTAATTCTTTATATGAAGGTAAGTCTTACTACCAACGTCAGCCCCCGACAGAGATAGGTTCTGTCCCTTTTGTTCCCGCTCAAACTGGGCGCGGGGTCAATGGCCACAAGGCTACGGCAAACAACGTCTTATGAGTACAATCTATTGAAGGCACCAGATATAATTCTCTTTGGTCAGAGTTCTCACATAAACAAGCACAAAGAAAGGGCATCCTTCCACTCTTGGCTAATGCATTTACAGGGTTGTGAGTGGCAGGGAGGGATAAGTACCAACGCAATTTGATGCTGTTGGTGCCCTTCTTTGAGGATCCATCACTAACTCTGTTCAGCATTGAAGAGGTCTGTTCTGCCTTTTGACATATGCTAGTTTATTTCTCTCCCTGCAAGGTTCTTTATACCAGGCACCAGATAATGTGGTAGGAAGTGACATATAGAGATCTTGCATGGTAATGCAGGTTGTTGAAGATGGCACAAGGCTGATCAAAGCTCGCTGGAATCTCAGGTATTACGCACTGGGCTCAAAGTTACTTTACTCTCTGTTCATATCAATCACAGGGGTGTACTTCTGATCCACCTTTTCAGATTATTGTTATGAAGAATACGGGTGCAATCTGTCAGTTTGTTCTTTGACGCATAATGATATTGGTAATGCAATTGACTCTGGTGTGTGAACAGAACCTATCTACGGCTGCCATGGAAGCCTCTGATTGCATTGGATGGTTCTACAGTGTACAATGTGAATGCTGACTCCAAAGTGAGTGTCTGAAAAATTTCTGTGTCTGCATTCTAATTATGCTGGATAGTAAGTGCTCCTTCCTCTTCATGGTAAATGGGAGCTGCATATATTCTCCTTGTTTGGGAAGTCTTGTCATGATGCAACATAGCATGAAGAAGAGAGATCTCAAAGACAGTTCACTTCCACAGGTATTAGATATGAAACTGGTTTTCGACAATATCCATTTGTCATGTCTGTTACAACGATCTGCCATACTAAGTAGTCTAGCATGAACCAGCTCTTTCTAAAGCCATTACAGAAAGGGGACCAAAGAGTTGTAAAGGCTTTACGTAGTCCTGCAGCATGAAGATGTGAGGCTCAAAAAAGAAACCTGTAGATCATTAAACTTGCTTATGGGGAGATTCAATGTTACCTTGCATTACCTTGAATATTGGCAGATTGTGAAGCACGTGGAGAGCTGGAGCATAACAGGTGGGCAAGCAATCCGTCAGATATTGTTTCTTCTCGTTAATATATGAAGCAAGGTAGTTTTTTCTGTTTGTGTTGTTTTGCTTTGTAGCGTTGAGATGTCGCAAACCGCGGGCCCAGCCCTTGTGCTTGGTACCGTCGGAAAGCCCTCGATGAGGAGGTGTTCACCGACTTGGTCTAATAATTTTTGGACCTGCCATGTGGGAGATATGGAATTTCAAGTACTTTTTTGTCTCTGGAAATTCATGAAAAATAGCAAAGTGGGCTTTCCTGGAACAACGATTGGATATATCACTACTCAACAAATTCATGGAAAAAATAAATTGGTGTTTTCTGGAATATAAAATCACTGTATAATATGTGCTCAACGACACATTATGAATGTACGAACTATGGAGTCCAAGAACTGAGGTAAGTGCCCCAAAAGAAATAAGATCTACCCGAGAATTCCATAGAAACACATCAATATATGAAACGAGGTACAAAAACAAGTGTTTTCTTCAATTCTTCACACATGGGCCTTGACATGGAGACGCACTTGGATACATAGGGGATTGCACTTGGACTTAGATATGTAGAGCAGTTTCATTCGGGCCCTGATTCTAGAGTGGTCGAGGAATTACTGCGGCCCATGAATCGGGGCCCTGATTCTAGAGTGGTCGAGGAATTACTGCGGCCCATGAATCGCTGCGTAGGGAGGCCACGTGTATTAAGGAATGAGATGAGGGGGTCCAAAAAAAAGAAGGGAGGAATTGGTCAAATTTAGAATAGGGAGTCTTGTAAGGTTGACATGTGTCAAGGGCCTTCTAGAAGGGTCCCACCGCCTTGGGGGGCTATATAAGGGAGGCCCTCCCCTCTTACTACCTACTAAATTAATAAATAGTGGGCTCTACAAAGGCGGGGCCCCCAAAAAAAAACAGCAAACATGAATCAATTAATTACTAGAAAACTGACTATGTTACTAAGGCAATGATGTGTGCTCATTATTTAGACAAATTGTCAACCACGACGGCTGGTGGCAAAACTGGTTTTTATCCATTTTTCAACTGAGCCTTGAGGGGAATAATATACCCCATCTGTGAGTCATACAACGTCAGAGCCCCAACCTGACAAACAAATGACAGGGGTTTGATTTGAACCCCAACGCCACAGCCCAATGCACAGGTGTCTTACCATGGGGCTACAGTCCTGTTGTGTAATAATCTTCTCATTTCTATTTACCCAAGTTACCGGAAGGTAAGCAAAACTATTCTTATATTTATCCGCAAGTGATTACGCACATGCACAAATCCTCAACCATTAGGTTGTGCTTGAACCTTGTTTCAGCTATAGAATCAAATTAACATTCACACCATCCAATAGGGGGTGGCCCACCCCCGAAAGGGGGCAGTAGCCGTAAGGCGAAGTGGCTCTTAGTTACGCCGGTTTCGGCCGGAGTCTTCTCTCTCACACCATCCAATTTTCACTCAGAATATGCGAAGAATTTACTCTCAATCTACTTTAAAATTCCATACATCCACTTGGAAATTATGTTGATGAATCCCCCACTAGAGTCATGTCAATCAAGATCGAGGATTGTAGATCAAATCTGTTGGTGGATTTTTCTCTTCCTATCAGTATCACGACTTGTTCAGTTTACAAGGTACTTGGGAGGAGCAGCATGCCACACAAGAGGTCCTTTGGGTTGACGGTTGGTTGACTCCTCCTTGGGTGAAAGAAAAGCTAAGTTAGCCGCTTTCATGACACAAGGTCAAGGACAATGGGGTGAGGGCATCTTCTTCTTCAAACACATTTCGGCCTGTTTTGTCCTCTTATCATAATGGCTGTATATTTTATGTCGATTTCTGCTAGTTAGCTCATCGGTTGATGTATGGTGGTTTGGATTGATTTGGACATGTTACTTTCCAATGTGGCAACAGGCGAATATCCTACAGCAGGAAACAAAGACGAGAGAAGCATTGGAAGGAATTTTTTCATCCCAGTCAATGGTGGAACAATTGAGGCAAGAAGGTGAATGCCTGTTAGATTACAGAGGGAAGCAGACAACAAGATGCATCGCAGAGTTTTCTTGGAAATTGCCATCCTCTCTCTCCCCAGCACGTGTAAAGTCTTGGGAACTAGTATCTGATAAGTAGGGTGAGGATGTTTGCTTGAAAGAATTAGGCTGTCTTTGTCAGCTGCTAGCAGCAAGGAAGGGGTGAAGCCCAACCGGGTCCAGTTTGCGAGCCTGGCAGTTCTGTAGAAGGGCAAAGAGGTCCAGGTGACATCATCAAGGCTGGAATTGTACCAGATGTCATTCTGAACCTCGCAGACATGTATGCCAAAGTGGGGAGCATTGCAGATGCAAAGGTAGTGTTCGACAATACGGCTGAACGAAATGTGGGTGTCCTGGAGTGCTATGATTGCAGTGGGATGGAGGCTTTGGAGACCGATGAGCAAATGATGCGGGAAGGAGTGAAGCCCAACTGGGTCACGTTTGTTTGTGTTTGCAATGCAAGAGGGAATGTGTACTTATCTCTGTGTTGGGCCTCCACAAAACACACATTCTTTTTGCAACACAGTAGGCTCCTTAACCCAAAAATCCCTGAGTGAGGTAGAGGGATAGTCGAAAGTTGCAAGTTTGGGTTCACCCCTCGTGCTCGCAATTCGTCTCTCTCTAATTATTGAAATGTAGAAATTTCTCCAAGCAAATTGTTCGATGCTCTTCGGGTTTTGCCTTTTGCCAGGCGGTCGCAACCAAGTGTGTTTAGAGGCTATACCCAGGTTGAGAATGAGAAGTCTCAAAGCTTGGACTGTTTGCAAGCTCCTCCACTGATGGGTATCTTGAGCTGTAGGCTGTGATATTGTGGCCAACGCGAGTGACCTTAATCTGCGTAAGCATTGCCACAACATCCCTCATGGTCGGGCGATCTCCTGCATTCTGCTTGGTGCATGAAAGAGCTACTTTTATGAGGTGACACATCTGCGGCCCATGTATCGGCACTATGCCCTGCAACCGCTGGTCAAGCACTCCCAAAATCCCCTCAGAAGGGACTGCTCTCACCCAGAGATTGAGCTCTTCGTCAATCACACTCGTGGGTTGTTTCCTGTCAACATTTTCATGTAAGTTAACCCCTAAACGCCCGCAGGCCTCCGTTGACTTTTTACCAAAAAGCGGGGCCGGCTAGGAAAACTAGCGTAATTTTTGAAAAAAAATGAATCTTGAAAAGGTAACCGGACATTATGAAGCCACCTACCCCAGGCAGGTCCTGCCCAATTTTGGAGCCAATCAGACAACTAGTGCAAAAACCCCACCGTTGCGAGTGGGGTCCATTTTTGGAAATTTGTGCAGCCAAAAAAAACCAAAATGGAGATTTGTGGTCGGGATGGAAAAAAATCGGCCCAAAAACGTGATGGCCGTCCAACACGATTTAAGCAATCGATCTCGCATGGACCATCCTAATGTAGACACACAGTGCACCCACCAAAAAAAACAAGAAAAGGCCAAAATTTGCTCCTGGCAGAACTATTTGTGTAAAAAAAACGACCAATTTTGGGCCGGCGGGCATTTAGGGGTTGAAAGATAAGCTTGACTTCTCTAGGTGTGAGGAGAGCTTATTCTATGCATATATAATCTACGTTACATTAGTCTCTATCTATTAATTCTATCATGGTATCAGAGCCTGGTTAGGAATTACTCATAGATTTTCTTTATCTCGTTGAAAATGGGTCTCTTTTGATAGAGCGCCCAGGAAGTCAATGAGATATAAAATGAATAAAGCAGATTTTCGCAAGTCTAAGATTCTATTGACAAAGATTAATATTGCAGTATCCCAGCAATGGCTGATCAAACTAAGAATATAGAGAAGTTGGATGGTCCTAACCAGTGTTGTAATGGTATGTGCGAGTCGGTTGGGGTATATGCACTGGTATGAGTAAGGGTATTGTAGAACATACCAGTTGGGTATGTCTTGGGGCGTATACACTGGCTATACCCTGGACCCTGGGTTTTGAACACTGGACCTACCTCTCTACCTACCATACCAGTCTAAGTATGAACTATTTTCATACTCGGCTTGAGACCCGTATTGAGGGTTGATGAACCCAAGCTAGCATGGCTATATGTAATGATACAATATTTTTGTGCTTATCCTCATTCACATTTGTGCAATGTAAAAAATAACACTATATCTTTGGGCTCCCATCGGCTGGCATCATTTATTTGAGCCGCTAGCATCATGTATCCCAACCACTAGTACAACATGGATCACCATAATATAACCATGTACCAAAAACATAAATTTATAAATAACAGCAGGCGTTTGTGGGTACAATTATACAAGACATGTAGAAATAACATGAAGTTAACCTTAAAATCCATAATGTCATTTGAGTTTTTGTCATATCCATGCCTAGGATTAGGATATCTCAAAATTCGAAATACCCATACCCATCCTATAACCTACCCTGGGCAGTCCTAATCTACCCCGGGCCCTACCAGTTGGACCCAACAGCCAAGTTGGAAAGTTGGACCTACCAGAACTAGTCCGGTAAGCCAAAATGGACATACCAGTACAACATTGGTTCTAACTTCTCCACTTGGAAAATTAGAATGTTATATTTGCTTAAAAAAGAAAATTATGGGATTTAGTGATAGGCACTGAACAGTGAAATTAAACCTACAAGTATTGTATCTCTTGGAGGAACAGTAGTCAATCCTCCTGCTACTGGACAAGGATCTATCTCAAACTGGGATGATAGAGACAGATTTGCTCAAATGATAATTGTGGATAACGTTAAAAATTCATGTCTAGGTCATGCTACATCAAGTAATACTGCTCATGAAAATTGGTCAGAAATAAAGAAGATGTATCAAAATTCAGACATGATGAATAAAGCTTCTCATTTAACAATAATAGGGTCATGAATGCCCGCGCGTGTGGCTGCGGTGGGGCCCGCGTGTGGCAGAGGGGTTCGCGGGATCGCGGAGGGTGGGAGCGCCCCTACCTGGACCCCGCCAATCCCCGCCAGTCTGCTTGTTGGGTCTGCCCGGCAAGCTGGTCTGCTAGGGCCTACAAAACACATGAGCTAGTCTGTTGGGGCCCACAATATGCACATAAAGCATTAGTTATTGCATAGGTTTGCAGAAAGCAGTGGGTAGTGTGGTGGTTAAGAGCAATGAATGATAAACACGAGGCATGTTGTTCGAAATCTCGTTACGTTGTATCGTGGCAGTAATGTGTGTTATTAAATACATATTTTGTCGAAGGGTCTGCCGGTCTACTGGAAGGGGTTCTGCCCAGTCTGCTGGAGAGGTGCTGGTCCGCTCGTCAGTCTGCTGGAGGGTCTGCTAGAAGGTTGGAGTCGGTCTGTTGGAGGGTTTGCCCAGTCTGCTAGAAGGTCCGCCACGGTAGATTAACAAGGACTTAGAAAAAATTCAGAATCTCGCCGACCCGATGAATGGGCGGTGGGCTTATGAGCTCACCCCAAGGGTCGTACTGGCGGGCCCGCCTGTGCATTCATGACCCTATTATTAAACAATGAGAGGCATGAATAAACACTTTTGTAAGTAAAAAATATGTTAACTTTGTTATGAATGAAGTGTGAAAACACCTATGCTATCCAAAGTCAATAACAAGTGTAAAACATCTAGAATTAGATTAAATAGATCTTACATCAAGAGAAAAAGTGTTCACAAGAGAGATCTGCACTCTCTGTGTCTCGGCTGAGTCTGGTGGTTCTACATCTACTCAACTATTGAGCTCTATACCGTTCCACACACGCCTTGGTGACTTCAACCACCCAACCACTTCAGATGTAAGACTTGGATGTAACTACACATCTTTAATCTATAATCCATTACATCCTACACTATAACTGACAAAGAATTATAGATGTATTCCTTCGCTCCCACGGTCCAGTTCGGGTTCTGACTTTTTAACATGGGGGCGGTTCCGATTACCGGTTAGTTGCTGGAAAAAAAACACCGGTTCCCGGTTAGGTTCCGGTTCTTCTTTAAAAATATATTAATTTTTTTTTAAATATTCTTCTGGAAAATTAGATGAACTGATCTGATTGGTCATACTGAATATTCAGAATTTTCAACTAAAACCAGGGAATTTATTAGTAAAACAGAAGTAAATAAACTTATATGTTTTTTGTGATTGTCTTTTATGGTAAGTTAAATACGCATGGTCTCCATTAAAAACGGAAAACCAGAGATTTTATAAGTTTTCGTATGGTGTAGCAAAGAACAACTAAAACAAACTAACTACATAAGGATCTTAATTCAAAATACAAAACAAATTAAACATGTGTAATTCTATGGTTACCTTTTATGGTGCAGCAAAAGCACAACTAGAAAAAACAACATAAATTTGTGTTTTTGGGATGATGCTTTGTCGATATAGCATACAACAAACTAAGTACACGGGATGTCACTGAAATTTTCAATAAAATGACAAATAAACAAACTCCAATCAAAGGAGTAGTGTAATATGTTGAACAATAATTTGTCTCTAAGACAAATCATTCTACCTCAAAGAGGTTTGTCTCTGCAATCAAGTCCTCAATCTCATCTAAGAGGACTTCTTCCCTATCCAAAAACTCTTTCATAGAAGTACTAAAGCAACCAACTCTAGCATCATTTGGCCAATTCTTGACTACACTCACAAGCATATCAAGGTTTTCAATATTTAACCTGCACCGTCTCAAGCTTGTTATGACACCTGCAATACTAAAAACCCTCTCAGCTTCAATCTGAGATCCAACTATGCCCAAGATTAGCCATGCCAAAAATCCCACATACGGAAAAAGAGACTCATGTTCTTTCCACCATTTCAAATGAGCCACGCACTCACCCTCAATTATCTTCGTCCTTCTGAAATGTGATAGTTGTTCTCTCACTACTGTCAATGTCATGTCTTCATTGTGGTCATGCACACCAAATAAGGACATTTCGTCCATTGTGGAGTGGGCTGTGATTGGGCCGGAGTATCCGGATGTAAGACCTTGAAACACTTTACCAAAAGAGGCTCTAACACCATGCTATCATATTGGGATAATATGCAAAGCACGCTCTTTGCCCACATATTGTGATACCAATGACAACCCCTTGTAACGTGGGTCAAGCATAAGCGCGAGCATATTGTGAGCTTTGCGCAATTGAAACATTTTTTTTTAAAAAAAAAAAATGGTTCCAAGACATATACCACCTCTCGAGCCATCTGCCATTCCAACAATGTCAACTCTGTTGAGAAATCCCTCATGCAATGATCCACAGTTGCAGCCCTGGGAGCACTACTTACTCGCATGCGAATTGTTGTGCAATGGTTGCATTAAGAGCATCGGACAACAGCCAAAATCCCCCAGATTGATTCATAATGCACTCATGAACCACAGGCCCTAGAACTGTAGAAATTGATTGGGCAATGGCCCACACTTGTGGACTTGGTATGCGAGACTACAGTGCCAATGAGGTTTGCCTAGAGTAACAAGTGATTACGGCTTGCCTAAACTCCAAAGTCTCTTGGAAGAGGATCACCTTGGAAGCAAACCGTGTCTTCACCGGAGTCTTCAATTTGCCGGGATGAATGCCGCTGTCCACACATGCCTTTGCTCATTCTTGTCTCCATTTGCCACTTTTTTTTTGTCCAAGTAATGGTTTTTTGCAACTCTGATTGGACATTTTTTTATAGAAACCGATCTCATATCTGCGCATACGTTTGCATCATTTGTTGCATACTGGCAACACTTGGACATTGCATGCCCAAAACAGCTACCCACAAATGGAGAATCCAACCCCAAACACGCACATGAGACCACCGAATTCAAAGCATTGGTCAAAGTGGCCAAGTTACCTCCCTCATCTTTGACGTAAGCAATAATGCGAGTATTGAGGCCATACTTCACAAGAATATTGTTGACTTGATGTGCCATGGCAGCCCCAGATGTGTCAGGTGTCTCAAACATACCAAGAGTCACATAACATTGCTCCCACTGTTCATTAATAAAGTGCGCTATGATGACAAAGGTGTCAGTTCCCCCTCTTGACATCCACAAATCAAAACTCACAGAGCAAGTAGCACAATTCTGAAGAGATGGGGACATGTAGCGCTCTTTCGTCTTCTGTGCCAAGATTGGAATGGCCTCATTCACAAATGTCCGTCGAGAAGGGAAAACAATCCGAGGATTTTGCCTCAACACCATCCATCTTAGCCAAAGGGATTCTACCAAAGACAGTGGAACCAACTCCTTTGCAATGAACAAGACTAAATCCTCATTGAACTGCTTCTGTTGATCATCATTTTGGTTGTATGGAGTGGAGCTCCCAAAAAAAAAAACTATGTTTCCAGGAGTGGGGCCGGGCCTCTTTTTTGCTGGCCTACAGGCCTTCTCAGGTCTTTCATTTTCCCTCTCAATCCACCTACGCAAAACAATGTCATGTTCTTGATCCACATGCTTTCGAAGGGAGAGATACCATTGGTTTTGTTATAGGTCACAATGCCCTTCTTGCTTGCAGGAGTGACACCAACAGGATGACATAGAACACACCTCATTTGTTGTGGATTTGTCCATTGAGCAGAGTCTTTTGTTGCATAGAATGCCCATGTCGAAGCAGTGCGATTGTGGGGCTTCCAAAAATCCCGTTGTTTTTCAATTACTGGAAGCTGCGCCTCCACATCCAACACCGTGTGTGATGGCGAAACTGTGGAAGATGACATTGCAGCCGAGGCTTGAAGAGCTGATGTAAATGAGGCTGCATGATGAGCATCCTCCGCAACATGGCACTCCACCAAAGCTCTCTCATTATCAACATTGATGTCAGGAACAACTTCCCTTTCTAGTTTATCGAAAATATTGGGCTCCATGACATAAAAAGCTTGTGGAACAACTCCTGTGTAAAAACAATGCAAACAAAGAATCCAAAAAGCATTTAATAATTGTGCACAACACATATATTTACAAAAGTTTGGAATGGTATATGGCTGGCCAAAACGAAAGTGTGGGGAGAGACACCGCACTGCTCATTTATTATTTCATATTGAGCTGAATGTTATATACACGACCTACATTTAGATCTACGTTATTTTCTTTATCTAGTACATGTACATTTACATTTTCAAATTACAAAAACTACCTGGCAAGTTGGGGGTGGACCAGTCTTATGCTTCAGTGGTCAGCTTGGCTACTTCATGCCTTGGGAAATGATCTGCAATGCCCCCACCACATATAAATAAATCAGTCCTTGTTGTACCACAACATGAAGAGTTATACTAAAAATTATGAAGCTTTAAAGTGGGGTGATTGTCCACAAGAGGTAGGGGCTGGCTGTCAAGCCTTCTTGATATTTGTGCTCCCCTTTCCGAGTTCAAACTTTCACTATGAGAGGAGGAGCAAATCATCCCTTTGTTGTACCACACATTGGAAAAAATAAAATAAAAAACTAAGCTATTAAAGGGTGGGGGCTTACCATAGGATGAGGGGGCTGGTTAGCAGGCTCTAAACTCGCACTCCTCCTTCTTGTGTGTGATCTACATAGCAACAGAGTAGGGGGCTGAGCAGCCCCTTGCTATGCCAATTTTCTGGGAAAAAAAAAAAATGCAACATTGAATTAGGGGCATGCTTATATGTGTGGTGGAACGGGGGCTGGTTGGCAGGCCTCCCTACTTGCCCTCTTTCCCTCCCATGCACGATCTACAATAGCAAAAGAGCAAGGGGCTAATCCTCTTATATCACAAACTTAAAATAATTAACAAAAAAAAGAACAATGAAGGGGAAGTATACGTGGGTAATGGGGGCTGGTTGGCGGGTCAAGAGGCCTCCTATTTTTGCTCCCTTCCCGAGTGCAACATATCACTATGAGGAAGGGCGAATCAGCCTTTTGTTGTACCACACATTGGAAAGAATGACATTAAAAAACTAAGCTAAAGGGTGGGGGCTTACTGCAAGATGAGAGGGGCTGGGTAACGTGCTTTTTTACTTACATTGGACCTCCTTCTTGTGTGTGATTTGCATTAGCAACGGCTAATCAGCCCTTGCTATACCAATTTTATGGAAAAAAAAATGAAGGGGGATGCTTACATGTGCGGTGCAAGAGGGGCTGGTTGGCCAGCCTTCCTACTTGCCCTCCTTTCCCTCCCATGCACGATCAGCCGTAGCACAAGACACCCATGCTTGGTAAATCCTGCCAACATTATATTCCACATGATCAAGATCGTTGAGGCATTCTATTGAATGCTTCCGCATCTTTTGCTCATAGGTCCCCAAAGCCTCCATCCCACACCCATGCTGAGCATATCCTGTGATCATCGCATTCCACGACACCACATCCCGATCAGCCATGTTGTCAAATACTCTCTTTGCAACCTTCATGCTCCCGCATTTCGCAGACATGTCAACAAGGCTATTGTTCAAAATCAGATTTGGTACAACTCCAGCTTTCATATGTTAGCATGGACCTCTTTGCCGTTTTCCAGGGCTGCCAGTCTCGCACAAGCCTTGAGAATGCAAACAAATGTGACCTGATCGGGCATCACCCCTTGCTGTATCAGTTGATCATATGTCTCGAAGGCATTCCTACCACAACCATGCTTGGTATATCCTGCCACCATATTGTTGAACACTAGACATGCCTCCCTTACACTCCCATATTTGGCATACATGTTAACAAGGGCAGTTTCCCAATTACTGTATGACGAAATTCCAGCTTTGATAATGTCAGCATGGATATCTTTGCCCTTCTCCAGGGCCACCATGCTGGCACCAACATTGAGAACACAAATGAATGTGGCTTGCACACGCATTACAAATGCACACAAACGTGATGTGGTC
The DNA here is from genome assembly GCA_030704615.1 of Takakia lepidozioides. Lineage (NCBI taxonomy): Eukaryota > Viridiplantae > Streptophyta > Takakiopsida > Takakiales > Takakiaceae > Takakia > Takakia lepidozioides. The sequence continues at coordinate 51,885,251 of CM060732.1, forward strand.
GGGCTTCCCCCCTTCCCCCATCATGGACCTCTTTGCCCTTTTCCAGGGCTGCCAGGCTTGCACAAGCATTGCAAACGCTCACAAACGTGATGTGGTTGCATTTCACCCCTTCCCCCATCATTTGCTCATAGGTATGATCCAAGGCCTCCATCCCGCGCCCCTGCTGTGCATACCCTGCAAGCATCACGTTCCACGACAACAAATCTCGTTCAGCCATATTGTTGAACACTCCCTCCACATCGTCAATGCTCCCACATTTGGCATACATGTCCACCAGGGTATTGTTCAGAATCACATCTGTACAATTCCAGCTTTGGCGATGCAACCATGCACCTCTTTGCCCTTTTCCAGGGCTGCAGGCTTGCACACGCACTGCAAACGCACACAAACGTGATGTGGTCGCGCTTCACCCCTTCCCCCATCATTTGCTCATAGGTCTCCAAGTCCTCCATCCCACGCCCTGCTGTGCATATCCTGCAAGCATCACGTTCCACGACAACAAATCTCGTTCAGCCATATTGTTGAACACTCCCTCTATATCCTCAATGCTCCCACATTTGGAATACGTGTCCACCAGGGCAGTATTTAGGATCACACCTGGTACAGTTCCAGCTTTGGCGATGCAACCATGCACCTCTTTGCTCTTTTCCAGGGCTGCCAGGCTTGCACACGCATTGCAAACGCACACAAACGTGATGTGGTCGGGCTTCACCCCTTCCCCCAACATTTGCTCATAGGTCTCCAAGGCCTCCATCCCACGCCCCTACTGTGCATACCCCTGCAAGCATGGCGTTCCACGACACCACATCTCGTTCAGCCATGGTGTTGAAATTAACTCCCTTCACATCCTCGATGCTCCCACATTTCGCATACATGTCCACCAGGGGATTGTTCAGGATGACATCTGGTACAATTCCAGCTTTGACGATGTCACCATGGACCTCTTTCCCCTTTTCCAGGGCTCCCAGGCTTGCACACGCATTGCAAACTCACACAAATGTGATGTGGTTGGGTTTCATCCCTTCGCACATCATTTGCTCATAGGTCTCCAAAGCCTCCATCCCGCACCCTTGCTGTGCATATCTTGCAATCATCACACTCCACGACACCACATCACGTTCAGCAATACTGTCAAACACTCCATTTGCATCCTGGATGCACCCACATTTGACATACATGTCGCAATGTTCAGAATGACATCGGGTACAATTCCAGATTTGATAATGTCACCATGGACCTCTGTGCACTTTTCCAGGGCTGCCAGGCTTGCACACGCATTGCAAATGCAAACAAACGTTATGTGGTTGGGCTTCACCCCCTTCGCACATCATTTGCTCATAGGTCTCCAAAGCCTCCATCCCGCGCCCTTGCTGTGCATATCCTGCAATCATCGCACTCCATGACACCACATCTCGTTCAGCCATACTCTCGAACACTCCCTTCATACATGTCCATGAGGGTATTGTTCAGAATGACATTTGGTACAACTGCAGCTCTGACCATGTCGCCATGGACCTCTTTGCCCTTTTCCAGAGCTGCCAGACTTGCGCATGCATTGCAAACGCACACAAACGTGATGTGGTTGGGCTTCACCCCTTCCCCCATCATTTGCTCATAGGTCTCCAAAGCCTCCACCCCACGTCCCTGCTGTGCATACCCTGCAAGCATCGCGCTCCACGACACCACATGTTGTTCAGCCTGCATATTGTTGAACTTTCAAAACTGCCTTTGCATCCTTAATGCACCCACATTTGGCATACATGTCCACCAGGGCAGTGTTCAGAATGACATCTGGTAGAATTCCAGCTTTGACGATGTCATCATGGACATCTTTGCCCTTTTCCAGGGCTCCCAGGCTTGCACACGCATTGCAAACGCAAACGAACGTGATGTGGTTGGGCTTCACCCCTTCCCCCATCATTTGCTCATAGGTCTCCAAAGCCTCCCTGCTGTGCGTACCCTGCAAGCATCGCTCCATGACCACATCTTGTTCAGCCTGCATATTGTTGAAAACTGCCTTTGCATCCTTAATACACCCACATTTGGCATACATGTCCACCAGGGCAGTGTTCAGAATGACATCTGGTACAATTCCAGCTTTGACGATCTCATCATGGACCTCTTTCCCCTTTTCCAGGGCTCCCAGGTTTGCACACGCAAGGCTGCCCCTTCACTCATCCATGTCACAAACCGGAAATGAGTTAAGGGTTTTATGCCTAACTGTTGTTCGGACATTCTGCACTCTTCCAATATGGCCTTGGACACGTCAGCTTCCAACTTCCAAGTCAACTTCATCTTAGCAGGGTCAGTTCCTCTTGCCTAATATTCAGGTACTTGAAATCTCCTCTTCCCGTTCTGCCAGGACTTCACTTGTTGGACTGGATGTTGGCAAATCCACTACCTTCGTCTCCAGACACAAAACCAATGGTCAGCTTCTCACTATGGTGGCAAATAGAAAATTCCTTTTCCTCCTCCCCCACATCATGCAATAAAAAGCGCATGTCAGGCACATACCCCGCCTCCTTTCATCTGCCCAGACTCAGCTCGGCATCGATTTCCTTAATTCTGGGATGTCATCTACAGCGAAGGTGTGCACCCTGTTGCCAACCTCAATGCAGCAGCGACCTGGCTCCTTTCTAACCCCTCTAACCTTCATCATTCTTCTCACCTTTGCAGTATTATCCCACCTACCAGCTGCAACATAGATGTTTGATAGCAACACATAAGTCGCGGCATCCTAGTGTTCATCCCATTTGAGGATAGATGTTGCCGCACGTTCAGCCATCTCCACATTGCCATGAATTCTGCAGGCATGAAGCAAGGCCTTCCACACCACAACGTCTGGATTGATTGGCATCTTAGTAATCAGATCCACTACCTCATCCAGTTGTCCCGCACATCCAAGAAGGTCCACCATACAGCCAAAGTGCTTTACTGTCGGAGTGACACCATGATCTTGATTTCCTTCATTCAGTAGGCCAGAGTGGCTGCATGCAGAGCAAACACATATAAAGGTGATACTGTCCGGCTTCAAGCCATTCTTTTACATCCCCTCAAATAGTTGCAGGACCTCCCTATGACACCATGCTGGGCATATCCTGCGAACATCGATTTCCACGACACCACATTTTGTTCAGCCATATTGTCGAACGCTCCCTTCGCATCCTCAATGCACCCACATTTGGCATACATGTCCACTAGGGCAGTGTACAATTCCATCTTTGACGATGTCACCAAGGACCTCTTTTCCCTTTTCTAGGGCTGCCAGGCTTGCACATGCATTGCAAACGGAAACAAACGTGATGTGGTCGGGCTTCACCCCTTCCCCCATCATTTGCTCATAGGTCTCCAAAGCCTCCATCCCGCGCCCTTGCTATGCATACCCTGCAATCATCGCACTCCACAACACCAAATCTCGTAGAGTGTCTACTGCAGCCCCATGTTCTGAGAGACATTCTCTGCTGCGTGAAATCACACAGCGGGATGGATCAACAAATAGGACAATTGCTTGTGCCTCACAAACAACATGCATTGAAATTCCAGTGTCAACCTGATATAGATGGACCTACAGAGACAATTTGTTGTTTGCTTCATTTGTTGCTGCAAAAAGCAGTCAAGATGACAAGAGATTTTGGTACAACCAGAAAACAATCTCAACAAGTCAATTGTGGTCATAAGATATCTTTTTCCAGTCTCTGCCATATTTCCGAAATGCTTGATAGAAGAGCTCCAGGTCCTCTTTGCTCCAGGGAGGTCCAAGCATGTCCGACAATTTGCGCTTCTGATCACCAGCCCGCCCACTCACCTCAGTCCCATAACTAGCATTCAAGCATCATCCAAAATTGCTACAAATGACTGCAATTTTCACATCTGAGACAAAGTCCAACCCCTGTAACTCTTTGTCTCTGGAATCAAATCTGTTCACAGATGTATACCAAAAGGTCATCTTTTCTTCTTGGAGGAATGGTTCCGGAATCAAACCATACAAGCTTCAGAACAACAAGGTAAATTAGACAACCTGTCTAAACGGGTTTTTTACTGAATAAAGGCCCTTCACTTTAACCACTTCCCTAACTACAGAATGAGGGACTAAAGGGTCCTTCAGATCCCGATCAACTAGTAAATCTCAGGGACACTAACACACAGATGGATTCCTATAACACATATGGTTATATCCAAATTGCATCATTATCACCACGTTTGATAAAACAATGGTCACAAAAATAATGGCCAAGAAGGCTGAAACATGGAAAAAGAGCAACCTTCAGCTTTGAATGTCAGTCTCACAGTTTGCATTTATTGTTTGTAGTGAACACTGGTTATAGGGAGGTTATGACAGACAGACAACAATTACAATCTAGTCAATGTAAGATTAGGTTTGAAATAGCTTCAAGCAGATGTGGGACTTTTGCAACCAAACACAACCTGACATACCCTTCGTGCTCATGGAAAATCAATCATGGAGACTCATTGTGCGGGTCTGAAACAAGGAAGTAAGGTGTAATCTAAGCTGCACTTTTCTTCTTTCCGTGCCGGCAGAGCAAACGGATTGTCCGCCCCTTTCTTTGGGGCAGGGGACTTCTTCTCTTTCCCCATAAGCTGGCACCTGTCATGCAAACCCACAAGTTGGCCTCATTAGGAAACAACCTCTACATTCCAGACCAAAAACAAAAAAAACCAAGCATGTCGGGGGCTGAGAGCAGCAAGTGCTCGGGGTCTCGAGAGGGGGCAACAAAGAGAAAAGAAAAAGGTGGTGGGGGGGGGGAGAGTGACTGAGCACCACGGGCTCAGTCACCCCCCCCCCCAAATTTTCTTTATTTTTGGTTTCCTGATCTCTCCCTCTCTCTCCCTCTCTACTGGGAATTGGCAGTTTGCTATCAGTGTGGATTTTTTGTTCCTCTATCAGGCTTTTTCATCCATACCGGATGAGCCACCAGGATGGACACTGAATTACCTCTAGGATGGTTCTTTTGGCCTTTTCATTCCTCCTCTATTGACTCTCATCCATACCGGATGAGTCACCATGGAAGAAAAGAATTACCTCTATGGAGGTTGCCAACAACATCCTGTTTTTCCATCCGTGCCGGATGAAAAACTACCAGGGTGATAATTTTTCATTCCTCTTTTATTGACTTTTGTTATCCATACCGGATGGTCTGGAAAGGAATGATAGAATTACCTAGATGGAGGTAAGGCGCTGCCACGGATGATATTCCCTACTTTTTCATCCTGACACAAGTGAGTTGTCTATGGGTGACATGATTATGACCTGGAATTGATCTTTACTACCCCTAATTATGATTAATTATGGTGGAAACCCTAACCCCTACCCCAAAACCTATTAACAATCCAATGTCGTCTCTCCCGCTGTCAGAAGCACGCGATGTGCTTCTGAGCTCGCGAGGAGAATGTTATGGCGGGTGTGCTTTGGTGGCTGCCCCGTTTGTGGTGTCGTACCCATGCTGGACGAGCGCCTGGGGGGGCGCGAAGGCGGCGCCTTGTCTCTCTTGCAGCGGGAAACACCGCTATGAAAACAGTGGCATCTTCCCTCCTCTGGCTTTTTCTGTACTTAGCAAGGATGCTTATGATGGGAAGTTCTCTCCCTCTTTTCTAGTGCCTTGCATTTGTGCCTGCTTTGCTTCATTGCTTATATGCTTTGTGGAGGCGGCTTGCTGTGGGTGGCGATGGCGCATAACCCTCTTCCCCAATCGCTTAAGGTGCCTTTGGAGTTTAGGGATTCTCATGTTCTTATCTCTTTCTCTTGCTCTTGAGTTTCTTAGTTGACGTCGATGACAAGTGTGAGGGTCTGTGATTCACCTGGGGTTCCACAATCCTCACTAACCTGTTGGTTTTTGTGGGGGCTTGTGATGGGACTAGGTGAGGACCCTCACCTACTTTGAAGTTTCTTGAGCATGCAGATTGGGATATGGGCTGAGGAGACCTATGGGTTTGTGCGCTGTGAGGTGGCTGCTGCCTGTAGCCCCGATTTCAACCCGACTGCCCCTGGCTTGACATGCTACAACCTGCGTTCTGGCCTTTGTCGTTCTGCCGCCGATGCGCAGCTCGGCCTGACTGGCTTGTTTCCTGAGGCTTGCAGACAAACCATACCCTACCTTTTGATCTTTGACAACAAAGCCCGTGGATTATTAAGCTAGATTGTAAGTTCTTTTGGCCAAAGAGGATCTGGTTTTTGGTGGTATATTTTTGGCGGTTTTGGGTGACTATGGACCTGGGGGCCTTGAAGTTTATGGCGGCAGCCTGGTAGGGTACTGCCCTGCTCCTTTTCAGGCCCGCTTCTAATGTGTATTGGATCATAGTAAGGTGTTCTTTGCATGTCTTAGCATGGAACTCTTGAAGGATGAGGATGGTAAGCTGCAATGGGATCCTACCTATAGTTTTGGCTCTGTCATGACATCAGGCCTATGACCTGCAATGTGGTGTTTTATATACAAAAGAGGCTGGATCTCGACTGTTCATGCTGCTTGTTTGTACAAGTCTTGAACCTGCAATTTGACAAGCTACATTCACATTCCCTTGATACCTTGTATGATCACATGTCTCGGGGTGAATACAAATGATATGGAATCTATTTCATCTTGCTCAAGTTGGACTGCTTGGTGGCATACTGAGATTCTGGCAAACTGCAGGCTGGTCCTTATGCCTTGGCTGATGCATGACCTGCCATAATTATTGGCTGAAATGGTAGGTTGCTAGTATGTGTACAGGCTGAACCAAGAGGCCTTGCAGCCTGCACAGGGACACCAATATCTTATCTTGTCCCACACATGAACACATGATTCATTGGCCAAGATGGCCGGATCTCGGGTGTTCAAGATGCTTGCAACCCCTACATGAACAAACCCCGCCCTCCCACCCTGTTTTATCATGACTGATTGGGTGATGTCAATTCATGGGAAGCTATGACAAGAATGGAAATGTTAGATGGTGCCCTGTTTTGGGTTGTTTATGTCTTTAATTGACAATGACCCTAGTGGGTCTTGTCCATGTCTTGACATGACATGAATATCTTCCCTCACTTTTTTGCTGCTCACAAAAATAAACAAACCACAAGGGAGAGAGGGTGCAGAAAAAGTTAAAAAGATTGTACTCATAAGACGTTGTTTGTCGTAGCCTTGTGGCCATTGACCCCGCGCCTAGTTTGAGCGGAAACAAAAGGGACAGAACCTGCCTCTGTCAGGGGCTGACGTTGGTAGTAAGACTTACCTTCATATATAGAATTAATCTGGGTTTTCCAGATATCCTCTAGAAATCCCTTCACACAAGCATCAATCTGCTGTGTGTGATTTGCCCAATAACTAGGCCTCATGAGGGCCTGGGCTTTTGGCTCAGCCTTGAGACTTTCAAAGTTGGTAAACAGAGGTACTGGCACAATTCCCTTGATAGATTTGAAGAGAACGTCTCTTTGGTGAGAGAACCCCGGACAGTGTATCAAAAAATGAGTACTGTCTTCAGATTGCCCACACAACGGGCAATTGCACTCTCCCTTTCTTCTCTGCTTCTATTTGTTGTTCAAAGGTAGGCTTCCTACCCTGGGTTTAAATTTCAGTCAAGTGTCAAGAGTGGGTAGACCCTTGAGGTCATCCAAGATGTCCTCCCCCATGTCACTGACTGGAAACAAGTTCAAGGAAGTTTTTTGCCTAACTTCATTTTCATCAGACAATCTCATGGCAACAGACATGGCTTTGGACACTACAGCCTCTAAGTCAGATTTATCAACCCATGTTGCAGAACCGTACTCCAAGGCAGGTCTAATAATGCGACAAAGCATGGTTTTCTTAACCTCAGAGTTGACCCCTCTGAAGAAAAAGTTAAAAAGAGAGAGGGAAGATATTCATGTCATGTCAAGACATGGACAAGACCCTACTAGGGTCAATGTCAATTAAAGACATAAACAGCCCATGACAGGGCACCATCTAACACTTCCAGTCTTGTCATAGCACACCAAGTGACGACACCCGTTCAGTCATATAAACAGGGTGGGAGGGCGGGGTATATTCATAATCAGATTCCTGTCATGTACCCAAGTGACCCTCTTGCACAATATAAGTCAGATTGCAGCCTCAGATTATATCATCCATAGTTATCCATAAGATATGCATCATGCAAGATATCTGGGCATATAAGAACTTCTTGCCACATTACAAATCCAAGATATGTATACACAGGTACCTTGAAGTGATCCAAGACAAGCATTATGCAAGGTAGGTAAGAACAGCTTGCCCTACAACACATTCAGGGAATGTACACACAGGCAATTGGAAGGACCAGCCTGCAATTAATTACACTTCGGGCATGCCACCAAGTAAACTTCTTGGGCATGGCAAACCATATTGCTGCTTCACATTTGGCCAAATGTAAGTACCCCAAGGCGTGCATCGTGCAAGGCCTTCTGGGTAGGTAAGAACAGCCTGTCATTGTACAGATTCAGGACCTGTGTACACATGAATCTTGTTGGACCAGCCTGCAGTTAATCAGACTCCAAACATGCAACCAAGTGATCACATTGGGCATGATAAGACTGACTACGACTTCATTCTACATCCTGTACAGTTGCCCCAAGATATGCATCATGTAATGCATTTTGGCATGGAAGAAAGCCCTGCCCTGTCACAGCATCCAGATATGGACACACATACAATTTGAGTGCCCGAGACCAAGCCCACTTGGCCAAGATAAATCATACAATGCATGTGGCTGTTCATATGGCAAAATAAAGTAACTAATCACTGGCCATGGTCCTTTAGAGCTTACCATCACTGTTTCACAGGAGGCTAATGCCATGTTTTGCAAATAGAACCTCACTATGCTCCATTCCACAACAAATCCAGGTCTGAAAACGGCCTGTCATTGCCTTATCAGGTTGTCTTCTTTTACAAAAACCAGACAACCTCATCCTTAAAGCCCAGCAGCCACTGATGCCTTTACCCTTACACCATCAATCCTCTTTTAAGGGCAAAAAAAGAACCTAGTCTAAAAATCCACAGACAAAGCTGTCAAAGATTCAAGACAGGGTAGGATTCACATGTTGTGTTGCATGAGACAAGGCTGCCAGGCCGAAATGCTCCATCAGCAGCAGTAAAAGATAAGTCAAAAGCAAGCATGATCATGTCAAACCAGGAGCAAACGGGCCGAAATCGGGGCTGCAGGCAGTAGCAGTATGTTCATTTTGTTCACATCCTTATCTGCAAGCTCAAGAGAATTCAGAACAAGTAGGGATCCTCACCTGGTCCCATCACAAGCCCCCACAAAAACCAATGGGTTAGTGAGGATTGTGGAACCCTAGGTGAATCACAGACCCCTACACTTGTCATCGATGTCAACTAAGAACCTCAAAAACAAGAGAGAAAGACATGAAGTAAAAGGAACCCTAAACACCAAAAGCACCTTGAGCGATTGGGGAAGGTAATTGTGCGCCATCGCCACCAGCAAGCCACCTCCAGCACAGCTAAGGAGAAGCGAAGCATACAAATGCTAGGTTTAAGAAGGGAGAGAGAGAGATATATACTTCCCCACACAAGCGCCGCTGCGAAATATAAAAGCCAGAGGAGGGAAAGAGACGATGCCATCACGGCGGGGTCTCCCGCCTGTGAGAAAAGACAAGACGCCGCCATTGTGCATCCCCAGGAGCTCGTCCGGCATGGGCACAAAGCAGCAGACAGGGTAGCAGCAGAGCTCAGACGCCATAACTCTTAGCCCACGAGTTCAGAAGCACGAGGAGTGCAGCTGACGGCGGGAGAGACACCCTAGGGCACATCCCGATTTTTCATCCGCGGCGCAATGGGCTAATCAGCCCCTCTTTTAACAAAAATTTAAACAACTAAAAAAATAAAGCTCAATGAAAGGGAGCTACAAGCGGGTAATGGGGGCTGGTTGGCAAGTCCCTCCCTGCTTTGGGCTCCCTCCCTCTCATGCAGAATCTGCCATAACAGAAGCCAGAGGGGCTATCTTATCAAACCCCAATTGTATCAAGAATTAAAAAAACTTCAAGAAAAGGAAGATACTTACCAGTGGGTATTGTGGGCTGGTTGGCGGGGCCCTCTTTGCTTGTGCTCCCTCCAATGTAAAATCTACCATAGTGGAGCAAGGGGCTATCAGCCCCTTGGTATATCATCAAAGAAAACAGGAAAAAGAAAAGAATGATGATCAATGATTACCATGGACCAAGGGGGCTGGAGGCAGGTCGGGCCCTCCTTACTCGTCCTCCCTGCACCACATGCCATAGCAGAAAAGGAGGAGGCTGATTAGCTTCATGGTGAACTAAAGCTAAAAATAGTAAAATAACCAAAAGTGGTGGATGCTTACCAACAAAGGGCTGGTTGACGACAGGGCTGGTTGCGCGGGCCCTCCTACTGGCACTTCCTCCCTCCAATGCGCTACTTACCACAATACAAGAGCATGGGGCCCATTAGCTCCGCTGAACCAAAAAATTAAAAAAAAAAAAAAGAACATGGTGGATTCTCACCAACAACAAGCGACGGCTGGTTGGCGGGGCCCTCCTGCTCACACTCCCTCCCTTTGTGTCCACCACCTGCCACAGCAGCAGAAGAGAGATCAGCCCCCTCTTGTGCGATAAACTGAGAAGAAAAGAAACAAACAACACATTAAATCAATCAACCTAAGAGGGAAAGATAAGGGAGATGGAGATGAAATGAGAGCGAGAGAGAAATCAAACAAATAAAGTAGGAGATGGAGACACGGAACACGAACCTTACCTGGACTGGAGTAGCGAGCAAGATGTATGCGAGAGAGAGCGAGCTGGATGAGTTGTAGAGACACTTAGGGCTACAGCCAACGGGTGGAACCGGAACCGGAACCGCTTTAGAGTCCCCAAACCCCGGTTCCCACACATGTGGTCGTAGCTGGAACCCCCGGCTCCGGTTCCCACACAATCCCCAATTTCCGGTTCCGGTTCCGGTTCACAGCGGGTCCGGTTCCGGTCCGGTTCCACGTAACCGGAACCGGCGGTTACCCGGGCCCAAGCGGGTAACCGCCCAACACTGGTTAAGACAACATCCTCGTATGACAGAATAAGCCCTGACACAAGTTATTAGGTCAAAACACATGCGTATGTCAATATAGAATTTACGCCAACAATTGTACACACAAGTAAAATGATAAGGTCCTCCTTTTGAAGCCCAATCTCTAGTTTGCAATGGAGGAGACTGCCGTAGACCCCACGTCTCTGGACAAGCATACCCAGCAAGGATGTTCAAAAAAGAGCAAGACCGAAAGGACCTAATAAGCTGGTACCAGGAGTCAGACATAGACCAGCTTTATACTTGAAAAACACCGAGGCCGCCTAGCGTCAGTGCGGTGGAAAAATGCACCAAGTGAAGAATCTCCAGCTCAAGAATGAGCAAACACACACGAGAGCGCAAGCCTGACTCACATAAGTAGTAGGCAGCAGCCACCACCGCCCCCATCCTTATAATGTATTTAGAAGGGTCGCTATTGAGATGTAGCATGTGGAGCTATCTAAATCATCCATACAGTCGCATCGAAATGGTCTAAGAATGAGCGTTTGATATCTTCTGTACTTCCCATTGAGCTGGGCCATTGAGCTGGCTGAAGGACTAACCTGAGAAGGAATAGCTAGAGAGAAGCAGTGAGTCAAACTTGTACGAACCGGCCCATTGCTTATAGTACAAGCTCCAATATTCAGGGATGTAAGGCTCCTCATAAGCTCGCTCATAAGTGCCTTGTTGAAGGTTCTTCAGATTTGAGAGATCAGGAGGGATATGTCCGGAGAAATCATTAATGGAGACATTCAAAGAATACAAACGTTCCAAATGTCCCCACCAGGAAGGAAGGTTTCCTGACAAGCGATTCGCCGACAGATCTAACACGACCAGTTTCGTGCAGGTACTGATACACAGGGGAATAGATCCTCCCAGGCTTACGTTCATGAGCAAAAGCACTCGTAGATTTTCAAACCCTGATATATGTAAAGGAAGCTCACCTGCCAACAAGTTGTAGGACAGGTCAAGGACGGAAAGGTTACTGCAACTCTGCAAAGCAGCGGGAAATCCGCCTTCGAACCAATTGTTTGAGAGCGATACAATAGAAAGGTTTTGAAGAGTACCCAGCACATCGGGAATTGCACCAGAAAGGAAATTGTTTGAGAAGTCCAATGTTTCCAAGGCTGTGCAGTTTCCAACGGATAAGGGGAAGCTACCTGTAAACGAGTTGGAGTTGAGATCTAGATATTGTAAGTTCACAAGATTTCCTATCTGGGGAGGGATGCTCCCAGATAATTCGTTACCACTCAGGTCCAGATGTCGCATATTAGACAGGGACCCAAGCTGGGAAGAAATTGGCCCCCGGAGTTCATTTTGCTCAAGAGGAGAGCTAAGAGAGAGCTATGTCACTTGGCTGTAGGCATTGCAAGTAACCCCTGTCCAGTTGCAAGGAGAGCTATCAGCGGCGACCCAATCAAAGAGCTGGTCTTGGCCCCCTGTCAGCCCCTCCTTGAAGGCCAGCAAGGCCGAAATGTTTGAACCTCCGACACAAACCGGCCACAACACACCACAACACAATAGAACCTGGCCGTTAAGGGTGCAGAATGCCCCCCCCCCCGACCATTCCAGTTAGAAGAGTCTTCCACATACTGTTGAGCTGTGGCATAAAAGAGTTTATGATGGGGCAGTTTTTCTTTCCTTTTCTTTTTAATTTTTACGGAAAGGGCATTTGTTGAGTTGGAATATCTGGAATTCGGTAATTGAGAGTTCAAAGGTTTTCTTTTATTGTCGGTTGTAAGTTTCCCTTGTAAGCTTCACGCCCCGTGTGGCTATTTATTTTTCCCAGGCTCTTATCAAAGCAATTGCCAGGCTTTTTGCGCCCTTTCCCCCAAGAACAAAAAAAAATGTCGTCTTTTCCATGTTTGTTGCTGTATTTTTTACACCTGGGAGCGACAGCTCACAAAGCAGGCCCCTTAACCCTTAAGTTCCCAAGCCCTTTTTTGACTTTTTACCAATTTTGGGTACCCAGCTGCAGTAAATTGCCCCTAGAAACCTACCAAAAATCATCCACAGATTCCAGCCTTATAGCAATGGGCCCAGCTCATTTATGCATGACATACCAAAAAATGAGCCAAGTCCACCGTGGAAATTGTGAGATTATAGCGTTGGCCCGGACCTCAAATATCAGGTCCCAAAGAAAAAGTGAGAAAGAAATAGGTTTGACCAAATCAAAACCTAGCTTTATCCAATTTTGCTTGCCCCAAGACCCACCATTTCCAAATCAATAGTGAAGTGGCCATGACCCCACTAAATTGCAGGTCCAAATAATTTTTTCACCTATGCTTGCTATTCATGCAATTACATGGGGGTTGAAATCTCAAAATTGACAACAGAAAATGTGCCTCCAAATGAAGTACTTTTTTTTCTACAAATTTTTTAAAAGCTAACGGTGGATGTGTGTATGCAATGCTCACACACCACAAGGTGAAGTGTTTTTTCCAAAATTGCTAATTTTCTGCCAAAAATGGCCTTTGGAGTGCAATCTGTTTTGGGCTTGTTTACCTGCCACGTCAGCGGTCAACAGCCCATTTCAGGCCCCAAAATGTAAATTAAAGATCTAAGATATTTTTTGTAAGTCGCAGCTTTTGTTTTGTTTGAATTTTGTTTCTTGCATCATACTCGAGACAAATCCTTTGTCATTAAAGCTTCAGGAGTGGGCCCCATCAGATTAGATCTGCAAAAATTAGGTCGACCCTGCAAATTCAAAGTGACCCGATTCAGGTCGCTTGGGAACTTAAGGGTTAATAGTGAGAGGCGAAAATAACCTCTTTCACTGTAACCGCGCCATGAAGGCGTATTAGTGGGACACCGCACAGGGGAGGGGGAGAAGAGAATACCACACCCGTCAAGTAGCAGGATTTGACCCAGAATCGTCTGGGTGGCACTCAGTGCACTTAACCAACTGAGCTACTGACTGTTGGTTTTTTTAACCCTTAAGCGACCGTCTAAGTTTTGGTGGGCCACCCCCAAAATCCTACACACCTTTGTGGATGAGGGTGTAACTCCTTACCTACAATCATCCACAGATTTGAACCTTATAAATACCTATGTAACTACCACATCCATCTACTCATAAAGTTTCAACACATTTTCAGCCATTGCGAATAATCTCCAGATTTCGACCTCGTGGGAGTCTTGGCAACAGGGGTAAAGGGCTTTTCGCCAAAAGCTGATCTGATGGGCCCACCATTCGCTAGAGGGGCCTCCACAGGGAGGCACATGGCGCCATATTGAGTGAAGACGGTTTACAGCAGAGGAGCCAGATCCCACCGACCACGTGCAAGACATCACCGCATGCTGAGTGCGCGGGAGGACGTGGAGCCAGCTATGTTGCCCATTTTTGGGCATATATATATATGTACATGGGTAAGTATAGTGTAGTCTGTATAGATAGACTTTGTAGTAATATATTTATAGCATGTGTACGGGTAGTTTGGTGGTAGAGATCTCCCTTCCTAGCCAGTAGACTTGGTGTTCGATTCCTGACGCCTCAACGTTTTCTTGATAGCAATCTGGTTTGGATGGTAAAGGTCCTAAATATGAAAAAGGTGGCCGTGGAGGAGGGGAAAAGGGTGACTGCAGAGGAGGATGATAATCAAAAGGGTGGCAGAGGGTTACAAAAACGGAATGAGAATGTCATTTATTCATTGTTCTTGGGATGAAAGGACACATGTCAGCAAGTTTAGGGGACACACAAGATAGAGATACCTTCCCTTATCAAGAGGCTATCAGTGATTGGATGGAGGTGAAGATCCATAGATCTACTGATGCTTAGGTCTCTTGACAAGTTTCTTGTCTTAGGTCACTTGCTGGTCTCTTGGCAGGTCTCTTGGTGCTGGTTCGCAGGTCTAGGTCTCTTGGCTGGTGCTAGTCTCATCATCTATAATGTGTCGTGACATATAATCTTCATTACTGTTTACAAGCTTTGTGAGCCAAGTTACTTGGTAATTTTATTTGTATTTCCAAGAGCCTTGCAAACATTGATACTTCTTATCTATGTGCCATGTAGCATTAGGCAGGGTCTTTTTGGGCCAGGGTTCAAATATGCCACTTAATGTAGATTGACTGAAATGCAATATAAGCCAATTTAAGGTTTTCTACTTATGAATGGTGGTTTAAATTTTTTTGGTGGTGTTTGGCATAATTTCTGCCTAGTCTCCAATGATGCCTAAACCCTCCAATTTGCTATGTCAATTCTGGGTTATTCGCCTCAACAAGTCTACTAGGTTCTAGGTTCATTCGCCCAATACCCATTCAAAATCTCATATTATCGCCAGCCATTTCCACTACGCATTTTGTACAAGCGCCAGACATGTTCCTCTAAGGTTCTAATGGATGCCACTTGTGCTACAATGTAAATACCTTAAAAGAAACGCTGATTTGACCGTTTGGATTTGCACATTATAGCAAAAGAAAGCACCACTTTTACAAGTTCGCTCCCCAAAAATAGGGGTAACTTTGGTTTGACCATACATTTGTAGTATCGGGTTGAATTTTCTTGTCAGAATGCCCACCATTTTTTATTTTTTATTTTCATGTTTGAAGAGGGATGGTGGCCTCAAAGCTTTATAGATACGTGCGTAAAAACCGCAAAATACATCCTGGGGGAGAGTCAAAATGGTGGTCTGTGGAGGAAAAAATAACCTCCTGTAAAGGCGTATCGCATGGGGTACACCCAAGTTACCGAAGGGAGGGGGGAGTAGGAAATGGTGAACTAATAGTGTGTAAGCCCTGATCTGAGAAGAAACAAGGTAGACATAGGGGGGACTGGCGTTGGACAATCTAGGTGGCAGAAACTATCACAAGCATAAGACGAGGTGTTCCGCTACAATCTATCACCGAAGTCTCGGTAGTGATGTTATTGCCCTTCTGCTCTATGCTCCAAAGTCCAACTGCACCTTTGATTTGTAAGAACTCAGTTTTTGGTGTCTCCAATTGATATCCGGTGCTTCAAAGTCAGCTGGCCATTTGCCAAGCCCTGGGGATGTTGTCATTCCAAATGACTCTAGTGTCAGAGATCCTGGTGCAGATGATGTTGTCTTTAGCCCAGGTGATGTCGAAGTCCGATAACAGTTGTTGCCTCCTCCCTTCATTACACCTGCTGGAAGCTGCAAGCAATACCCACCAAGCTTTATGTCCCTCAGTCACCAAATCTGCATAGATTTTGCAGAGAGTCGCTCTGATGCTTGGCTTCTGTCCCTCAAAAATCATTTTGCATCTATCTTTTTAGATGGCCCAGAGAGAGTAAGCTCTCAAATTAGCCCATATTGGACATGCATTCCATAAGGCCCCATTCTGCAGATTGAGAAGCAGCAGGTTGTCCGAGATGGGTGGCAGATCCATCCAAGTGAAGTAGAAAGAATTGATGAAATTCCACACCCCTGAGGCGGTCTGACAATGTAGCAGCCAGTGCTCAAAAGACTCATGATGCCCTTGATGGCATGAAACATAGATCGGGCTCAGGGCAGGGATGAAGCTTGCCACTGGCAGAATCCTATCTGCTATTTTCCAAAGGAAGGCACTCATTTTCCAAATCCTCTTTCATCCCTGGCTGTTGAGATTTATATTCCATTTGGCATTCCATTTGGCGGCAAAGCAAGAGTCTCCCAACAAGAGCTTATAACCAAATTTTACTTTATAGCCTAGAAATGGGGTTTTCTTCACATCTTTCCATGTCCATTCACCACGGTCCAGCTGCAGTCTGCCGAGAGGGAAGCGAAGGAACTAGAGGAGGAAGATATTTTTGGCCCAACAGATATCGCCAGGAGGGGGTTTGGGATCTGGCGAGCCGGAAGCTATATCTATCACTCAGATCCTAAACGCTTCTGCACAGGGCAGGTCTCCTGCACCAACAAATTCAAGGTTGCCCTCTTGTGATGCTTTGAAAGCAAGGCTCAGCCAAATAGAGCCTTCTTTTTCCAATGACAGGATGGATGTGAAGGCCTGGTCGGAAAGGCACCCAGCCAGCATGGCAGGGTGCTTTCAGTAGTGTGTCCTCCCTAAAGCAGGGCAGCAACTGATGAGATCCCTTGCTTGATAAGATCCCAGCCGTTACGGATGGAAGAGGCTGTGAGGAGCGAGGAGAGGATGTGTGGTGCAATGAAGTCTCCTTGCTCCCATACATTTGCTACATGGGAGAGCCCCTTAGATTCCCATTTTAGGTGGGCCATGGAGCAGCCATTTGAGTGAAGGTGCCCAGGCCCCTGAATTTGTAGGGAAGGTCCTTCCCATGTGGGAACGCATCAGAGCACACCAGGGGCTACCACCACGAACTAGAGACCTGGGAATCCATTTAGCCAGGAGGGCGGTTATCTGAGTGGGAGGATCAATTAATCCCAGCCCCCCTTCTTTTTTGCGTCTGCAGAGCTGACTCCAGGAAACCAGCGTTCGCTTAGTGGGAGCTTGGGGGTTGGCTCCCCAAAGAAAATTGCGCATCGGAGCCTTAATTCTGCTTATGTATTTGCTTCCGGGGGACCAGACCGAGGCAAAATACCATACTAATGCCAGCAGGACTTGATTAAGCACTAGAGCTCTCCCTGCCAGAGATAGCATGCTTGAGCTCCAGAAAGCCAATTTATTACGGAGCTTTGAGAGAACAGGTTCAAATCTCTGCTCGTCTGTGAGACCAATGTCCACAGGGAACCCAAGGAGAATATGGGCTGAGCCTGGTTGAAGCCATTTGAGTCCAATATCTTACCCCCACGGGGGCCCATGACACTTGGAAGCATGGGGTGGCAGTTCAGTCAGAAGCCCTACAGATTTATTCCAATTGACCTTAAGACCCGAGGCTAAGCAAAACAGCTGCAGGGCTTCCCTGGCTCTCACTATATTTTCCGGGCTCTCATTGTTCAGCAGCAGGGTGGTGTCATCTGCATACATGGATAGCTTAACAGATGAACCGAGAGTGAGCTTAAGACCAATTATGTCCTGCCTCGCACTGAGGTAATGACCAAAGTGCATTAGCAGCTATGAGGAAAAGATAAGGGGCCAGGGGGCAACCCTGCCTCACTGATCTGAAGAGAGCAAAGGAGTTAGAGATTGCTCCATTTATCATGACCTTGCTGGATGCAGAGGTAAGAAGAAGCCTAACCCAATCTGAGAAGACCGGCAGCATCCCCATTTTATCCAGGACCTTATGAAGGAAGCTCTAGTCTATATTGTCAAAAGCTTTTTCAAAGTCTAGCATGAGGATAGCCAAAGGCTGCTCAGATATTTTGGCCTCATGAATGGCCTCATTGACAAGAACCAGGTTATCCAGAACCATCCTTCCCTTAAGAAACCCGGTTTGCTCAGGTCTTATAATTCTGGATAAAATTGGCTGAAGTCTTAAAGCCAGAGCCTTAGCTATGATCTTGTAAGATGTGTTTAGGAGTGTAATTGGACAATAGTTGGAGATAGAACTCTTGTCACCCTTTTTTTAAATCAATGTGATGAGGCCCACAGATAACTGTGAGGGCATAATACCCTTGGCAAGAACGTCATTGGTAAACTCCACAAAGTCATCTCCCATGCTTTGCCACAGTGCTTTAAAGAGCCCTACAGGAATACCATCTAAACCAGGTGCCTTGCCTGATTGAAGGGAGTCGAGCGCATGCCCCAGTTCTGGTTCTGTAAGAGGGGCAGACAACGTCTCTTTATCTTTGACAGAGAGGAGATCAGGAATGTTGCATAATGGTATCAGAAGCTTGATCCATTTCTGCTGAATGTGGTCTCTTAGAGAATAAGCTAGCAAAGTGGACTTCTGTTATGTTGGCCATCTCTTTTGGAGAAGAGGACGAGGAGCCATCAGCCTCGAAGAAGCTAGTCTTCTTTGCTTGGCTTTGACAAAAAAATATTTGTTCATCTTTTCCCTTTTTAGAGACCAGTTAACACCGGCTTTTCTACGGAGGTCATTGTCCTTGTCATGCTTGAATTGCCAAAGATTGGTCTTAATGAGGACCATACTTGGGCCAGAACATTGACCAAGTCCTGGTGCTTGAGAAGGGCCGACGGGTTGAGTTTAAAGAAGCCCCTGCCTTTAGGTCTAGATCCACGGGTCGTGAATACAGAGCTGATATGAGCGTGATCGTAATCTGGCAGCACTGGACCTAGAGGGGAAGACCTAGCCCATGGAGCGATACCACTAGTACAATATATTCGGTCAAGTCTGGCCATAACTAGGTCTGGCGGAGATTTGCAATTGGACCATGTGAATCTAAGGCTTTCCTTCACTAGGGATAGAAATGTCCACCAGCCCTACTGAGAAGCACAAAGATTCCCATGCACTAAGCTCCTCTGGCGCAAGACTAACAGAAGTTAGGTCTAATCTGTCCATGGTCCTATCAGTCATGTTAAAGTCTCCAACCATAATCCATTGATCCACCTCTGTCATCTGAAGAATTTTGGATTGCAGCATAAGCCAGAAGGAAATCCTATCTGCAATACCATTAGGAGCATAGATATTTATGAAGCCTTGTTGTTGTGGGCCTTCTTGTAGATTGTGACATTCATTTTGATAATTCTCTTGATACCACATCTGTATGTGTTGCTCCAACATATTCAATGCCTCTGCCTTCTTTCTTAAAAGACTACCAGCCACAGCCATATTTGATCGATCATAGAAATAAGCTACAATATGCATGTACATGTACAATCAATCGAAGGGATGGGTACAGTTCGGTGCGAGAATTGTTATGTACCGGAGCGAGTACAAAAAGCAAGCGAGGCTGTTACAACCCTTGCCGATTCCAAAGGGGTCTTGATAAAGTGTCTCCATGGATTTCATGATTGCTTTGTCGTTGTCAAAATGATTCGATGCAACCATGGTGGTGGTGGATAGGTTCAAGAAAATGGTTCATTTTATCCCCACTAAAGAGACGGCAACGGCGCAGGAGACGGGGCGACTTTACTTCGCCCACGTCTTCAAGCATCATGGACTCCTGAAGGATATTATTTCGGACCGCGATCCAAAGTTTACAAGTAAATTTTGGAGGGCACTTTGGAAGAAAATGGGGACGAGGCTCAAGATGAGCACGGCCTTCCGACCTACAATGGACAGCCAAACAGAAATAGTGAACTCCGTGGTGAAGTAGATCTTGCGGAATTATGTATCGGCAAACCAGTCGGACTGGGTGGAGCACTTGGATGCGGCAGAGTTCTGTTATAATAACACAAAACACTCCGCAACGGGAGTTTCCCCTTTCATATTTGTCTATGGAAAAACACCTCTAGTGCTGACAAGTTGGGCCGCCCAGGACGGTGAGAAGCCGGCAGCAGCAGCGGTGCTGGAAGAACGCGAACATTTGTTGGAGCTCGCAAAATACAACATTGCCAAAGTTAGGAAACGGTATGAACGACAGGCGAATCAGAAGCGGAGGGAAGTTAAGTTTGAGGCAGGCGCAGAGGTCTGGTTGAACATCAAGAATTTTCGACTACCTCTGGAAATGAGTCCAAAGTTCGTACATCCGTATGCGGGGCCCTTTCGCATCCGGAAGGTTATAAATGAGGATGTGTATGAATTGGAGCTGCCAGCAAATAGCAAGGTGCATCCAGTATTCCACGTTCCCTTTTGAAGCCTTACTTCAAAGATAAAGCGCGTCCAAATCAGCATCAGTCCACACCATTTTGGCTTTCCGCTGGGAAGACATAGTGAACCATAATGGGATAGCTAAGGGATACA
This sequence comes from Takakia lepidozioides, assembly GCA_030704615.1. NCBI lineage: Eukaryota > Viridiplantae > Streptophyta > Takakiopsida > Takakiales > Takakiaceae > Takakia > Takakia lepidozioides. The sequence goes on from CM060732.1 coordinate 51,905,948, forward strand.
CATGGATTTCTAAGAAAGAGCTGCAGGAAGGCTCGTTCAGAGGATTTCACGGAAACATTATAGTTCTATATGCGGGTTTCAGGCTGGTGAACGCCATCGGTGGTGCAACCCCATCCCGTCGCCCCCACCTGGAAAAGAAGGAGAGGTGGGATGCCTCCCCTATGTCAAGACCACCAAGAGGGCTCAGCTGTCTCCTTCTGCTCCGCGTCGTCAATATGATCAAAAATGTTTAAGCTCCCAATGTATGCGCCGAAATGCGCTCCAATCTCTGGGAGAGACGCTAGATAATTATCAGGAATGTAGGGAAGGGCTATAATTCGCGGCTTGCGTGTTACTCCATCTTTGTGTCCCCAGTCTGGGGACCATGGGAAGATATGAACCTTTGAAGCGGGACTTGCGAGTGTTGAAGGCCAGAGCCCTGTCCGTCTCTTCCTTTGTCCCAAATTTAACTATGTAAAATCCCCTGTCCATGGAGTGGCAAAAGTGATGCGAGAGGCCCCCTTCTGACCCCAAGTGCTTGATGATCCATTTTCTCGCTCCGTCACTGTCTCTTGGGCATCCTGGAAAGTACACAAGTATGCCATGTTGCATCATTTTGTTGAACTGAGCCCTCAGACATTCTAAATTCAATTGAATGATATCCTGAGAGTCTGAGATCGGGGCTATTTGGCTCCGCCCATGGGGCTAGCTCCAATCCTGACGATGGGATGGTGATCTATGGGCCCTTGCCTAGAATGGAGGGGGCATGGTTAGATGAAGAGCGGGCCGTCCAGCTGCCTCGGCCTCTAGAGCTACCTCCTAATCCTGATCGCTTTTTACACGAGGGAGCTCCTCTGAATGCCATGAAAAGGAAGGAGGAGACTAGCTAACACCACTTGCCAATCACTCAGCGCCTAGCATTTCTGCTGTGGAAGGCTTAAAGGGGAACAGAGAAGAGACGAGGGGCAAGTTCACCTTGAAATAGGTGTGGCGGAAGCGCGCAGCTTCTGGAAAGAGTAGTGAATTGAGCAAAGGCGATTGAATGAGCGATTAACGCCAAAGCGTCCCAGGGGAGAGTGGGGTGCACTGCTTAAGGCAAAGAGCTTCAGAGTCCCTAAATTCCTCGAGCCGGCGATTTAACTCGCTAAGACAGGCAGCCGCGATTGAAGAGACAAGAGGTCGAGGAGCTGACAAAACCAGGATTCTTTTAAGAACTGGAGCAATACAGCGAGGGGGTGCTGTTACGAGGACTGGATTGCAGTCCAACAGTGAGAGGGAATGGCCATAATGCGCCGCCAAGGTGAGAGGGGAGAAAGGATGCGGGGCCAAAAACGGCGTTTAACACATGCAGAAGATTAAATGGATGACGTGAAGAGAGCATGCATAAGGCCAGCAAGGCAGATTAGGGGGGGAGGGATAGATTAGACAGAAAGGGACACTTCGCACGCTGGAAGAAGGGGGAAGAGGCGAGGCAAAAAATCTAAGTCCCCGTCCTCCTCACCGCAAACTGCGGAGCCCTCCCCCCACCATATTTGTAATGATCTGTGGCACATACCAAGTGCCCTCTCAAAAATTCAGACCCAAATTCCAAAAAAATCAATGGGTTGCTTTGTATGTGAAATTGTGGGGGGTGAAGATGTGTCATGTACCAGTCCCTGCAGGATACTGAATCCCAAAACAAGTGCCCAGCCCAACCCAAACAACATCAAATCCCAGGAAAGAAATTCAAGCCCGTGACCTTGCAACCACGGCCATCACCGAGACAGACATCCCAACAACTACCACACCCACCCTGTGTGCACCAGCTCCCTGCCAACATACAGCCAACCATGTAAGTGTCCCGCCCCACAAGACCTCACAGGCATGAACTGTATGCACTCACAGGAACACAGGAACACAATCACCTTGCCCGTATGCGGTGGGCCTTCCGCTAGCAAGTGCCAAGGCACATGAATGTGGAGCTACACTGGGGACAGTAATGGTGAGTCTGCTTGTGACAACGTGCACACTGCTTGCGGAGCGTAGAATGCAAGCTTTGGTGGGCATCGCTCGTGCCTTATTGCCCTTAGCTATATTTTATAAAAACGGTTTCTGCAAGTCCTCGCCTCACCGCTAAAGTGACATATCCACATTTCTAAACTTGTTACAGGGGTTTCCAGAAATTTTGAAGGTCAAATTCCTAGATTTTCTAAATGTCTTTTTGTACATGAAGCCTGTGGGGTGGTTTCAAAAGCCATGAATATGCTTGAACTTCAAAATGGACATTCCCAAAAATTAGGACCAAGAAAAGGAATGTATTTTGGAAATCGCCGTGGTGACAAGGTTATATGCACTCCCTTAAGCGCCCAATGGTCCCCGTTGACTTTTTCCAAAAACATTATGAAAAATGACAATAATTCTCAGGAAAAAAATAATTTCCCAAAAACTAACCGCACATTACCTCGCCACCTTACCTCCTGCATGCACCTGCCCGTTTTCAGGGCAACCAGAAAAGATCCAACAAAACCCCACCGTTGGAATTGGGCCCATTTTTGGGCCCTTGTGCAATAAAAAATAGTTTCCAGGGAGCTTTTTGGAGTTTTGGGTGACGGGATGAAGTCAGAATCTGCTGATTCTGCGACCACATCATCCCTCTTACATCTGTCATCCAACAAACCTATTTTCATTGGATTTGGCCAAGAATTGTGGTGTTGACACTTGGTCAAACATGGGGGGTCATTTTGTGGATTTTCTTATTTGGTGCTGACGCGAAGGAATCCAATGTGGTAAGGAAAGCGCGGGACGGGAGCTGGCCGCCAGACGCCCATCAAGCGTAACGGCATATCTTTGCCCTAACCTAGTGGATTCTCATCTGTGGGCACCCACTTGGCTGCCGAACCCCACCGCACAAAAATCATGCAATTTGGCCAAAATCTGAAAAAGTTATTAACTCTTGAGTAACCCACAAGGCCCTGTGCGGGCCTGGTGGGCGCTTAAGGGTTAACATGCTGCTGTATTTTCTAACGCATCCAATGGTGGAATAAAGAAAAGAGTCGGGCAAAAGTTAGACCAGCAAGTTTTGGGCCATTTGGGCTGGGAATTACCTACACCGGCAGAAGATTCCAGCAACTTCCTTAGGGCCACGTCAACTAAATGCTCTTGCACCCTATGTGGAGCTGCCCACGCTGTGGGGCTGGAACAGGCCCTGATGGCCACCTCCGGCGTCACAGCCCGGTTGTGCATACCCAATCGAGGCCACGCAGATGGTCAACTCTGCATGGCCCCCTCTCCAAGATGGAAATAGATGACCCACCCTCCTGGATTTTGAATAATCCTGCGAGGCCTTGCTTTTATCCAAATTCAAAGCATTAAATGCAATAGGGTGGGCCATCTGCTCCAAAAAAAATAAAAAAAAAATAAAAATCTGAACAAATGACGGGCTTTTTTCACACGGCAAGGACTACGTTACAGGACGAGTTTAAGGCAAGCGTGTGAGGTGGTGGGCCCGCTAGCCCGAGCTCAGGGAGGCTCCCGCAGACTCCGGCAAACTACCTGTCAAATGTCTTCCCCCAATGTGAAGGTGGGGAGCGCTCCACACCTCCTCCTCCCTCCTCACGCTCCCCACCTATAGGACCATGTTCCCCAACATTCTCCAATTTTGCCCCCTTTCCCGGTCCAAGATCCTTGCTCCCCATAGTGGGACAGGGGAGCGGGGACCACAAACAGGGGAGCGAGCCGCATTCCACAGGGCGAGGAGGGGAGCGGGGTTGGGACGGGGCGAGGAAGGGAGCGAGGACCGGAACAGGGGATGGAACCGCATTCCATAAGGCGAGGAGGGGAGCGGGGACCAAGAACAGGGGAGCGAGGACAAGGGACAGGGATAGGGGAGCGGGACTGGGAACAAGGAGGGGACAGAGGGAACAGGGGAGCGTAGCAACGATCTTGGACTTAAAATTATTTTGGAGATGAAAAAATATATTATTCAGTCCCATGTGCAACCTATCAGTCAACATGACTATACTGACACGAATTGAATCTCATACCTCTTCATTGCATCACACATCACGTAACCACCGCACTACCATCCGCTTCTTGCATCATCCTTGATTTCCTAAGCTTTAATCTACAAATCTATTTTGGAGATGAAAAAATATATTATTCAGTCCCATGTGCAACCTATCAGTCAACATGACTATACTGACACGAATTGAATCTCATACCTCTTCATTGCATCACACATCACGTAACCACCGCACTATCATCCGCTTCTTGCATCATCCTTGATTTCCTAAGTTTAATCTACAAATACAGGCACGCAGGTGAGAGGGGAGCAAGGGGGTGGGGATTTGACAGTGCGCCGACCGCGACCGTACCGGCAAGGCTCCCACGCTTGCATTCAACTCTTCCGGTAAGCATAGTATGCTCCTTTTTACACATACGGCTACCCGTTTTAGGTCGCATAAGCAGATAAGGGTTAATGTTATCATTTCTTCAATCGTGAGCAATACAAAATATTTTATTTTTAAGTTTCACATTTATTTTGTAGGTGTTATATGTCATTTTTTCAGCAATTTTATTCTATAGGCCTATAAACATGAGTAGATACTGGATACACATATATTAATTATAAAAGAGAAACACCTTGGAACAACCACTCACAAATCAGACCCTTGCATTATAGTTAGAAGAGAAAAGAGGACCAAACACGAGCTCGAGGGACACTACCCAAAGGAAGGGGAAGAAGATGTAGGATTTGGCATTTAATGCTCTATCCAACTATCAGCTGATTATATATTACTGGTTATTGTTTTTTTTATGCTAAAACTGTTCCAATATTATTGTGTCATGATGGTATGGTTTTATATGGAAGACAATAGGAATAATGTAAGAACTGAATGGACGCGTGTGATCTGACAGTACTATCGCCGGGTTCCGGCAACTTGGGCTCCTCTGGTGGGGCCCCTGTCAAATCCTCCCCACCCCCTCTTACCTCGGTTTCACTATTAAACACTTAGAATCCAAGTGAGTTGCAAGCTGTGGTGGGTAGCGTGATGGTAAGGTGATAGCATTTGAGCAGCAGGTTTCCAGTTCGGTTCTTGATGGGAGGCTCTCATAGTGTAACCCTGGTCGATGTAACCCTCCAATTGGTGTAACCCTATGTAACCCCCGTTTCACATGTGGTTAGTCCATTTTATACTTAGCCACATCTGGACTTAGTGAAATTTCGAGACCAAGTGTGGGTTACATCGACTTGTATAACCTCGAGTGGAGTTACACACCATGTCGTGTAACCCCGACTGGAGTTGACACTCCTTCAGTTCCATGTCACTCTCAAGAGAGGGTGGGGAAGATTTGACATGCCGAAAACCGGCGTACCATCCTGTGAGAGGTTGCACGTGTGCATTAAGTTCTTACATTATTCCTATTATCTTCCGTTTTATACAATTTTTACAAATGCCAAATAACAAGAACAACATAATTCTTCAATTGGAGAGAGAGAGAGAGAGAGAGACATAGCCATAACCAAGAGTCATTTCACCTTGCAGCTACTCTCTCCAATCACAATGAATATATATCACATGAAATTTTAATTCAATTCACAAAACCCTTGTATTACATAGTATAATTCAAGATTTTATCATATTTGGACAAATGCCGCACACAAAAACCAAGATTGCATTATATCTAGGACTATTGAATCATATTTCATATATATTTTAAAAACAAACTACCTAGTCACTTCTATTATTTCATCGTTCATTTTTGTAATAATAATTAATATAATAACTGTGTCACTATACTTACAAATGTGGATCCTTTTTTTATAGGACAAGGGAGTGAACAATAATTGGAATATTTTGACTTGAACTAACACCAACAGTTAATAAAACATGGAGAATTACATGTTTTAAGTATATCTGACTTTGTAAATATATTTTGGACATATGACTTGACATTGTCCACTAGGATATTTATCGATCATACGTGGTGGCCTTTGGGATTATCGATCTTACCTATCATTACACCCCATTGCATCATCATATAAATGAAATAAACTAGAGGCCAACCCAAGCAGCTGACAGAGTTACCTACGTACTTTGAGACTATCAAACGCTAAAAAAACAAACAAATCGCATCGAGGATGTCATTTTTAATTTTTTAATTCGATATATGTAATACACCTTTACTTTGGCTATAATATCAAACAACATAAAATCTGAGCTGCATTCCATATAAGAGAACCAAAAGACTGGACCAGCTAGCTTCAATAGAGATCACATGCTTGAGCATAAGGAAAACTCCACAATTGTCTTACACCAAAGAAAGAGAAATATGGGTGGTTTAGGTATGCACACATATGTACCCATCTTGTTAGTGGCCGTATTGACATTATCGGCACTTGTAGCCTTTGTAAAAGCGTATCCAATTCCTCCGACCCTTCGCGCCACCAACTCGTTGTATATCGGTCAATCTCTCCAAAGCACCAATCTCGAATATCTTTTGACAATGCAGGATGATTGCAATTTGGTGTTGTCCAAGGGCGACACTCTGGTGTGGAGTACGAAGAGCAAGCAAGTACAAGGTTCACAGTGCTACCTTTACCTAGATACAAATTCACACATGGTGATTGAGGATGTAACGTCCAACACGCTCATATGGGACAATGTAGTGTTCGACTCCGGGTATGATTGCACATTGATATTGCAAGATGATGGAAAGGCTGTTATTTATGCCTATGATGGTAATGGTGATTATCCGACATGGACCACATGAATTGGTTTCTACTACTTGTTGTATTAGCATTTAAATTCAAACTTTATACCATGCTAAACGTTAATATATTCCCCGCCCTTAAATATAGTTAGAGGAGAAGATAACCTCTTTCATAGTAACCTTGTCATGAGGTGCCAAGCACAGGGCTCAAGGATATATCTTTTTAACCAGTTTTAGATAGTAGTTAGCTGAATTGAGTTAGCTTCTTGAGTTAATAATATGTCCCTCAGTCCACATCTCAGGACTCTTTCAGTAATTTCGTCATGAAGTTTCACAGGGAATGGGAATTATAATATGACACCCAACAAGGTACTGCTCAAGATTGAACCTAGAATCTCCTGGGTGGCACTCGGTGCTTATCCAACTGAGCTACTGACTGGTGCTATGAATAGATATATTTTTATCTAGGCTTGCGAAGAGCTGAATATGCAATGACTCTTGGAACTGCAAATGAAGCTTGCAAATGATTTGTTTCAAATGCACATGTAGTAATAGGACAGTTTATAGGCAACAGTGGACTGTTTACAATAAAAATTTGAGGAGAAAGCATGGGGATGAAGCCCTTGAGAGATTTATTGAAGAATAGTGAAGGGAAAATAATTAAAACAGTTACAAGCCCTTATAACGTGTTACATGGTGTCAAAAATAAATAAATAAATAAATAATGTGAACACGTTGCTCAAGAAAGTGTATTTAGTATATAACGGGATGATGTAGTTCATAGATTTATCCTACCCAATGACGGGTATAAATTAACATGAGGGTATGTTGTAATCAAGGGTATATTTATCCCATATGCATGGTGGCATGGGAAATTTATGACTACATAGAACCATACAGGCTGTGTATTAGGGCCAAAATCTGATATACCCGTTATGAATGTATGATTTACTCCAGGGTATTATATAGGGTAAATGATTTTATTTATATCTTGTATTTATACATACTCATCATTACAAAAACACCAAGATAAATGTATTTGAATATATTACTCAAAATAAGAGGTATTTACCAGTCCACGAGGGTATAATCTACCTCAAATTGAGCAAATTACCTGGTTCCCGGAGGGTATATGTTTTTATCATAACTACTCGGACACGGTGGATATGTCTAAAACTATATACCTGCACAACGCTGGTTGAACCCACAACCACTAGTTAGGCGGTTTGTGCCCTTATCACTAGGCTAAATGTTGGTTGTCTACAAAATGTCATACAATATACTAAGACAATAACTTCAATATGCATGCTTCAAATTACAGTAATATCAAGAATTTTATAAACTCTTCATGAATAGAATCAAGATTACATATTAAACTACTAATCGAACAAGGGTATGAAGTGAAGTTTATGAAATTATATTCCGTCTAGGTCCTACACAACATACCTATCTAAGCTGATTCGACTATCTATACCACTACTGATCCATACCTAATTACCAAGGCTGGTTTACCATACATAACCTATTTTAACTAATTCTAGACTTTTGGCTTAAATCCGGACCAAACTTAATATATATTTGAATTAAAATTAATTCAAATGTTAATAATATCATGATGTAATGTGTGATTGAACTTTGTGAAATTACAAGTGATGTCATACTTACTTCAAAATGTGACATATAAGATGTCCATTTGACATTGAAGTGCTTGTGAAGTTGCAGTACTGAACAATTCATTGAACGTCCACTGGGAAGTCGAATGATGTAATATTACATTATGTAATCACAATATTAAACAAATGTGTCGAATCGAACATGGGGTAGACTCCTACTCTACCATACTCAATATAACTTGATAGTAATTTTGATTGAATCTTCATGTTGACAAGCACAATATTCAGACACAATGCCATTGGAATGATGTTTTGGGTCTGAGAATGGCAGTAAAATATTAAAATAGCTTGAAACATTAGGAAGATGACCTACTAGGGTAGTAAAATAAGGTTTGGGGTGTAACTAGATATATTAAGTGCAATAAGGTCCAAGTTTGTGGTGAGGAGAAGGGTTTAGGGTTTGGATTTAGGGTAGAAAGAGAGAAATAAATAAGGATGATTCGCCTCCGTAGAATGTAAAAATGTAAGGGAAATTTGATATCCATATAATCATTCTATCTTACGTTATCCAACAAAATTAAAGAAAACATTAAAAAAAAATGATACAAATTTTACAAAAGGTAACATGGTAGTACAATAAGGTTTGGAGTTTAAGTAGGGTACTATACTAAGGTTTTTGGTATATGGTAAGAGTAAGTGCTAAGGGTCACGCTTAAGCTTAGGGTAAGGATTAAGGGAAGGGTAAAGGGAAGGGTAAGGGTTTAAGGTTTGGATTTAGGGTAGAAAGGGACAAACAAATATGGAGGACTCACACATGGTAGTACAATAACTTGGTTTGGAGTGTAAGTAGGGTAGTACACTAACTTGGTTTTTGGTATATGGTAAGAGTAATGGTTTAGGGTAGTAAGTGTCAGGCTTAAGCTTATGGTAAGGATTAAGGCCAGGATAAATGGAAAGGTAAGGGTTTAGGGTTTGGATTTAGGGTAGAAAGGGACAAACAAATATGGAAGACTCACACATGGTAGTACAATAACTTGGTTTGGAGTGTAAGTAGGATAGTACACTAACCTGGTTTTTGGTATATGGTAAGAGTAATGGTTTAGCGTAGTAAGTGTCAGGCTTAAGCTTAGGGTAAGGATTAAGGCCAGGGTAAGGGTTTAGGGTTTGGATTTATGATAGTACACAAAGGTTTTTCGTATACGATAAGAGTAACGGTTTAGGGTACTAAGGGTCCGGCTTAAGCCTATGGAAGGGTTAAGGAAAGGGTAAAGCAAAGCAAAGGGTAAGGGTTTAGGGGTGATGATAAAGGTATAAATAGACAAACAATGAAAGACTCGCACTAGCTAGAACTTGGTGTGTATAATGGTTAAAAAATAAAAATAAAAATGGATAAACAAATATTATGGAAGAGTAATGAGACGGACAAGTATTTAAATTAACGACTCGTCATTGGAACCTGGTCTTAAGATACATAGAAATCACACTAGTATGTAAAAGTAAGTGCATGTGAATCCAAAACAAACGAGAAAAGTAGCGCAAAAAGGAAGAGAGAAGAGATTTGGATTACCATAAGGTCTATAACCATTATTGGTTATGGTATGGATAGTACAATCCAATTTGCAGAAGAAATGGTAAGGGTTTAGGGATAAATGCTTAAAGGTCTTTTAGGGTAAAGGGTTTTACTAGGATAAGGGTTTACTAAGGTAGGGGTTTTGGTTTAAGTTAGAAATGGACAAACAAACATGGAAGACTCCGCTCGCTAGACATAGACTCGCTTAGAGGTCCAAAGGAGGAGAACATGAGAGGTATAAATTAAGGAGTGGCAAATTGAAAAGTATGGCAATAATGATAGGGTAAGGGTCCTCTTAGTGGGAGACCTCAGTTGGAAACTTGGCTTGAGGCAAGTGCAAGCACTAAGAGACAGATTAGAATTGGCGCAATGACGAGACATTGGAAAAAAACATTTAGACCGGATTGGGAAAAAAAAACTCCAGAGGTTATGCCAGCATTTTTTTTTGGTAGGTGCACTGTTTGTTTTGTAAGCCAGAATCCCCCACACGAATATTTATAGATGAATAGAATGTACAGCAATACCGAGTCCAACACGCCAAAATAAAAAAATAAAAAAATGTCCACTGCCCACTCCAGGTTCAGTGCGACAGAAAAAGAAAACAAGAAAGATCCCTCAACGCAAACACGAATGGAAAAAAACGTAAAGAAATTTTTATATCTTAAAATGAAGGACCGGAAATGACCTCAACATTTAGTCTATGGACGGAAAGTGGTTCGCAAGAAGGTAACCTTCATGTATCTGGCTGAAGGTTAGCATCCTCCAAATTCACACGCGCCTTCACTGCTTCCACCGCTGTAATTCTCTTGGTGCTATTTCTTGTCGTATTTTTTCATGGCGACATTGTCCATACGATATTGTTCACGTGGAGAGCAGGATCTGATGGGTTGTACTCCCAAACTTTTGACCAACAGTCCCTGTACCTCTCCAAGTCTGAGGGGTTACCTCATTTCTTCGGTCTCCACCACTCCACCTTCACTTTCTTAAAATTAGGATCCTCCCTTTCTCGGATGACATCTGAAATTGCCATCCCATCCAGACCGGGCATGTCGGTGGGTCATGAGGCGAACGAGCACAAAAAACCATTTCTTAATATCCTTGAACGGATTCAAGGGTATCATTGGACGTTCGCACCTAAGGCCACAGTAAGGTTCTGGAACTTCATCCTCAATTTCCATATCTTGCACTATCTGCGGCTGGATGTCATCCCTCCGATGGTTTGAGGACCAATTTGTTTTCAACCAGAATCCCTCAAGAAGTTGAATACAATCCGGAATTTCCTGCATTGACTTATCAAGTTCGGCGAGAATATTTCCCCAGTATTGGTCGTATTGTTCCATTATACCTCGGTAATGATCGTCAATCAACATTCCTTTGGTCCAAAAATCTCTGTATTTCTTAATACCATTTTTTATGAATGACTGTTTTTCAGAGGAGTCATCCCCGACTCCCCATATTTTGGAACGACATCTGGGTCTCCTTAAGGGAGATTTGGAGTTCCGTCAGGGTTGGACTTCCACATCTTAACGCTGGAGTTTGTAGGAAGCCACTCCAAATCAGTAGCTGACTTCTTGTACTTCATAACGGGCCAACCATCCGCATCCTTAAAACTGAAAGTTGTGCATCTCTAAGATCCCGACCAAAGCCTCATTTCCATCAAGAATACAACCCTTAACAAACTTCTTAAAGTCGGGAACCTCCTGCATATCTTGAAGAATGAATTGCATATCTTGGGGAATCATGAGTGACCTCACCAAATCCGGAAGAATATAGGTGTTGCGTTCCTTTAGCTTCTTCAAGAGATAGCTAAAGAATCCGTCAATATCCTCAAACAGGGTGTGCCCGACCATGAGAAAACCAAGCTGGATCTCTTCAAAGAATTTTTTGGCAGTGAGGAGGGATAGGAAAACAAGCATCCATCTATTCTTATTGTCCTTGGAGGAGTTGTCTATCTGCAAATAAAGTTGTCTAGGAAGTGGTCGAGCACCACGTTTATCCTACGGCCTGCAGGGTTTCAGAGCATCCAAATATCTCGATTTACTTCTCATGAGCGTTTCAAGAAAATCATTTTGAACTGCAATGCCGAAAATGTTCTTGGATTCCCGGCATGTCAGCTTTTCCAGTTGGCACAGGCACCGAGCCAACGACCCAATTGTGAAGTTTGAATTTCCCTTCCAAAACTCAAGAGAAAATTGAACGTAAGCTCCATCACTGTGTCCGTGCGTAACCATTCATGTCAATGAGATAGACAACTGACCCAATCCCGAGACCATCTTGTTCATCGTCTGTAACCTCAGAATAGTTGTTTTTCGATGATCCATCTTATCGTGAATAATACACAGGAAGTCCTCCGGAATCATAACGGACTCATTCCTCTAACTATGGTACAGCTTTTTGCATGACTCTTGATGCCTCAAGTGTAAATCAAGCGCCCGCTTATGTGCGACCTGTTCGGTACTCCTCTTAATAGACTTCTTGATCAAGTCCTTCAACATCTCGCATTCTGTGCACTTAGCAAAGGTGCTTCCTGTTTTTCGAACCTCCACGTTAGGAAATATTCGATTCCGTATATGGCTTGCAGCGGGCTGCAAGACTCTTTTCAAACCGATAAGTTTGTTCGTCTCCACCCCAACTCCCCAATAATGTCAACATCCACTGGGAAGTGGAGGTTCTACAAAGTGGAAGAACAAGAAGGTATGATGGCATCAACACGAATAAAGTCAGCCACAGTATTTTGAGAAAAAAAAAAAAAACAACGAATAAAAGTCGCCTCGTTGGACTCCTCTCGAATTCTCTTCCAGTTCATTTCAGGTGGCAAAACTCTCAAAGTATCCCGAGGTCCCTCTCCAATGCAACGTGTTTTGTGAGGCGGAGATGTCCCACACAACTGGAACCCAATCACTACTACAGATTAACGTTTTTATGACTACAGATGATATAAACTTTGGTAACCATGACTATACATGTGACTACGAGGTGATGAAACCCATTGTTGGGCGCATTTTTAATATATTTTAATCTAATGCAGTCATATGTTTTACTACATGACTGGGAGCCGTGGTCAAATATTGTTGACTAGAAATATAAGCTTGGTTTATATAACTAGTAGTTATACGCAATACTACACGTCAGACACGTGCCATATAAGCTTATGACTAAATGACTACACCAGTACTACACATTGATGACATGCCATAGAAGCTTATGACTAGATGACTACAGGAGGTTTCATAGCTCTGTTTATATGACTACATCACTACACGTGACATCTTAAGGCATATACATAAATGGGTTCATCCATTGGATGATCTCATCCATCTATCTTTAACGAAACACTTGTGTCAATGGAATGACACAAAGTGCAAAAAGTTAAAAGATTTAAAAAATTGCTTTAGGGTTGCCCATGTTCAGCCGTGAACACAAAGGGCCGGGACGTAGCCTCCTTTTGTCTCCCGCGCCATATGTTTTCGTAGTATCGAGCCGAAGCAGTGAGAATTTGTATCATGGAACGGGATGAAAGCAGGATATGCAATGCAGGGGCGTGGGATTGAGGCTTTGCAACCTATTCTTGAGCAACTGATGCAGTTTTTTTGAGCTTATTCTTGAGCAAATGATGCAGGAAGGGCGAGGATATGCACAGCGGGGGTGTGGTATAGAGGCTTCGGAGACGTATGAGCAAATAATGCGGGAAGGGGTGAAGCCGGACCGGGTCACGTTCGTTTGTGTTTGCAATGCGTGTGCAAGCCTGGCAGCCCTGGAGAAGGATAAAAGGTCCATGGTGCCATTGTCAAATTTGGAATTGTACCCCATGTCATTCTGAACAATACCCTCGTGGACATGTATGCCAAATGTGGCAGTATTGAGGATAGAAAGGGAGTGTTTGAGAATATGGCTAAACGAAATGCCGTGTCCTGGAATGTGATGATCACGGGATATTGCCCAGCATGGATGCGGGATGGAGGTATTGGAGACCTATGAGCAAATGATGCGGGAAGGGGTAAAGCCAGACCTGGTCATGTTTGCTTGTATATGCAATGCGTGTGCAAGCCTGGCAGCCCTGGAAAAGGGCAAAGAGGTTCATGGTGACATCATCAAAGCTGGAATTGTACCCGACGTCGATCTGAACACTACCCTCGTGGACATGTATGCGAATGTGGTGCATCGAGGATGCGAAGGGAGTTTGCAACAATAGGGTTCAACGATGGTTGCGGGGTATGCACACCAAGGCCGCGGGAATGAGGCTTTGGTGACCTACAATCAAATGATGGCGGAGTGTTCAAGGAAATGAGTGTTCAACAGTATGGCTGAACGAGATGTGGTGTCATGGAGTGCGATGATTGCAGGATATGCACAGCAAGGGCGCGGGATGGAGGCTTTGGAGACACCTTCTTCAATATTTCAACCTGTTTTCCGTATTATCAGAGTTGTCCCTAGATTTTCAGGTTGAATTCTGCAAGTTAGCTTGTTGGTGCAAAAAGGTGAATGCCTGTTGGAAGCGCAAGTCAGCATAGGAACTTGTGTGATAAGTAGGGTTAAGGTGTTTGCTGGAACAAATCTAGGCTGTCATTCTCAGCTGCTAGCAGCAAGGCAAAGATGTGTGCATGATTTGTGCAGAGGCAGAGATAGCTGAAGGAGCAGAGATAGAGTTGGGTCCAGATTCATCCAAGAGGGCCAAGTTTCAAGCACAAGATTACTTATGAGTCCATGTGGAGCAATAGCTACAAGAAACCTGCATGGATAGATGGTCAACTGGGTGCCACAGCAGCAGCGGCACACCTGATATTTTAATCAAAGCACCTTCTTCAACACATTTCACCCTGTTTTTCCTCTTATCAGAATCGGCCCTAAATTTCCATGTTGAATTCTGCAAGTTAGCTGGTTGAGTGAATGTAGTTTGGAGTGCAAGCCTCAATTTCCCAGGAGGTGTGCATTTAGTCATACATAAGTTTTAGGTGGAGGATAGGTTGTTAGTCTGAATGGGATAGACGTGAGAGCCGAATGCAGCCTTCCATTGTTGTGATCAAGCATGTAGGAAGGGCGGGTTATGCCAACCCCAAAAACTCACACTGTTCACCCTGTTTTGCCATGTTACTAGAGTCGTCCCTAAAATTTCATGTAGAATTCTGTAAATTAGCTCGTTCGTGATGTGAGCTAGCATGAGTTTTATAAAGATCCTTCACGATGGTGGGACAACTACAATCGCAAGGTGTGGCTTTTCTTAATGTACGACGTGAAGAAGTTTGTCCATCATGTAGAGGTGGGCTTTTGGCTCCTGTTAGTACCATGATTTGGTATTCTTCCTGATGTTTACAAGGTTCTTGGGAGAGTCAGCTTGGTCTTAGCAGGCCGTGTTTCAATATCTGCATGCTCAGTTGCACAGTGGTGGTTCTCACAGGCCAATCCAACATTACCTGACTATAGACACAAACAGTACACACAAGAGGTCATTTTGGGTTGATGGTCGGTCAAATCCTCCATGGGTCAAGGACAATGTGGTGAGGGCACCTTCTTCGACCTATTTTGCCTCTCATACTTGGCCCTAAGATGCATATTGAATTTTGTAAGTTAGCTCGTTGGGTGGA
This sequence comes from Takakia lepidozioides, assembly GCA_030704615.1. Taxonomy (NCBI): domain Eukaryota; kingdom Viridiplantae; phylum Streptophyta; class Takakiopsida; order Takakiales; family Takakiaceae; genus Takakia; species Takakia lepidozioides. The sequence goes on from CM060732.1 coordinate 51,921,385, forward strand.
TCTGTGGTGGTTTGGAGTGACTTTGACAAGTTACTGCCGATGTGGCCGCATGAAGTATCCAAAAACAGATAACTGAGATGAGGAGAAGATTTGGAATGAACACTTTACTGACCCCAGTCAATGGTGGGACAATGGAGATAAAAAGGTGAATGTCTGTTGGACTACAGAGAGAAGCAGATGCAATATAGAATTGGAACTACTATTATAAGTAGGGCTCGAGTGTTTGCTGGAAGAACTTCACGTGTCAACTGCTAACAGCAAGGCTGAGGATGTATTTATGATTTGTACACAGGCAGGGATATATAGCTGAAGGACCAGGGATAGAGGTCCAGATTTATCCAAGAGGCCCGGATTTCAAACACAAGATTATTTCTGATTCCCTGCTACAAGTGGATAGATGGTCAACTGGAAACAACAGCGGCAACAACATAATTGATAGAACAATGCACCGCTGATGAAGGTGCCTTCTTCAACACATTTCACCGTGTTTTTCCTGCTATCAGAGTCGTCCCTGAATTTTGATGTTGAACTCTGCAAGGTAGCTGAGGAGAAGCTTTGGAAGGAATACGTTTAAGACCCTAGTCAATGGTGGAACAATCGAGGCAAAATTGATAAAATCAAGCACTAGTAATCAAGACACCTTCTTCAACACAATTCACCCTGTTTTTCCCTCTAATCGGAATCGGCCCTACAACATGAAAGTATCCACAAACAGGTAACAAAGACAAGGAGAAGCTGTGGAATGAATTCTTTCTGACCCCAGTCAAATGGTGAGACGATCGAGGCAAAAAGGTGAATGCCTGATGGATTACAGAGAATAGCATATGCTATTAAGCATAGGAACTAGTGTGATAAGTAGGGTTGGGGTGTTTGCTGGAACAATTCTAGGCTGTCATTGTCAGCTGCTAGCAGCAAGGCAAGGATGTATGCATGATTTGTACAGAGGTATGGATAGCTGAAGGGGCAGGGATAGAGTGTGGGTCCAGATTCATCCAAGAGGGCTGGATTTCAAGCTCCAGATTACCTATGATTCCATATAAAATCAGGCACTGGTAATCAAGGCACCTTCTTCAACACAATTCACCTTGTTTTTCCCTCTGATCAGAATCGGTCCTAAATTTTCATGTTGAATTCTGCAAGTTAGCTGGTTGAGTGAACCTTTGATAATTTGGAGTGACTTTGACATGGTAGTACCAATGTGACAACAGGAAAGTGTCCAGAAACAGGTAACAGAGACGAGGAGAAGCTGTGGAATGAATACTTTCTGACTCCAGTCAATGGTGGGACAATCGAGGCAAAAAGGTGAATGCCTGCTGGATTACAGAGAGTAGCAGATGCCATTGAGCATAGGAACTAGTGTGATAAGTTGAATTGGGTGTTTCCTAGAACAAAAAGCCGAAAAGGTTGTGTACTCTGACAGTTGGGCTTCAATTTGGGTGCCTGACTGCATAAAGTAACACACAAACATTCCTTCAAGTGATCTCAGTACTCACATACCTACATCTGCCATTGGCCCAGACTGGTCATATGAAGAAACTATTCACTAACACAAACATTCCTTCAAGTGACCTTAGTACTGACATACACCTGCCAATGGCCCAGGCTGGTCATGCGAAGAAACTATTTACAAATCAAACGCACCAAGATGGATTGAGCACCTTCAACAATATATTAGATATCTACATCTGACTCCACCAGATGAAGTACTGGGATTGCTAGTCCAGCAAATAAGAACTTCAGCTACTGCTAGACTTGTGGATGTACTATTCGTAGCACATATCTTCAGGAAAACACAATTTCACGAAATGGAAGGCTACTAGTCTGTTGTCACTTCAGTCCCTTGCTCGCTGTAGCAGCATTTTGCAGGCAGTTTGGGATTTCCCCACCCCCCAAGCAAAAGAAAGCAACGATGTTCATCACAAAACAGTGCCTGAGACACTACCTCGCAGATCACCAACATATATTACAGCCCAACAGACCTATTTCACTAGGCCAAGATTAATCATGCCCCAGTTATCTCTGGCCCACGTTTTGTCCCCGGCATTTTGAAGTAGCACTCGTGCCCAAGCAACCCAGCCTTCCCAGGTCATGCGCTTATCCCAATTGGTAGCCCACTCCAACAATAGCCTCAATCCCTCGCTGGCCTCCTTCTCAGCAAGCTCAAAATTGCTTTTTGAGAGATAGATCTGTGCCAGTACCAGGTGTGGCTCGGCAATGAAGGGGTTATGTTCGCAAGCTTTTTTAAGCAAAGGCTCTGCGGACTCCCAAATCTTTTCCTGGTCTGTTATACATATCGCCTCCCAATACAAGTCCCGAGCCGTGACTTGATCGGATGGGGACAACATCTGCGTGCAATTGTTGAAAACAGAAGGGATCGGGATATCAATTTCAGAAAAGGGCCTTCGGTTTTTTCCTTTCTCCGATTTCAGCTGTTCCTTTTCCTCTGCTTGTTCCTCTTTTAGTAAGATATTCAACAACAGCCCCATGCGAGAAATGCCACTCATCCACAGCCCAGGCTTGCACTCCCCAGGCCACAAAGCAGTCCATCCATTGCCTCGAAAGCGATACGTCCCATCCTCATTTCCGAACAGAATGTCCTGCCAGCCATAGGATTGGTCGATGAAATCCGCCATGGTGAGCACAAGAAAGATGGCAATAAGACGACGCGGCACTAGTACGTCCTCTCCCGTCGCTATGTGTTTTACTACCAGTCCTTCCGAAGGAATCAGAGGGCTATATGACGCATCTTTGCCATTAACACCGCTCCGTCCTTTCTCTTCAATTGCCTCAAAATTGCTGCCTAATCTCTCCATTTTCTGCAGCAGATCATGTGTTTCCTTTCCACCTATTTCGTTGGCCTTTTCAAGCTCTATATCCCCCCGCTCGGCAACACCACGAAGAGCCGAAACTAATTCTTCATCGCTGAATTTCAAAAGCAGCAAGTCGAAAATGAGCTGCTGTCGCGGGACGATGCAAAACAGATGGACAAGCTCCTCCGCAGCATCGCCGATCAGATCCCGCACCTTCTGCCTCTCCACGTTAGGCTCAAATATGGCCAAATTCACATAGGAATTGGAATACGAGGAGTGAAACAGACCACAGAGGGCCACCGAATCCGGCAAACCCCACAACTTGAGGATGCGATACACATGCAGCAAATGCTCATAGAAGGTGCCATGCTTGTGCCAGCACTCTCCAGCCCCCCTTTTCTGCAACACCGATAGCAGAGAAGGCAGCACAGGATCTATGGATGCAAAATCTTCCCGCAAAAAAAGCTTGGCTTGCTCCAATCTCCCTCCTCCTCCCCCATTCTCATCTGCAATCCCAGGCATGCTGAACCCAACTCTCCTGCTCCCTTCCCTCCTCTCCAAATCTTCTCTTCTCTTAACAAAGCCTGTGGGTTCTGCAGTCTCTACTCTTGTGTCACCCTTGGTCCACAGTGTGGATGGATGAGGCCACCGAACCGACTCCAAGTTAACCCAAACAAATTTCTACCCCTGCCCATTAAATATTCATATCTGCCCCAGAATCTGACCGTGTAAGACTTTCAGATAGTCTGACCCGAAATTTAAGAGATTATCAATATATGAGGCAAGGTAGTTTGTTTTGTTTTGTAGCGTCGCCCAAACCGCGGGACACAGCCCGGGTGCTTGGTGCCTTTGGAAAGCTCTTGATGAGGAGAGGTGCACCGGCTTGGTCTCATGTTTTTGGGATCTGCGGTGTGGTGTGGGAGACATGGAATTTCAAGCACTTTTGGTCATTGGAAATTTGTGAAAAATAGCAAAGTGGGCTTTTCTGGGGCAATGATTGGCTTCATTTGTCTTTTGTGCACGTGGACAGAAATATAAATTCGGTTTTTTTAAATATTGGCGTTCACAGTATTGTGGCCAGTGTCGTTAAGATCTCCCAAACTGCAGGCCCTCTGGCCACGATTTAGTACCGTTGGAAAGCCGATGAATAGTGGTGCACCGTCTTATTGCCGCTTTACACTAGGGCCCAAGCCCAGGAAATCCTGGGCCCAATTTCTACCACTCTTGGGCTGGTCTTGGGCCACCTTCAACGGTCATGATCGCACAAAAATAGTCTATCTTAATACCAAGCTTCTTGGGCCCAAGAGCTGAGAGTTGGGTCTCCATTCTAGGAGGGTTCCTTTTTCTTGGTCCGGCCCAAGAAGTTGGCGCCAAAACTTGTGTTATGTAGGTGCCATGTAGGCAAATGACCTACTTCTATTTTCTTGGGCTCGGGCCGTAGTGTAAAGTCGTTGGGCCCAATTTTCAGGCCTCCGCCAACGGGAATGCTCCATTCTAAAGCGGCCTTTATAGTCTCACAATTTCTGGACCTGCACTGTAGGATATATGGAATTGCAAGGGAAGATAATAGGAATAATGTAAGAATCTAATGCACACGGGCAACCTCTGACACAATTGTACGCAGGTTTTTGGCATGTCAAATCTTCCCCACCCTCTCTTGAGAGTGACATGGAACTGAAAGAGTAAACTCCAGTCCTGGGTTATACCACTGGGTGTGTAACTTCACTTGGGTTTATATTGGGTTACACGACGGGTGCCTGAGTGCCTGGATATTCGTGAACTGGAACAATGACGTGGAGATCTCCCAAACTGCAGGATCTCTAGGTACGTAAGGGATTGCACTTGGACTTAGATGACCTTGGTCACTTGCTACCCTAGTTGACAATGAAACGAGATATGGGAGGCTGGAGGATTTCATATTTTGGAACTAATGACATGAAAAAAAACCGGCGTAAAGGTAATACCTACATCATATATGCAACACTGTGCTCTTAAGTGTGCTGTTCATGCCAGCTGCTGGTACTCAAAGACCTGGTTTGTCATCAAACGCATCTGCAGACCCACCAATGGATTGTCTGCATTTCATTCATCGTCTCCCTTCCATGACGAGAGGAGGAGAAATTTCAAGTCTTTCAAGAAATCTCGATAGCCATAACTTAGCCATGCTTCACCCAGGCCATGGTCTGTCTCTGTACCACAGATCCCCTACGCTTCAAGCACCCAATATCTTGCATTTCCATCACACAGACCAGCTCAATGAGATTACCCAGTGTCCAATTTCTATTGCAAACAGCAGGCACAATTCTTCCATCCAAGTTCGGAGATGTCTTGGCAGAAATTGGGGCAAGGATGCACCTCTGGGTTTTCAGGCAGGCCGCAGCAGAGAGTACAGGGCTCCCGTGTCAACTGCAGCTGTGAAGCAAGAGGAGCCTCTATTGCTTCGTGTGGCCGTCTCGGGCGTCACTAAAATTCTCGGTGTGCTGAATTTTGGCAATTGAGGAGGATGCAAGTTGGGCAGTAAAAGGGACAATCAATGTAAATTGTAACGACTGTAATCTGCCATTACACTGGACAGTTCGGATTTGACAGGGGATGAGAGACAGTACGAGACCAGTAAGCGTCTAAAAAACACGCTTACAAAGTTTGCATTTTTGTACATACATCTGTGCACCTTTGACTGATTGATTGAGTGGTTGCTTCATTACACGATACTGCATTTCAAAAAGTTCCACTATGCAGCTTGAAGAACCGACAACTGAAATTAAAACTGTGGTGGACGCTCTTCGCGAAGACTACCAGCGGGCTCATTTCCTGACAGGTGGGCATTGTCACTCCATTTTCTTGTTGTGGGGGGAAGGTAAGATTTTCTTATTCCTATTTCATCATGTATTGGAAGTTTTTTGTGCGACTACTTTCTCGCTGTGTCACCACCATGATTATTTCAGATTGGTTGACCCCCCAGGATGAGTGGCATATCTAGCACAAACGTCACAAACGCCAATGTATCATGGCAGAGAACATTCTTGCACTACAAGGCAACTCTATCCTGGGATGGCCCTTAGGCATGACAGACAGGCTCCCTGACAATGGGCGTTCTCTTAAAAGGCCATTCCATGCTAATTATTGCGGGCAACCAAGGATTGCCCTTTGTGCAGGTGTTTCAGTTAGCAGAATGGCTTCAAGGTTTAGGTCAGCCTCAGACAATGAATGTACTCTGGATAATGCGGTACTCTGTGAGTATGCAGGAGACTTCACAACAGCTTTATATGCTAAGGATTGCTTATTTGCTGACCCCACCATTGAGTTTACAGGTAAGCCCACCTGGTTTTTCCAAGACCCCTCGTTATTTCTTCATCATTCTTCAAATCCAATGGAGATTACTGCACACTTGCCTTAGAGGACCTAGGTCGTTACTATGACCATCAAGGATTGTGACTGGAGGCATATCTCCTATTTGCTGTCTCTATTGAAGGTTGATCTGGAGGTTGTTTCCACGAAGGCCAAGCTGGCTTTCGGCGAAACAGGGGCTGTGTGGATCATATCTTCACTCTAAACCAGATTATCCAGGGAAGGAAAATAGAAGGGAAACCCACTTATGGTTTTTTCCTGGATGTCAAAAAGGCTTATGACACAGTGTGGAGAGATGGCCTATGGTTCCGCCTCTGGTCTTGTGGGATCAAGGAAAGATGTGGAGAGTTGTCCACAACTTGTATGCTCACACCAAAAGCTGTGTCACTGTTAACGGACAGAAGTCCAACTTCTTTGACATAGACCAAGGTGTAGCTCAAGGATGTACTCTCTCCCCTCTGCTCTTCAATGTTTTTATCAATCAACTCCTCGAGGATGTGGAAAGTGAGGGATTTGGGTTAAGGGTGGGTGATACCACCATACCAGTCCTTATGTTTGCGGATGACTTCGCAGGCATAGGGGAGACTCCAACCAATCTCCAGGAGTTGATTGATTGCGCGAAGAGATACTTTGATCTTTGGGGCTAGAGGCTAATGTCAGCAAATGTGCAGTGGTAGCATTCAACGACAGAGGAGAGGGAGGAAGTGATCTTAAGTGGCAGTGGGGTAGCCAAGAGATCCCGGTCCTCCCTTCCTACACTTACCTGGGCGTTGAATTTTCCTCCAATTGTAATTGGGATGCACATATCCGGAAAGTTGTTCAAACTGGCAAGGGCAAAGCTCTGGGGCTCACTAAATTTTTCCACTAAAGAGGGGTCAACTCTGAGGTTAAGAAAACCATGCTTTGCCGCGTTATTAGACCTGCCTTGGAGTACGGATCTGCTATATGGGTTGATAACTCCAACCAGGCTAAGTCTCTAGAATCCATTCAAGTGGGGGTGCTTAAGGAGTGTATGTCAGCATGCTCCAAAACAGCCAATGTGGCTGTTCGGGGTGAGTTTGGCATTCCGTCCTTAAGCTCCCGACGAGATGAATTCAAGGTCAGATGGTGGGGTCAGCTGCAACATATGCCCAACACCAGATATCCTAAGTTAATTGACTCTATATCTTGGAAACAGGACCGCCCTGTCAAACAGGCTGAGTCCTGGCAGAAGAGAGTAGAAGAGATTCTCAAGGTCCTGGACCTGGATCCGCAAGTCTTGACCCTGCTGGATAAATCTGATTAGAGGCTGTAGTGTCCGATGCCATGTCTGTTGCCATGAGATTGTCTGATGAAAATGAAGTTAGGCAGAAAACCTCCCTGAACTTGTTTCCAGTCAGTGACATGGGGGAGGACATCTTGGATGACCTCAAGGTCTACCCACTCTCGGCACTAGACTGAAATTTAAACTCAGGGCAGGAAGCCTACCTTTGAACAGCAAACAGAAGCAGAGAGGAAAGGGAGAGTGCAATTGCCCATTGTGTGGGCAATCTGAAGACAGTATTCATTTTCTGATACACTGTCCGGGGTTCTCTCACCAAAGAGACGCTCTCTTCAACTCTATCAAGGGAATTGTGCCTGTACCCCTGTTTACCAACTTTGAAAGTCTCGAGGCTGAGCCAAAAGCCCAGGCCCTCCTGAGGCCTAGTTTATGGCAAATCACACACAGCAGATTGATGCTTGTGTGAAGGGATTTCTAGAGGATATCTGGAAAACCCGGATTAATTCTTTATATGAAGGTAAGTCTTACTACCAACGTCAGCCCCCGACAGAGATAGGTTCTGTCCCTTTTGTTCCCGCTCAAACTGGGCGCGGGGTCAATGGCCACAAGGCTACGGCAAACAACGTCTTATGAGTACAATCTATTGAAGGCACCAAGATAAATTCTCTTTGGTCAGAGTTCTCACATAAACAAGCACAAAGAAAGGGCATCCTTCCACTCTTGGCTAATGCATTTACAGGGTTGTGAGTGGCAGGGAGGGATAAGTACCAACGCAATTTGATGCTGTTGGTGCCCTTCTTTGAGGATCCATCACTAACTCTGTTCAGCATTGAAGAGGTCTGTTCTGCCTTTTGACGCATAATGATATTGGTAATGCAATTGACTCTGGTGTGTGAACAGAACCTATCTACGGCTGCCATGGAAGCCTCTGATTGCATTGGATGGTTCTACAGTGTACAATGTGAATGCTGACTCCAAAGTGAGTGTCTGAAAAATTTCTGTGTCTGCATTCTAATTATGCTGGATAGTAAGTGCTCCTTCCTCTTCATGGTAAATGGGAGCTGCATATATTCTCCTTGTTTGAGAAGTCTTGTCATGATGCAACATAGCATGGAAGAAGAGATCTCAAAGACAGTTCACTTCCACAGGTATTAGATATGAAACTGGTTTTCGACAATATCCATTTGTCATGTCTGTTACAGCGATCTGCCATACTAAGTAGTCTAGCATGAACCAGCTCTTTCTAAAGCCATTACAGAAAGGGGACCAAAGAGTTGTAAAGGCTTTACGTAGTCCTGCAGCATGAAGATGTGAGGCTCAAAAAAGAAACCTGTAGATCATTAAACTTGCTTATGGGGAGATTCAATGTTACCTTGCATTACCTTGAATATTGGCAGATTGTGAAGCACGTGGAGAGCTGGAGCATAACAGGTGGGCAAGCAATCCGTCAGATATTTGTTTCTTCTCGTTAATATATGAAGCAAGGTAGTTTTTTCTGTTTTGTGTTGTTTTGCTTTGTAGCGTTGAGATGTCGCAAACCGCGGGCCCAGCCCTTGTGCTTGGTACCGTCGGAAAGCCCTCGATGAGGAGGTGTTCACCGACTTGGTCTAATAATTTTTGGACCTGCCATGTGGGAGATATGGAATTTCAAGTACTTTTTGGTCTCTGGAAATTCATGAAAAATAGCAAAGTGGGCTTTCCTGGAACAACGATTGGATATATCACTACTCAACAAATTCATGGAAAAAATAAATTGGTGTTTTCTGGAATATAAAATCACTGTATAATATGTGCTCAACGACACATTATGAATGTACGAACTATGGAGTCCAAGAACTGAGGTAAGTGCCCCAAAAGAAATAAGATCTACCCGAGAATTCCATAGAAACACATCAATATATGAAACGAGGTACAAAACAAGTGTTTTCTTCAATTCTTCACACATGGGCCTTGACATGGAGACGCACTTGGATACATAGGGGATTGCACTTGGACTTAGATATGTTTCATTCGGGCCCTGATTCTAGAGTTTCTAGAGTGGTCGAGGAATTACTGCGGCCCATGAATCGCTGGGGCGCCTAACGTAGGGAGGCCACGTGTATTAAGGAATGAGATGAGGGGGTCCAAAAAAAAGAAGGGAGGAATTAGTCAAATTTAGAATAGGGAGTCTTGTAAGGTTGACATGTGTCAAGGGCCTTCTAGAAGGGTCCCACCGCCTTGGGGGGCTATATAAGGGAGGCCCTCCCCTCTTACTACCTACTAAATTAATAAATAGTGGGCTCTACAAAGGCGGGGCCCCCAAAAAAAACAGCAAACATGAATCAATTAATTACTAGAAAACTGACTATGTTACTAAGGCAATGATGTGTGCTCATTATTTAGACAAATTGTCAACCACGACGGCTGGTGGCAAAACTGGTTTTTATCCATTTTTCAACTGAGCCTTGAGGGGAATAATATACCCCATCTGTGAGTCATACAACGTCAGAGCCCCAACCTGACAAACAAATGACAGGGGTTTGATTTGAACCCCAACGCCACAGCCCAATGCACAGGTGTCTTACCATGGGGCTACAGTCCTGTTGTGTAATAATCTTCTCATTTCTATTTACCCAAGTTACCGGAAGGTAAGCAAAACTATTCTTATATTTATCCGCAAGTGATTACGCACATGCACAAATCCTCAACCATTAGGTTGTGCTTGAACCTTGTTTCAGCTATAGAATCAAATTAACATTCACACCATCCAATAGGGGGTGGCCCACCCCCGAAAGGGGGCAGTAGCCGTAAGGCGAAGTGGCTCTTAGTTACGCCGGTTTCGGCCGGAGTCTTCTCTCTCACACCATCCAATTTTCACTCAGAATATGCGAAGAATTTACTCTCAATCTACTTTAAAATTCCATACATCCACTTGGAAATTATGTTGATGAATCCCCCACTAGAGTCATGTCAATCAAGATCGAGGATTGTAGATCAAATCTGTTGGTGGATTCTTTCTCTTCCTATCAGTATCACGACTTGTTCAGTTTACAAGGTACTTGGGAGGAGCAGCATGCCACACAAGAGGTCCTTTGGGTTGACGGTTGGTTGACTCCTCCTTGGGTGACTCCTCCTTGGGTGAAAGAAAAGCTAAGTTAGCCGCTTTCATGACACAAGGTCAAGGACAATGGGGTGAGGGCATCTTCTTCTTCAAACACATTTCGGCCTGTTTTGTCCTCTTATCATAATGGCTGTATATTTTTATGTCGATTTCTGCTAGTTAGCTCATCGGTTGATGTATGGTGGTTTGGATTGATTTGGACATGTTACTTTCCAATGTGGCAACAGGCGAATATCCTACAGCAGGAAACAAAGACGAGGAGAAGCATTGGAAGGAATTTTTTCATCCCAGTCAATGGTGGAACAATTGAGGCAAGAAGGTGAATGCCTGTTAGATTACAGAGGGAAGCAGACAACAAGATGCATCGCAGAGTTTTCTTGGAAATTGCCATCCTCTCTCTCCCCAGCACGTGTAAAGTCTTGGGAACTAGTATCTGATAAGTAGGGTGAGGATGTTTGCTTGAAAGAATTAGGCTGTCTTTGTCAGCTGCTAGCAGCAAGTAAGGGGTGAAGCCCAACCGGGTCCAGTTTGCGAGCCTGGCAGTTCTGTAGAAGGGCAAAGAGGTCCAGGTGACATCATCAAGGCTGGAATTGTACCAGATGTCATTCTGAACCTCGCAGACATGTATGCCAAAGTGGGGAGCATTGCAGATGCAAAGGTAGTGTTCGACAATACGGCTGAACGAAATGTGGTGTCCTGGAGTGCTATGATTGCAGTGGGATGGAGGCTTTGGAGACCGATGAGCAAATGATGCGGGAAGGAGTGAAGCCCAACTGGGTCACGTTTGTTTGTGTTTGCAATGCAAGAGGGAATGTGTACTTATCTCTGTGTTGGGCCTCCACAAAACACACATTCTTTTTGCAACACAGTAGGCTCCTTAACCCAAAAATCCCTGAGTGAGGTAGAGGGATAGTCGAAAGTTGCAAGTTTGGGTTCACCCCTCGTGCTCGCAATTCGTCTCTCTCTAATTATTGAAATGTAGAAATTTCTCCAAGCAAATTGTTCGATGCTCTTCGGGTTTTGCCTTTTGCCAGGCGGTCGCAACCAAGTGTGTTTAGAGGCTATACCCAGGTTGAGAATGAGAAGTCTCAAAGCTTGGACTGTTTGCAAGCTCCTCCACTGATGGGTATCTTGAGCTGTAGGCTGTGATATTGTGGCCAACGCGAGTGGCCTTAATCTGCGTAAGCATTGCCACAACATCCCTCATGGTCGGGCGATCTCCTGCATTCTGCTTGGTGCATGAAAGAGCTACTTTTATGAGGTGACACATCTGCGGCCCATGTATCGGCACTATGCCCTGCAACCGCTGGTCAAGCACTCCCAAAATCCCCTCAGAAGGGACTGCTCTCACCCAGTCTACGAGATTGAGCTCTTCATCAATCACACTCGTGGGTTGTTTCCCTGTCAACATTTCCAAGAGAACGACTCCGTAGCTATAGACATCTCCGTTTGGTGAAGCGAGTGCAAAGTACGCATATTCTGGTTATCCCATCACATCCAAGACTTACGATGTCAGGGCAATGTCCCAAAACAAATTACCTTCGGAGGCAGACACTGTAGAATCTCTACCCATACTCACACCAACAAATTATTCTATGCCGAGCAAAAGGTGAAATGCACCCTCAAAGTCGTAATTACACAGGACAACTTAGAATAATATGAGGCATGCGTGACGGATGTTTCAACGATTCAATCAACAACGCTTCGAGAACTGTCCAGCGCCTTACCTGGTGCAATATACCCAATAGAGCCTCTGAAGTTGGATGTCAGTGTTTGGATACTCAAGTCCGGGTTGATGATCTTGGCATTCCAAAATCGGCAAGGTGTGCTACCAAGTCGCATCAAGGAGAATGTTGCTGGGCTTCACGTCACCGTGCACTATTTGCTCCACGCTGTAATCGTGATGCAAATAAGCTAGTCCTTGCGCAACATCAAGTGAGATATTGAGGAGCTCCTCCCAACTCATCTGACCTGAATGCAACTGCTTTTCCAGGCTGCCATTGGGCATGAATTCAAGAACCAAGGCCTTCAAATCCGTATTTGAGCAGCAGCCCAAGATCTTCACAAGATTTCGGTGTCGCATTTTAGAAAGTGTCTCTGCCTCGACAGTAAAGCTACGGTTAGCCTCATCAAGATTTTCAAATTTCTTAACAGCAACTACTTTTCCATCGCAGAGCACACCTTTGTAGACAGTGCTGGTGCCACCAATTCCAATCACGTGACTTGTGCTGTATGCCGCTGTGGCCTCCCAAAGTCCTTTGATGTTAAATTAAGCCAGTCCTTCGCACGAAATTCGCTGAATTGTGGAGTTGCAGATGACTTAATCCGACCTCTCACACATTTGCAACAGAGAATACAAGTATTAAGTGCACAAATACAGCCACCAAGGACTAACCCAATCCTCACCCCACGTTTTCTTGGTCCCAAACTTTGTGCTTTGAGGCTTGGAGGATAAGATGGCGGGTGCCTTGGGCAAGCGTTGAGAGGATAACCGCAGAGACCTGGATTTCCTGAATAAGAAGCGGCACTAAAAGTGGCAAATTGGTTTTCCGTGGGTATTGGACCCACAAGCTCGTTATCTGAGACATCGAAACGGGTCAGCGAGGTAAGGTTGGTGATCGAATCTGGAATACGCCCCTGTAGTGAATTACTGCTCAGATCCAGAGTTTGAAGGCTGTGGAGATTACCAAACTCCTCACGCTTCCGCTCATTGTAACCACACTTAATTTGCTACTCTTGTCGTTCTAGTTCTTGTGCGCAGCGGAAGCGTGGTGGGCCCATAACCTATAGAGAACTAGAGAAGTATAGCAGTCAAGCATACATGAAATAGAATGTGGTATTACGATAGAAACAACAACAACACCCTTGGGGTGTACACAATGTACTTACATAGGTAACAACTACCTGCTAACGACTATCCGCACAGAATAAGCGCCAAAGCCACATTCGAAGTTGATGTCCAGCTCATTTCCAATGTGCCACATGTCTACCATGCACTGACTATTCAATCAAAATCTACAGTGTAATCTGTAGCTTACAAACTCTTGAAATGTCCTTTCATACATTAGATGAATGTAGAGGTTGACTACTCAACAATTGGGCCCAGCTCTATCCTGATTGATTGAATGATGATGGCACTATCATCCCTCTCCTTGCTTTTGGGCACAAGACTGACCAGGATGCTGGGCTCCTTCTCGAGCCCAAGCTGCTTCAGCTTTGAGCTGATGCCTACCTTGAAGGAATGATCACGGCTAGGAGTATGTTCTAGGGAATTTCCAATAGTCCGAGAGGGATAGAAAGCGCCTGCATATTCGGTACAGCTCAAGGGTGTATGCTCATCCGCCTGGGGCAAATTCAAAAACAAGACAAACCCTACTTGTCTACCTGATGGTATCTTTATGCCTTCAATGGCAAGGACCTCTTCTTGAAATCCTGGTTGTTTTGTGGTTTGGATGATAATGGCCACTGGCCTTGAGATGTGAGCTTGGAAAACTGCGCAAGTAAGAGTAATGTTTCTACTATGCAAAATTTCTGGTCCTCGTGTGGCGATCAAATCACAATCCTTAGTTGTTCGCTCTGTTTGCCATGAAGGGACGATGAACCTTGCAAGCTTGGCTATGCCGCTCATGAGTTGCTCCCAAAACTCTGGAGCACAATCTGAAGACACTGAAACTGGAGCTGGCTTGGTGCTCAGAGGGGTAGAATTGAACGAGAGCCAGTCATTCTCTACCTCTTCGTACTTGTAGCGAAATTTTTCCATATCAAGAGAGTCTGCTACCTGTACAAATCAGCAAGTATCTTCACTGTTACTTGACCGTTCCAGATTTTGCCGAAAGTTGTGAACTCGCACTTTGTAGACGTAGATGCACGTATTAACAGAATCAGAGAGGGAAGGCGAGATACGAAAACCGACCTTCACACGAACAAGATCAGCGTTTTCATCATAGAAAAGAAACTCCGAGTCGAGCCAGTCGGGGTCAGTAAGGTCGCCACGTTGACCTCCTGGCAGGTTCTTCCAGAACTCCCACAAACGGTCCACATTGGTGTGATGTGCAAAGAAAAGGGGATCTTTTGATGACAAATAGCATGAGCCCAAGTCCTCAAACACCTCCCTCTCATCTCCTGCCCCCCACATGTACGTAGAAATCAAGTAAATCGTGGCCACTACAACCGATTGTACTATATCATCTTATTGTGTACCACCATCATTGCATTTGTGACGGCCCTCACAGGAAGAGGTTACTCTAAGGTTAGATCTGAAAATCTAGGATCTCGAAACAAATTACATGGACGCCTTCCAAGACTTACAAACAAAAACTCTCCTTACTCTTTTAGACGTTGATTGCATCTGACGCCAAAGACTCACCTCGCAAAGAGCAGAGGATTCCAGAGTACAATCAGCAGAGATTACATGGCCTTCTATCCTCGCAACTCCACGCACATTTAGCGTAGATGTTTGTTGATGAACTCCTAAACTAGGAGCAAGGAATTCATAGATTGTTTGCAGTAAACGACTGTAAAGAACCTGTCCAATAGTGGATGCTGCCATGAGGGTGAGCCTCGAAGAGAGCAGGGTTCCAAGCTGGGGCTTCGCCGCCGCGGAAAGGCTGCCCCAGAAACAGGAGCGGGAGGGAAGCACCGACTACGGCGGTGTAAACCACGTTTCTGTTGATCGCCCGCTGATCCTCCGGGCTGGAGGCTGCGGCCGTCGGGTCGGCGGTGCTCTCATAGGAGAGGTCGACAATGGCGGGGGGCTGATGGATCGGGCTGCGTTTCTCGTCGAACAGCCCGCCGTTTCGGCGGTCGACGTACATAGAGGGGAGCACGTTGGAGGGCGGGTGGACGTCGGCCTGGTTGTCCCACTGCCAAAAGGGCAGCGCGAAGGTGTCGTCGTCCAACAGCGTTGCGAGTATACGCTCGTGAAAGTAGACGTACCAGCGATGGAAGGGCATCGTCAGCCAGTTGGCGTGCACATCCAACGTCTCCGTGGAGTTCATTTGTCTGGGATTACAAGGATCCAGTGTTAGATAATTGAAAGTTACTTGATTCCAACAACTCGTGGCTGGTAGTCTAGTGGTACTAAGCTAAATGATGTAACGTGGAGAGACGATGCATAGCTCAAATCTTCTAGAGCTGTACATACTTACCTTTGAAACTAACTCCTTCCTATTAAATTACAATCCGTTTGAAATCTGCAGTTTCAGTCCTCATTGCTAACGTGCTTACAATCGATTACGTAAAATAGGACAGGACAGGAGAATGGGGAAAAGCGTATTCCACCAACTCTGTGATGGTAGATCGCACAAGGAGAAAACTACGAAAAGTTTGAAGCTGAGCCCCATGAAGGAAATAAAATTGTGCATGCACAACCCATATATATCGTTATTTCAAAGGTATTGTATCACATGGACGTCCTGGTCTTGTGTAAGTAGCATCTGGATGGGTGTCACCAATCAAGTGAGACGGCACGTTCACGAGTATACAAGTTCTACTAGACGGACATCAGACATACGAAGAAGGAAAACCCATGAGGACGAATATATTTAGACTACATGTATTTGAACCGATTCATCCTTTGAGCCAAACATTGTCAAACGAGATTTTGAGGAAAGTTGAAAATAGAATGCCACGAGGATTGGGGACCACTGAGAGATAGTGGTTCTTCCGACTTCCCCATCCTTTCCCATATGATGTACTTTGTGCTACGATTATACGAGATCAACCTGTTCAGGAGATTGCGCCAACAAGAAGATAGAAAGAGTGGGACTCAACACCTACAATTAACTATCAGGGTCGAGACGACTTGAGACGACTGCTTCAGAGAAATGCGTTGAATAAATTGAGGGAGGGCAACCACTGCCAGGGCGAAGTTTTAAAAATGCTCGCCTGTAAACTGGGGTACAGTAGGAGCAGTGCAAGTTGTACTGACGAAGGAACGATCGGGGGTCATCATCTGGAAGTGCTTTCATCAGTTCGTATGCTCGATTGAGCTTCTCTATGTTCGCCTGATCCAGCTTGTGCGTGGGTCGCCTTACCCGCATAGGCAAGTCTGTGCTGAATTTGAAGTTGATTGCGGGTCTCTTGTTGGGCAGAAAGCAACAGTCTAGTGGACGATGGTTGACAAATACAGCTTGGCAGGTGGTCAAGTCTGGGCCTAGCACCGGAGCGGCATGCACAGTGTGTAGCTTCCTACTACACCAGGCCATAGATACTAGCATAATGGCCCACAACAATTTCTGTGTGCCCAAACTACATCCTGGATGCAGTCCTTCCATACCCATAGTTGTTGCCCACCAATCCTGAGACCAGCTAAGAAATCAGCTGGACTCTGTGACCGAGAGACTAAATGACTTGTATGGAGAACAATGCCTCAAGCGAAGGATTCTCCCTGAAACTGCAAAGCTTCGGAATAGCCCCTTCCGCACTTGTTACAACTGCTTATGATGGCTCTCTTGTAGAGACAAAATTTGCCTAGACATGCAAGTCAATGTCCAGAGAAGATGTGGTCAAAGTACCTTACACCAAGTCAAGGCGTTGATTGGTGTGTTGTGCTGAGTCATGCTCACTAGTCTGCCGAAGCTTTTCTTTTCTCTCCCTTGAGGACGACGGCCCAAAACGTATCAAACCCCAAGTGGGGCGTTCCATAGTACGTGTCAAGCCCACAGTCAGTTTTTGCAACACGTGTCAATCCCCAAAACTCATACTTGTACTGCGGTACACAAGGTAGATTGCCCCAAACGGAACCGAGCATGTAGTAGGTATATATAGAGACGGGTGGGTCCTCCGTCAATCTGATGCCCACTTTCCAGTGTCCACGTAAATCACGTGAGGAGGCCCACATTCCATGGACATTGGTGTCACCATTCTAATCAGTCCGGCCTGCAGTGTTAGAGGGATGAGTTCATCCAATAGATTAGTAAGTCAGTATTAGTAAGGGAACTTGATGGTTACACCAGTTATCTTGACACTTCACTCCCGACTCTTCATGTAAGTTAACCCCTAAACGCCCGCATGCCTCCGTTGACTTTTTACCAAAAAACGGGGCCCGGCTAGAAAAACTAGCGTAAAAAATGAATCTTGAAAAAGTGACCGGACATTATGAAGCCACCTACCCCAGGCAGGTCCTACCCAATTTTGGAGCAAACAGACAACTAGTGCAAAAACCCCACCGTTGCGAGGGGGGTCCATTTTTGGAAATTTGTGCAGCCAAAAAAAACCAAAATGGAGATTTGTGGTCGGGATGGAAAAAAAATCGGCCTGCTGTACCCAAAAACGTGGTGGCCGTCCAACACAATTTAGGCAATCGATCTCGCATGGACCATCCTAATGCAGACACGCAGTGCACCCACCAAAAAAAACAAGAAAAGGCCAAAATTTGCTCTTGGCAGAACTATTTGTGTAAAAAAAACGACCAATTTTGGGCCGGCGGGCGTTTAGGGGTTAAAAGATAAGCTTGACTTCCCTCGTTGTGAGGAGAGCTTATTCTATGCATATATAATCTACAGTTACATTAGTCTCTATCTATTAATTCTATCATGGTATCAGAGCCTGGTTAGGAATTACTCATAGATTTTCTTTATCTCGTTGAAAATGGGTCCCTTTTGATAGAGCGCCCAGGAAGTCAATGATATATAAAATGAATAAAGCAGATTTTCGCGGACCATCCAACTTCTCTATATTCATAGTTTGATCAGCCATTGCTGGGATACTGCAATATTAATCTTTGTCAATAGAATCTTAGACTTGCAGTGTTGTACTGGTATGTGCCAGTCGGTTGGGGTATATGCACTGGTATGAGTAAGGGTATTGTAGAACATACCAGTTGGGTATGTCTTGGGGCGTATACACTGGCTATACCCTGGACCCTGGGTTTTGAACACTGGACCTACCCCTCTACCTACCATACCAGTTTAAGTATGAATTATTTTCATACTCGGCTTGAGACCCGTATTGAGGATTGATGAACCCAAGCTAGCATGGGTATATGTAATGATCCTCATTCACATTTGTGCAATGTAAAAAATAACACTATATCTTTGGGCTCCCATCGGTTGGCATCATTTATTTGAGCCGCTAGCATCATGTATCCCAACCACTAGTACAACATGGATCACCATAATATAACCATGTACCAAAAACATAAATTTATACAAGACATGTAAAAATAACATGAAGTTAACCTTAAAATCCATCATTTGAGTTTTTGTCATATCCATGCCTAGGACCAGGATATCCCAAAATTCGAAATACCCATACCCATCCTATAACCTACCCTGGGCAATCCTAATCTACCCCGGGCCCTACCAAGTTGGACCTACCAGAACCAGTCGGGTGGGCAGTCCTAATCTACCCCGGGCCCTACCAGTTGGACCCAACAGCCAAGTTGGACCTACCAGAACCAGTCGGGTAAGCCAAAATGGACATACCAGTACAACATTGGTTCTAACTTCTCCACTTGGAAACTCAGAATGTTATATTTGCTTAAAAAAGAAAATTATGGGATTTAGTGATAGGCACTGAACAGTGAAATTAAACCTACAAGTATTGTATCTCTTGGAGGAACAGTAGTCAATCCTCCTGCTATTGGACAAGGATCTATCTCAAACTGGGATGATAGAGACAAATTTGCTCAAATGATAATTGTGGATAACGTTAAAAATTCATGTCTAGGTCATGCTACATCAAGTCCGGACATATCCCTCCCGATCTCTCAAATCTGAAGAAATAGCCCCTTTGGCTTCTGTTATGGCATTTGAAAGAATAACATTAAAAAACTAAGCTGAAGGGTGGGGGCTTACTACAATATGAGAGGGGCTGGTTGACGTGCTTTTTTACTTGCACTGGACCTCCTTCTTGTGTGTGATCTGCATTAGCAACGGCTAATCAGCCCTTGCTATACCAATTTTATGGAAAAAATAAAATAAAGGGGGATGCTTACATGTTCGGTGCAAGAGGGGCTGGTTGGCCAGCCTTCCTACTTGCCCTCCTTTCCCTCCCATGCATGATCAGCCGTAGCACAAGAGCAATGGGCTAATCAGCCCCTCTTTTAACAAAAATTTAAACAACTAAAAAAATAAAGCTCAATGAAAGGGAGTTACAAGCGGGTAATGGGGGCTGGTTGGCAAGTCCCTCCCTGCTTTGGGCTCCCTCCCTCTCATGCAGAATTTAATGGAGACATTCAAAAAATACAAACGTTCCAAATGTCCCCACCAGGAAGGAAGGTTTCCTGACAAGCGATTCGCCGACAGATCTAACACGACCAGTTTCGTGCAGGTACTGATACACAGGGGAATAGATCCTCCCAGGCTTACGTTCATGAGCAAAAGCACTCGTAGATTTTCAAACCCTAATATATGTAAAGGAAGCTCACCTGCCAACAAGTTGTAGGACAGGTCAAGGACGGAAAGGTTACTGCAACTCTGCAAAGCAGCGGGAAATCCGCCTTCGAACCAATTGTTTGAGAGCGATACAATAGAAAGGTTTTGAAGAGTACCCAACACATCGGGAATTGCACCAGAAAGGAAATTGTTTGAGAAGTCCAATGTTTCCAAGGCTGTGGAGTTTCCAACGGATAAGGGGGAAGCTACCTAGCCTGTAAACGAGTTGGAGTTGAGATCTAGATATTGTAAGTTCACAAGATTTCCTATCTGGGGAGGGATGCTCCCAGATAATTCGTTACCGCTCAGGTCCAGATGTCGCATATTAGACAGGGACCCAAGCTGGGAAGAAATTGGCCCCTGGAGTTCATTTTGCTCAAGAGGAGAGCTAAGAGAGAGCTGTGTCACTTGGCTGTAGGCATTGCAAGTAACCCCTGTCCAGTTGCAAGGAGAGCTATCAGCGGCGACCCAATCAAAGAGCTGGTCTTGGCCCCCTGTCAGCCCCTCCTTGAAGGCCAGCAAGGCCGAAATGTCTGAACCTCCGACACAAACCGGCCACAGCACACCACAACACAATAGAACCTGGCCCGCAGAATGCCCCGCTTCTGACCATTCCAGTTAGAAGAGTCTTCCAAATACTGTTGAGCTGTGGTATAAAAGAGTTTATGATGGGGCAGTTTTTCTTTCCTTTTCTTTTTAAATTTTACGGAAAGGGCATTTGTTGAGTTGGAATATCTGGAATTCGGTACTTGAGAGCTCAAAGGTTTTCTTTTATTGTCGGTTGTAAGTTCCCCTTGTAAGCCTCACGCCCCGTGTGGTTGTTTATTTTTCCCAGGATTTTATCAAAGCAATTGCCAGGCTTTTTGCGCCCTTTCCCCCAAGAACAAAAAAAAATGTCATCTTTTCCATGTTTGTTGCTGTTTTTTCTACACCTGGGAGCTACAGCTCACAAAGCAGGCCCCTTAATAGTGAGAGGCGAAAATAACCTCTTTCACTGTAACCGCGCCATGAAGGCGTATCAGGGGGACACCGCACAGGGGAGGGGGAGAAGAGAATACCACACCCGTCAAGCAGCAGGATTTGACCCCAGAATCATCTGGGTGGCACTCGGTGCACTTAACCAACTGAGCTACTGTTGGTTTTTTAACCATTAAGCGACCATCTAAGTTTTGGTGGGGCCACCCCCAAAATCCTATACACCCTCGTGGATGAGGGTGTAACTCCTTACCTACAATCATCCACAAATTTGAACCTTATAAATACCTATGTAACTACCACATCCATCTACTCATAAAGTTTCAGCACATTTGACAGTTGGAATTTGCACATTATAGCAAAAGAAAGCACCACTTTTACAAGTTCGCTCCCCAAAAATAGGGATAACTTTGGTTTGACCATACATTTGCAGTATCGGGTTGAATTTTCATGTCAATTTTTATTTTTATTTTTATTTTTAAAGAGGGATGGTGGCCTCAAAGCTTTATAGATACGCGCGTAAAAACTGCGAAATACATCCTGGGGAGAGTCAAAATGGTGGGTCTGTGGAGGAAAAAATAACCTCCTATAAGTGTCGTATAGGCGTATCGCATGGGGTAGACCCAAGTGACCGAAGGGAGGGGGGAGTAGAAATGGTGAACTAAAAGTGTGTAAGAAAGTGTGTAAGCCCTGATCTGAGAAGAAACAAGGCAGACATAGGGGGGACTGGCGTTGGACAATCTAGGTGGCAGAAACTATCACAATCATAAGACGAGGTGTTCCGCTACAATCTATCACCCAAGTCTGGGTAGTGATGTTACTGCCCTTCCTGCTCTATGCTCCAAAGTCCAACTGCACCTTTGATTTGTAAGAACTCAGTTCTGGTGTCTCCAATTCATATCCGGTGCTTCAGAGTCAGCTGGCCATTTGCCAAGCCCTGGGGATGTTGTCATTCCAAATGACTCTAGTGTCAGAGATCCTAGTGCAGATGATGTTGTCTTTAGCCCAGGTGATGTCAAAGTCCGAGAACAGTTGTTGCCTCCTCCCTTCATTACACCTGCTGGAAGCTGAAAGCAATATCCGCCAAGCCTTATGTCCCTTAGTCACCAAATCTGCATAGATTTTGCAGAGAGTCGCTATGATGTTTGGCTTCTTTCCCTCAAAAATCATTTTGCATCTATCTTTCCAAATGGCCCAGAGAGAGTAAGCTCTCAAATTAGCCCATATTGAACATGCGTTCCATAAGGCCCCATTCTGCAGATTGAGAAGCAGCAGGTTGTCCAAGATGGGTGGCAGATCCATCCAAGTGGAGTAGAAAGAATTGATGAAATTCCACACCCTTGAGGCGGTCTGACAATGTAGCAAGCAGTGCTCATGGGACTCATGATGCCCTTGATGGCATGAAACACAGATCGGGCTCAGGGCAGGGATGAAGCTTGCCACTAGCAGAATCCTATTTGCTATTCTCCAAAAGAAGGCACTCATTTTGGAGGCTTTGTGCTTGGCCTAGATATCTTTCCAGATCCTCTTCCATCCCTGGTTGTTGAGATTTATATTCCATTTGGCGGCAAAGCAAGAGTCTCCCAATAAGAGCTTATAACCAAATTTTACTTTATAGCCTAGAAATGGGGTTTTCTTCGCATCTTTCCATGTCCATTCACTAGGGTCCAGTTGCAGTCTGCTGAGAGGGGAGCGAAAGAACCAGAGGAGGGAGATATTTTTGGCCCAACAGATCTCATTGCCAGGAGGGGGTTTGGGATCTGGCGAGCCGGAAGCTATATCTATCACTGTGATCCTGAACGCTTCTACACAGGGTAGGTCTCCTGCACCAACAAATTCAAGGCTGCCCTCTGGTGATGCTTTGAAAGCAAGGCCCAGCCAAATAGAGCCCTCTTTTTCCAATGCCAGGATGGCTGTGAAGGCTTGGCTAGAAAAAACACCCAGCCAGCATGGCAGGCTGCTTTCAGTAGTATCTCCTCCCTGAAGCAGGGTAGCAACTGATGAGATCCATTGCTTGATAAGATCCCAGCCGTTGCGGATGGAAGAGGCTGTGAGGAGCGAGGAGAGGATGGGTGATGCAATGGAGTCTCCTTGCTCCCATACATTTGCTACATGGAAGAGCCCCTTAAATTCCTATGTAGCCCATTTCTTGCTAAAGGAAGTCAATTCAGCATTGTTCAAGATAGGGTTTCCGAACAATGGCTGACGAATAGCTTCCTCAAAGCAGGCAGGCCTCTTTTGAGACAAGAATGGCTTCACTGCTATCCAAGCAGCTCAGATGGAGTTCCAAGAAGAGGATCCCTTACCCTTGTTTTTAGGTGGGCCAGCCATTTGAGTGAAGGTGCCTAGGCCCCTGAATTTGTAGAGAAGGTCCTTACCATGTGGGAACGCATCAGAGCACACCAGGGGCTACCACCATGAACTAGAGACCTGGGAATCCATTTAGCCAGGAGGGCGGTTATCTTAGTGGAAGGATCAATTAATCCCAGCCCCCCTTCTTTATTGGGTCTGCAGTGTTGACTCCAGGAAACCAGCGCTCGCTTAGTGGGAGCTTGGGGGTTGGCTCCCCAAAGAAAATTGCACATCAGAGCCTTAATTCTGCTTATGTATTTGCTTTCGGGGGACCAGACCGAGGTAAAATACCAGACTGATGCCAACAGGACTTGATTAAGCACTAGAGCTCTCCCTGCCAGAGATAGCATGCTTGAGCTCCAGAAAGCCAATTTATTACGGAGCTTTGAGAGAACAGGTTCAAATCTCTGCTCGTCTGTGAGACCAATGACCACAGGGAACCCAAGGAGAATATGGGCTGAGCCTGGTTGAAGCCAGTTGAGTCCAATATCTTGCCCCCATGGGGGCCCATGACACTTGGAAGCATGGGGTGGCAGTTCAGTCAGAAGCCCTACAGATTTATTCCAATTGACCTTAAGACCTGAGGCTAAGCAAAAAAGCTGCAGGGCACCGTCTGAACAACTCTCTCTGCCAAGCCATCGGCCTCAGGATGATCCCGAGAAGTGGTGCGGTGATCTATCAAGGCTTTATCACACAAAGCCTGAAACTTCCCCAACCTCATCCATCACCGCCGCCTTGGATGCCAACTCCCACTGAACCTCGAGCATCTCCCACGTGTGCCATGGATGTCTGCACCCCGTGGTCCTCACATGCTCGCCCCCACTCACTGCCTGTACCGTCTCGGTAGGCAGAGAGACCATCGAGGGAAGTATACTCCGCACTCTGCGCTGCTGCCATAGCCAAGTTGATAATCCAGGTCAAGCAATTGAGACCCATTGCTTGCCCCAACACCTGAGACGTGATGCCTCAGAAGAGAAGGCACCGCCGTGGTCCCAGTGGAAAAACCCATAGCCCGCTCGCGCTCATCAGCATTAGGCTCCACTAACTGCTGCAACTGAGTATCCCAAAGGAGGCCAGGTCCACTATCCCAGAAAGCATGCGATCCTAAGAAGCTGAGTAGTGTAGGTAGTGCTGTTCGTGGTTGACCCACCTTGTTGGCCACTGCCAAAGACGAACGGTCATTGTGTCTCACGCTGAGACTGCCTCCCTGTGTCCAAAATGCTATCCACTGTGAGGTGTGTTGGTCGTTGCACCCCATCAAATGCACGCTTGAGTAGTGCAGGTGGCATCAAGTTAGTCCACCATAGCCGTGGACGATGAGCCCGTGACCCCACTGAAGCTGCATCCAGCAATACTGCTGACCCAAGCCATGACCGGACTTGATGCACACTGGCCATCACCCTGGCCCGAGAATCGCCCATCAGGGACGGCAATCACCGAGACAGACATCCCAACAAGTACCACACCCACCTTGCGTGCACCAGCTCCCTGCCAACATACAGCCAACCATGTAAGTGCCCCGCCCCACAAGACCTCACAAGCATGAACTGTATGCACTCACAGAAACACAGGAACACAATCACCTTGCTCGTATGCGATGGGCCTCCCGCTAGCAAATGCCAAGGCACATGAACGTGGAGCTACACTGGGGACAGTAATGGTGAGTCCGCTTGTGACAACGTGCACACTGCCTGCGGAGCGTAGAATGCAAGCTTTGGTGGGCATCGCTCGTGCCTTATTGCCCTTAGCTATTTTTTATAAAAGCGGAGTCCTCGCCTCACCACTAAAGTGACATATCCACATTTCTAAACTTGTTACAGGTTTCCAGAAATTTTAAAGGTCAAATTCCTAGATTTTCTAAATGTCTTTTTGTACATGAAGCCTGTGGGGTGGTTTCAAAAGCCATGAATATGCTTGAACTTCAAAATGGACATTCCCAAAAATTAGGACCAAGAAAAGGAATGTATTTTGGAAATCGCCGTGGTGACAACGTTATATGCACTCCCTTAAGCGCACAATGGTCTCCGTTGACTTTTTCCAAAAACATTACGAAAAATGACAATAATTCTCAGGAAGAAAATAATTTCCAAAAACTAACCGCACATTACCTCGCCACCTTACCTCCTGCATGCACCTGCCAGTTTTCAGGGCAACCAGAAAAGATCCAACAAAACCCCACCGTTGGAAGTGGGCCCATTTTTGGCCCCTTGTGCAATAAAAAATAGTTTCCAGGGAGCTTTTTGGAGTTTTGGGTGACGGGATGAAGTCAGAATCTGCTGATTCTGCGACCACATCATCCCTCTTACATCTGTCATCCAACAAACCTATTTTCATTGGATTTGGCCAAGAATTGTGGTGTTGACACTTGGTCAAACATGGGGGGTCATTTTGTGGATTTTCTTATTTGGTGCTGACGCGAAGGAATCCAATGTGGTAAGGAAAGCGCGGGACGGGAGCTGGCCGCCAGACGCCCATCAAGCGTAACGGCATATCTTTGCCCTAACCTAGTGGATTCTCATCTGTGGGCACCCACTTGGCTGCCGAACCCCACCGCACAAAAATCATGCAATTTGGCCAAAATCTGAAAAAGTTATTAACTCTTGAGTAACCCACAAGGCCCTGTGCGGGCCTGGTGGGCGCTTAAGGGTTAACATGCTGCTGTATTTTCTAACGCATCCAATGGTGGAATAAAGAAAACAGTCGGGCAAAAGTTAGACCAGCAAGTTTTGGCCATTGGGGCTGGGAATTACCTACACCGACAGAAGATTCCAGCAACTTCCTTAGGGCCATGTCAACTAAATGCTCTTGCACCCTATGTGGAGCTGCCAGGCTGTCTTCATGTCACGGGCCGGAACAGGCCCTGATGGCCACCTCCGGCGTCACAGCCCGGTTGTGCATACCCAATCGAGGCCACGCAGATGGTCAACTCTGCATGGTCCCCTCTCCAAGATGGAAATAGATGACCCTCGAATAATCCTGCGAGGGGTTGCTTTTATTCAAATTCAAAGCATTAAATGCCAGAGGGTGGGCCATCAGGTCCAAAAACAAATTTAAAAAAAAAATCTGAACAAATGACGGGCTTTTTTTCACACCGCAAGCACTAGGCTTACCCCACGAGTTTAAGGCAAGCTTGTGAGGTGGTGGGCCCACTGGCCTGAGCTCAGGGAGGCCCGGCAGACTCTGGCATACTACTTGTCAAATGTCTTCCCCCATTGTGAAGGTGGGGAGCGCTCCACACCTCCTGCTCCCTCCTCACGCTCCCCACCTTTAGGACCATGTTCCCCAACATTCTCCAATTTTGCTCCCATGTTCCCGGTCCAAGATCCTTGCTCCCCATAGTGGGACAGGGGAGCGGGAAGGGGAGCAAGCTGCATTCCATAGGGCGAGGAGGGGAGCAGGGTCGAGATCCAGGAGCGCGGAACGGGGCGAGGAAGGGAGCAAGGACCGGGAACAGGGGAGCGAGCCGCGTTCCACAAGGCGAGGAGGGGAGCGGGGACCAAGAATAGGGGAGCGAGGACAAGGGACATGGATAGGGGAGCGGGACTGGGAACAAGGAGGAGACAGAGGGAACAGGGGAGCGTAGCGACGATCTTGGACTTAGGATTATTTTGGAGATGAAAAAATATATTATTCAGTCCCATGTGCAACCTATCAGTCAACATGACTCTAGTGACACGAATTGAATCTCATACCTGTTCATTGCATCACACATCACGTAATCACCACACTACCATCCACAAATCTACAAATTTAGGCTTTAATCTACAAATTCAGTCAACATGACTCTAGTGACACGAATTGAATCTCATACCTGTTCATTGCATCACACATCACGTAATCACCACACTACCATCCACAAATCTACAAATTTAGGCTTTAATCTACAAATTCAGGCTCCCAGGTGAGAGGGGAGCAAGGGGGGTGCGGATTTGACAATG
Organism: Takakia lepidozioides; assembly: GCA_030704615.1. Classification (NCBI taxonomy): domain Eukaryota; kingdom Viridiplantae; phylum Streptophyta; class Takakiopsida; order Takakiales; family Takakiaceae; genus Takakia; species Takakia lepidozioides. Next base: position 51,948,546 of record CM060732.1, read on the forward strand.
CGCCCCGCCGGGACGGCGCCGGTATGGCCATCCCCGGCGACCGTACTGGCAAGGCTCTTGCGCTTGCATTCAACTAGTCGGGTAAGCGTAGTTTGCTCCTTTTCACACATGCCGCGACCCGTTTCAGGTCGCATAGGCAGTTAAGGGTTAATGTTATGGTTATTATCATTTCTTCAATCGAGTGAGCAATACAAAATATTTTATTTTTAAGTTTCACATTTATTTTGTAGGTGTTATGTGTCATTTTTTTAGCAATTTTATTCTATAAGCCTATAGACATGGGTGGATACTGGATACACATATATTAATTAGAAAAGAGAAACACCTTGGAACAACCACTCACAAATCAGGCCCCTGCATTATAGTTAGAAGAGAAAAGAGGACCAAACACGAGCTCAAGGGACACTGCCCAAAGGAAGGGGAAGAAGATGTAGGATTTGAATCCAGAATCACTTGGGTGGCATTTAATGCTCTATCCAACTATCAGCTGATTATTTATTATTGGTTATTGATTCCATTATTTATTTGTTTTTTTTTAATGCTAAAACTGTTCCAATAGTATTGTGTCATGATGGTATGGTTTTATACGGAAGACAATAGGAATAGTGAAAATAATAATAATGTAAGAACTGAATGGACGCGTGTGATCTGAAAGTACTTTAGCCACATTCCGGCAACTTGGGCTCCTCCGGTGGGGCCCCTGTCAAATCCTCCCTACCCCCTCTTACCTCGGTTTCACTATTAAACTCTTAGAACGCAAGTGAGTGTAAGTTGTGGTGGGTAGTGTGACGGTAAGGTCATAGCATTTGAGCGGCAAGGTTTAGGGTTCGGTTCTTGGTGGCAGGCTCTCATAGTGTAGCCCCGGTCGCTGTAACCCTCCAATTGGTGTATGTAACCCCCGTTTCTCATGTGGTTAGTCCGTTTTATACTTAGCCACATCTGGACTTAGTGAAATTTCGAGACCAAGTGTGGGTTACACCGACTTGTGTAACCCCGAGTGGTGTTACACACCTCGTCGTGTAACCCGATGTAACTCCAAGTGGAGTTACACACCACGTCATGTAACCCCGGCTGGAGTGACACTCCTTCAGTTCCATGTCACTCTCAAGAGAGGGTGGGGAAGATTTGACATGCCGGAAACCAGCATACCAGGACAAATGCCGCACACGAAAACCAAGATTGCATTATATCTGGGACTATTGAATCATATTTCATATTTCTTAAAAAAACAAACTACCTAGTCACTTCTATTATTTCATCGTTCATTTTTGTAATAATAATTAATATAATAACTGTGTCATTGTACTTACAAATGTGGATCCTTTTTTTATAGGACAAGGGAGTCAACAATAATTGGAATATTTTGACTTGAACTAACACCAACAGTTAATAAAACATGGAATTACATGTTTTTAGTATATCTGACTTTGTAAATATATTTTGGACATATGACTTGACATTGTCCATCAGGATATTTATCGATCATACGTGGTGGCCTTTGGGATTATCAATCTTACCTATCATTACACCCCATTGCATCATCATATAAATGAAATAAACTAGAGGCCAACCAAAGCAGCTGACAGAGTTACCTAGGCAAGTAATAGAAAATGCCCGGGAGTTGAATGTGCCCGGGCCGGTAAGCCGGTAAGCGTACGTGGCCCGCCGCCCACCCGCAGCCGCGCCCCCCTAGTCTGGCGCCTCAGATCCGCGTGGTCACCGCGACGCGTCTTGGTAGGCCCCACGCAGTCTAGAGACCCTTTTTCTGTATAAGTAACATTAAATTCAACCAGTTTTCGTGTAGCAGCACGCAGCCCAGTGGTGATCGCTGTTGCCTGCATGCGGAGGTGACGGGGTCGAACTTCAACGGTTCTACATCTTAGGCAATTTACGTTGCTACTTCAAAAAAATTCTAAGTCCTGAGTCGATGCCCATCTTCACGCATAGTCATACATATATGGAAATACATGAGAAATACATGGTCATGCATGTGGGGTCTCAGGTTCGGGTACCAATTAGTGTATGATGTCAGATAATACTAGAGTTTTTGTTTGATTTTGCAACTAAAGTTCCAAGTTTAAATGCTCACTTTTTTTCTTTTCTTTTTTAATTTTTAAAAAGGAAACCTGGGAGCCATGCTCACAATTCAGGCCCTTGAGGAGGGGGAAAAATTAATCCCCTTTCAAATAAGCCATTAGGCACACAGGTGGGAAACGTCACCACCAGACCAACCGGTCACGAACGATCCACACACCAAGCAGGGCAGCGGTTTGAACACCGAACCACCAGGGCAACACACTGTGCACTTACGAGCTGAGCTACCAGCTGATGTGCTGTAACACTTGTAAGGGCTTGTAACTGTTTTAATTATTTTGTCACTAATCGTCAATAAATCTCTCAAGGGCTTCCTCCCCATGCTTTCTCCTCAAATTTTTATTGTAAACATTTCTAAGTTAGTCCACTGTTGCCTATAAACTGTCCTATTACTACATGTGCATTTGAAACAAATCATTTGCAAGCTTCATTTGCAATTCCAAGAGTCATTGCATATCCAGCTCTTCGCAAGCCTAGATAAAAATATATCTATTCATAGCACTGGTCAATAGCTCAGTTGGATAAGCACCGAGTACCACCCAGGAGATTCTAGGTTCTTGAGCAATACCTTGTTGGGTGTCATATTATAATTCTCCATTCCCTTGTGAAACTTCATGACGAGGTTACTGAAAGAGTCCTCAGAAGTGGACTGAGGGACATATTATTAACATAAGAAGCTAACTCAATTCAGCTAACTACTATCTAAAACTGGTTAAAAAGATATATCCTTGAGCCCTGTGCTTGGCACCTCATGACAAGGTTACTATGAAAGAGGTTATCTTCTCCTCTAACTATATTTAAGGGTGGGGAATATATTAACGTTTAGCTTGGTATAAAGTTTGAATTTGAATGCTAATACAAAAAGTAGTAGAAACCAATTCATGTGGTCCATGCCGGATAATCACCATTACCATCATAGGCATAAATAACAGCCTTTCCATCATCTCGCAATATCAATGTGCAATCATACCCGGAGTTCGACACTCGATTGTCCCATAAGAACGAGTTGGTCATTGCATCTATAATCACCATGTGTGAATCTGTATTTAGGTAAAGGTAGCACTGTGAACCTTGTACTCCCTTGGTCTGCGTACTCCACACAAGAGTGTCGCCCTTGTACAACACCAAATTGCAATCATCTTGCATTGTCAAGAGATATTCGAGATTGGTGCTTTGGAGAGATTGACCCATATACAACGAGTTGGTGGCGCTAAGGGTCGGAGGAATTGGGCTACAAGTGCCGATAATGTCAATATGGCCACTAACAAGATTATGTGTGCATACCTAAACCACCCATATTTCTCTTTCTTTGGTGCAAGACAATTGTGGAGTTTTCCTTATGCTCAAGCATGTGATCTCTATTGAAGCTAGCTGGTCCAGTCTTTTGGTTCTCTTATATGGAATGCAGCTCAGATTTATATGTTGTTTGATATTATAGCCAAAGTAAGGGTATATTACATATATCGAATTAAAAAATTAAAAATGACATCTGCGATGCGATTTGTTTGTTTTATTATTAGCGTTTGATAGTCTCAAAGTACGTAGGTAACTCGGCAAGTAATAGAAAAGGCCCGGGAGTTGAATGCGCCCGGCCCGGTAAGCGTGCGTGGCCCGCCGCCCACCCACAGCCGCGCCCTCCTAGTCTGGCGCCTCAGATCCGCGCGGTCACCGCGACGACGCCCATGTCTTGGTAGGCCCCACGCAGTCTAGAGTCTCTTTTTCTGTATAACTAACATTAAATTCGGCTGGTTGTAATGTAGCAGCACGCAGCCGAGTGGTGCGACCGCTCTTACTTGAAAGCGAAGGCTACAGGGGGAACTTCAACGGTTCTACAACTTAGGCTTTTTGCGCTGCTACTTCAAAAAAAATCTATGTCTTCACTCATAGTCACAAATGTATGGAAATACATGAGAAGTATAGGGTTGTGGGCCCGGTCTCAGGTTTACATATTGTCAAATCTCATGTATTATGCAAATACATGAGAAATATATGGACATGCATGTTCCCGATAAGCTCCCAATCTTTGCAATTTACTTCAAAAAAATTGTAATTTTGTGAAAGTAGTTACATGGTGACTATACTTGGATGACCATCTTAAAAAATAGTCATACAGGAGAAAATGTATGGTCAGGCATGAGTACATGAGCTGTCTTCATGCAAAAGTCTTGAATGGTATATATTATAATTATGTATGACAAATATATCATACTTCAAACCATGTATTTCCATGTAGTATTAATACTTTATCTCTATGCATAAAAATCGTGAACTCACGGATTCAATTTACAATGGATGAGATGGTGCCTATGAATCTACTAATATCATTCTTTTTATTTTCAATCGTTGCAAAGTCAAACATGATTTGAATGCATTGTCATATCTATTAGCATAGTCGTACATACATGATGTCATGTCTCATTCATGCACATTGCTTGTGGCATATGTATGACAATGCATCAAACTTGTCATGTATTTTCATGCATTATTAAAACTCTATTTCTATGCATACAAGTCATGAGGTCGTGGGTTCATATAACAATGAATGAGATGATGAGTATGAATCTTAATATCTTTACTAATAGAATTCTTTTATTCTTATTACTTGAAACATAAAATTGCATGTGTCATACATGGACTACATGAAATCTGGTATTATTTTCATGCACAGTCACACATAAGAAATCAGTTGCATTGTCATACATATATATAGACATACGATGTGATGTGTGTCCATGCAAGACTTATGTCTGAAGACAACTGATGTATTTCCATGCATGACCATTTATTTCTCATGTGCGACTATGCAAGAGAATGGTGTCAAAATAAATAAATTTGTGAACACGTTGCTCAAGAAAGTGTATTTAGTATATAATGGGATGATGTAGTTCATAGATTTATCCTACCCAATGGCGGGTATAAATTAACATGAGGGTATGTTGTAATCAAGGGTATATTTATCCCATATGCATGGTGGGCATGGAAAATTTATGACTACATAGAACCATACAAGCTGTGCATTAGGGCCAAAATCTGATATACTTGTTATGAATGTATCATTTACTCAAGGGTATTATATAGGGTAAATGATTTTATTTATATCTTGTATTTATACATATCCATCATTACAAAAACACCAGGGTAAATGTATTTGCATATATTACTCAAAATAAGAGGTATTTACCTGGCTTCCCTTCAATTGCATGACCCTCTTCTTCAGTCCATTCCTGAAAAGGATATTCCATCGCATGATTGTTTAGGATTGAATGTCGAAGGTGGAAGCCAACCTAACAAATGTGAAGAGGATTTCGTGGATCTCACTCTACAATCCTCACCCTCCCTGTTAAGTGTCAAGGGTCTGAAATCTATCTCGAGAATATCAGCCATTGAGGGCACGGCTGAGGCTGCGGCTCCGCAGCACACTGTTGCCTCTCTTCCCTCATCACGAGGGTTGGACAACCCAAATCAGAAGGAGTCAGGTAAAATTACTTATATCTGAATTCTTACTCGTCCTTTTGTTTTCCTTAGTACTGGGTCTGATGTTCTTGTTTTACTCCAGGCCAGAAAATCTGCGGATTATGACCTTCCTGTCAAACGACGTCTTCATTGGAATTATGTTCCGAAGTAATCCCTTCATTACGTGTGTATTCCATTCAGGATGTGGAGTGCTTAAGGGACAATTTCTATTCCGTTCCCCTTTTCGGCAATTCTTTGGACAAGGACAAGGACGAAACAATTGCAACTTCTCGGCTTCCCGACCCTGCAGTGTTGGCTCAATGTTCTGCACCAAGGAAGCAGAATAGAGCCCCCAAACCATTTCCATCTCTTTTACAAATCGGTTCCACCAGAAAGAAGTTTGTCTTCAGAGACAAAGCAGACTCGAGGAAGAAAATGAATACCTCGGACATACCGGGGTCTCGTCAAAACACGTCCGTTGGGATCCCAAGTCCGCTAGCGAGACTTTCCAATAAGGCAACATTGGTATTATTCGATATCATTTCTCCATTTTTTTTTTTTCTTTTGTGTTCGTTTGGTTCTGCACTAATTTACTCCATCTTTTCTCAACAGGCGGGGATGCAACACGATACCTTCATCAATTTCCCTCTGTACAAGGTACTTTCTTGAACCTCCACTTGGCAGTCGATGTTCCTCTTGTTCCCAATATTAACCCTCATCTCGAAACATTCCAAGCCCACAACATATACAAGTTTTTGCCACTTTTTGCACAATCGTGTTGATCTTCCGTACACTCAATCATTCTGGGTCATGGGTATTTTCATGGCAGAAACACTAATGTCAGTGTGTGATTAACTTGCTCATGATAACTTTGTCTCTCATCTTTTACATGCAACAGCGGGGAAGAGGAAACAAATGTTGTTAATTTTGAGTGTCAACGGACTCCTGTGCTACCGGCCACCCCCAACCGGCGGTGAACTGTTTAAGGTTTCTTTGGGAATGTGACACTTCAAGTTCCTGACAGACCGTTTGTGGTGCCTCGGCCTGGAGTCTCAACCTCTTCAGCAACATTGTCATTCTCAATTTGAAGCTTCTTAAAATTCGCTTCAACTTTTCATTTGCAATTTTTTTTTTTGTTGAGTGGTTGATGTCAAGCACTCGAATATTTCTTGCCTGCAGATAAACCTAGTCAGTAAAACAGAGGACGTGTTCAAACAAAAATATAAAAAAATGTATTTAAAATGCAAACATGTTTTACACTTATATGAAGGGCGTACGTACGTCAACATCACGCCACCGAAGAAGTTTGACAAAAGATGATGGCTTCCCAAAAGGCCCTTCAAGAATCGGCTAAATTGGCTCAATTAAGAGCACTGTCGCGATGTGCTCGTCCGGATTCTGCATCCCCTCAGGTGTCGCTGGAAAAACGTAGTCCAAGCACAGGGCAGTCCGAGAGAAAGTCTTCGTGCTATTTTTGTAAACGTTTTCATACTCCCCCGGAACATAAAATCCCTGCCGGACAAAATACAATGTTCGTCCGGGACCATTTTGGATGTAGGAGACCAGATTGGCCGAGGACGGTTGTGTCGAGAAGAAAACAAAAGCACTCGTGTTCATTTTTCGAGCCACAAAAGCTTCCAGTATGTTCACATAGTCCTTGGCCTCAGAAATTGTATTGACGAACACCATCGCTATGTTGTCAAACCGTTTCTTCGGTGCGAGTCGCAAACGGGACTTGGCATCGGCGAATTTTGGTTTCCCCCCCCATGAGAGCATAATGAGACTTGAAACTCGCTGAAATAATGGCCATGACATCCTCTCTATCATCATAAGCTTTGTTGATGGTGGAGACGTACTTAACAAAAGGGGCCGTGAGTGGTTTTGTCTCCATGTTCATCTTAATCTTGCTTTGAATGTAATCCGTCCCCAGTTTGTCTTTAAATGTTGAGAACTATGCCTTATTGAAGTGGTATTTTTTTTCACTTTATGCCACTCGTCCTTAGTGTATGGTTCCGTACACTGTTTGTTCCTATGAGGCCACCCCAACACTTCTATAACATCGTCGACAATAAACCGGTGCATTTTCACGTCATCTATGTACTTGTTCATGCCTTGAATTGATTTGTCTTGTCCTTTGTAATATCGAATGGTCAATTTCAAGTCTAGGATTTTCCCTGCTCCCAGCGTTTGAACACATCTTCCCAGATCTTCCAAACGTCGTCGTCGCAAAGTACCAGAACCATTGCCTCCTTAATGCTACCCATTTCAAGTATCAAATGACAGGCACACATGAACTCCTGCACTTTCATCCACGGAAAAATTAGGTGTCACTCCGACAACAGATGTATACTTTAGCATAAAATGAATGTGAATAGTAAATTTTCATTCCATAAATGCATGCCTTCCATTGTTTCGTCTCGGACTTGGTGGTGTGATCGTTGTATTTCTTTGGCTTCCCCCTCAGGTTGAATAACATTCGCGCATGCGCAACTTTCTCCTGCATTGTTGTATCAAACTTTTGCGCCTTCCTCGAGAAGTTCCTGCGACAGTTAAGGTAAAATGGGTGAGAGAGGTGAAAGGGATAGGGACATATCCAATTTCGAGGGAACACCAACCTCCACTGCCCAGTGGAGGTTCCTTAAAAGAGAGGGCTGGGTGGAAATGAAGTCCATTGCCTTTGCGGCTACAATGGTGTATTGTCCTCCAATGACGAAGAACCTGGATACGTCCATTTCCTTCCATTGCTTCGGTCGCGATGAAACAATCTTCTTTGGATTTGAAGGGTTGATTGGCACAAGATACACCGGATGTTTGGAGTCGATCAAATGAAGCTGGGAGAGTCGCGCTTTCACTTCGTCCTTATACTTGATATTTAACGGCCTGTAAACCATGCTCCTTGGAGCTAGTTCTATCATGGAAACCTTCACAAGGAAGGTACTCTCGAATCCAATCGGAAATACATCGCTATATTCCTTCGTGAGCCTCTCCTCCATCTTCTCCCACTTTTCCTTGTCAAAAATCTCCCCAGCTTTGGGTCTCTTGTTATCTGTCATCAATGCTGGATCCTGATCCTCCTTCTGTTTCTTCTTGCCTGCGGAAGTCCCGACCTCATTGTCATTATTCCCAGCAGTCAACGACTTGCGTTTTCCCTTCTTCGGCTTCGATGCTTCCTTCAATGTTCGCTTCTTGCGATTGTCGTTCCCCATTGTGTGCAGAAGATCCAGAAAAATACTCCAGGCCATCGACAAACCTACGTCGGTAAATACTGAGCCCTCGTCGGGAAATCTAAAACCCAGTCCAATGCATTTACTCATCAACGACTTGTTCAGACGATCCACCTCCACTTTGAAACCAAACATCTTTGGGGTTCTCGCATCCTCATACAGGAACAAAACCAACATCGGGTTTTCCTCTTCAGATTCACGCTCAATATATCAAGAGCTTTTGCGTATTTTACGTCTGTTATTACTCCACGACTTCTGTAATGAAAAGTCAGCTTGTGATCAGGAGGTGTACCCACAGGGACGATGCCCCAATCTGTCACCTCTGGGTTCAGCTCAAAAATTGCAGTATGGTTACTTTTGAAATTTGAGGACTTGCGGCATATGAATGCGCCACAAATATCTCCAATCAATTCCGGGACGCAATCTGGTGGTGTAGGATGTTTTCTGTTACAAAACACAAATTCATTAGATATTCAAATAACAAGATCTCTCTTACTAGCATCCATCATTCCATTTATAAGAACCTCCACTGGACAGTGGATCCCTGACATATACCCCTCCAAACTATTCGCGTGATATACTCAGGGAGATCAGAAGAAGCATTTTGTAGTGGTTGGGTATAACCTAGACTCGTCTGAGTATAGTAGATGAAGTCTGCGCGAGAAGTCCCTGAGTATTTTTTGAAGGAATTAGGTTCTAAGATTTCATTTGTAGATTTGTCTTGTTTCAGGATGATGTATTCAATGGCTCATGAGCCTCATTTTCATTAAAGTTTCTTTCTACAACATCTGTATAATAGGGAAGATTTCCCTTTTCATGTAGAAAGCCTCGTACATACACTTGCGAATACATGGGTGATATTACAATTATCCGTAAAGGGTCCCAAACTCAGCATGAGAATCCCAAACTCGGCATGAGAACCCTGAGTTTGGCCAAAATTGGGCATGAGACTCGAAACTTAGGATGTGAGGGTACCATTAGAAACAAACACGGGACCAAACTGCCAGGACATAGGGAAGTGGTTGTGGTGGGAGTTTGGACCCCAGTTTTGTTCCTCCTCGAGGCGGAGGCACTCAGAGCTCACGAGCAGCCGTTGCTCTCATCCCCAGTTTTTTATTTGGTGCCCTCTTTTCCGACTTCGTGCCCGGTTCTGAACTTTGCGGATTTACTCAAACTCATGATGAAATAAGAACTGAGGTCCAAACTGGGTACAACTTAGAGGTTGGGTAGCGCGTGAGCAGGCTCATGTGAGCACAAGGGCATATTCCCCGAAATTCCGCAAATTTCCAAAGCGAAACGAACTTGGCGAAACTAAACATTATGCGAAACTAACACATAAAGAACAAGTAGCCCCTATATCTGATGAACATCTTACCCTATAGGCGTGGCTTTTTCTCCATAACAGGCGCGAGAGAGTGGTGAGACTTCACCTCAAAATATTGCATGTCCTCACCCATAGCTAATTTCTCACATGGAAACTCTATATCAAATAGCCTGAGAAGAAATCACACTGAAGGATAATTTCGCTCCGAGAAACTCTGTACCAACTAGCCTGAATTGGATATGGGACATTTGCTGAGTTCAAGGCCTTTTCCACGGTTAACTTAGCTTGGGCCTGCCCCTTATTGTGAGTATGTAGTTCACTACACGTACTCGTACCTGTATTCCACGCCCGAAGGTCAACCAGGTACACCGGTCCAACGCTGGGGATGACCTGCGTGGCCCGTGGTAATGGGGGGTTACGTCGTGCTGCACCCGCCATAGTTTCTACCGCCCAGGAGAGCCCGTGGGCTGTAAAGAAGCAGCGAGCTCAAACCCTAACTGCGATGACCACAGAGCAGCAGGTAAACCCTCGAATGGCCGTGTGTTGCTTGGGGCAAGCCACTCCGTAGCAGTCTGTACGCTTTTTGTTTCTGCACATTATCTTACTTGTGTGGCCCGCTCTTTGCGTGCGAGGGATTTTGATATTGGGGTAGTTACTCGGATGCCTTCCTCGGAGAAGTCTCTCTGATTCTCCCTAAGTGGGTTCTCTGGTCGTGATCGAAGGCCTGCGTTTGATCTGAGGTATATTGTGGTGTCTCTGTGAATCGCTTTGTTTCGTGTTGTGTGTAGCGTCAATCTGCTTTCTGATACCCTCTTTTGTGGCGACGTTCTCATCCTGCCCAGAATAGATGAAAATCCCGCATAGTAAGGCAAACGATCATGTAGGGGTCTTGCTGCCGATCAGTCGTAGTGTAAATCAAGGGAACGATTTCCAGGTATCGCTTTAGATGCCTACGCTTCTTTGCTGATGTCAACATTGCATGTCAGCTCCTGTAGTCCGTTTCCAATGTAAGGTGGGGGGTTGCGTGCCATCGATCGAAGAAAATTTCACGTTCAACCCACCGGTGGTACGCATGATAACCACGTTTCTTTTCTCAGACTTATCTTGTGGTTATACCACCTCACAGCCTGTGGTATAAACGAACAAGAAAGACTGGTGTACAGACAGGTAAGTCAATCGATGAGACGTAGCTGCCTCCAACATTAGGGCATCTTTACTACGCTACTGGACTAAGTAGCTTGTCATGGTTGGGCAGATGATGCGGGCATAGAACGAGTGAAGTGTGAAGATGTTTTGCTGAAGTTAGATGGCCTTGCGAATTTTATCGGCATAATCCTCCATAGGTGACATCTTATTGGAGAAAGTAAGCTACTTTACACCCTCGATGGCTGATACAGAGGATGATGATAGAGATGAGGAATGGTTTAAGGAGGTGTATGGAAGCGGGTATACAGGGCCTTCTAAGGCTCCCCACGAGAACCCTCGTGATACTACAGCAGTCAGCAAGGCCTCCAGCAAACGTGTCAGCGCCAATATAAGTGACTCTGATGAGGATAATGAGCCTCGTGACCCATACGCAGTTCCTACAGACTTCACGAGTAGGGAAGCCAAAGTGTGGGAAGCGAAGGCAAAGGCAGTAGAAAGAAACTGGAAGCGCAGAAAGGAAGAGGAGCTTACCTGCCGCCTCTGTGGCGAGGTTGGCCATTTCGCCCAGGTATGTATTGGTTGGTTTCTGCAGGCATTTCTAAGTCTGACCCAGTCCCCAGTGCAATGGGCAGTTTAAATGACACTGACGCTTTAAATGCTGGCTAGGTGACCTAATGTTCTATCTACAATCTGCACAAGGAGGTTGACCACTGAGGATGTTTGACAACTGATGGAGGTATAGAGGGATGATGTGAAATGGCGTTGATTGACCATGATTTATGAACAGATGTACCAGCTAGCTTACCAGAGGTTTTGAGCCAAGCCTGCAGATGCTGAAAGACAACTTCAGTCACCATAACACTTTCGAGATGTCATGGATATGAAACTATATCTATGTTTCACTGCTGACGCAGACTTCCTACTCAGTAATAGAACAAAAGTATCTTATCTGGTCATATTAGCTTGTTGGCACCAATCTTTGAAAACAGAAGAGCTGAATCTGAAAGCCTGATGTGGGTCTTCTGGCCTCTCACGGTGGTTTCCTCACAGTTACTTATTAGATTTCAATCCAAGCGTAAGCTAGCGTTCTCCTTGTGAGTTCATGTTAATTTGTCCCATCTTCAACCGCATAGTGTGGGGTAGATTGCTCAACATTGCGTGATGTTTTCCTAACCATAAATTTCAGTATGTTGTCGTTGACCCTGTGTATGTGCAAAGGGGTATAACACCGAGCAGCGGTTGAGTTGGATCTTCTTTAAGTCTGCGGTTGTTGGTTTCATTTATACATGCACTTGAAATCCTTTTAGTTAAACATGGCGTGCCAGGAACTAGAGCAGGTAGCCCAGTGGTTGGGTGTTTCTGCCTTGCCCATGCATAAGCTAGGTGATCTAAAGTGTCCACCTTCAACGGAAGGCAGTCTTCCTTCAGGATGAAGTGACACTTTAGTTTGCGCTTCCTCTGGGAGGAGTCCTCTTTCTTTCTTTGGTGTGCCAGTTTTTTGTTTTTCGTATTTTTTGGCGCATATGCTGAGACAGCAAGGTGAAGTTGTCCTGGAGGTGTTTGAACTTCTAGGCACATAATTTGTTCTCTGAAGGTTTTATTCGTTGCCAGAGGCAATGTGAGATCCTAACCCTGCTTTGAGCTGATGGTGTTTTGTGTTTCTCACTACGTATCTAGTTTTAGCCGTGTAGAGGGAGGCCTACTAAGAGATGCTATAGCAATGTCTGCTCCATGCAAGTTATGTTTTCACATTGGCTTATGCGGAAGGAGATTGGATGTGAGTGCAGGGATGCCCGACCACTCTAGGAGGGAACCGCAAGTCTGGGGAGGTGGTTGAGAGGATCCCACTTCGTGACAAGCGGTTGAAACCCCGGATCATTGGCACAGGTGGATCTATAATCCAGGGCATTGAAAAGGACACAGGCTGTCGCCTGAAACTGGAAGATAATCTCACAGCTGGGAACGGGGCCTTTTTTGTGAAAGTTACAGGCCCTGATAGGATGACTGTCTCCAAAGCGGTTGATGCAGTCTCAAAGCTGGTAGAGCAAGTTGAAGATGAGTGGAAGCAGCAGCAGGGTGTGCGGAGGCCATCTGGGGGAGGAGGCTTCCGAGGGGGTCCAACAGTCAATCCTTTGATTGCTGCGCAAATGCAGCATATTGCCTCCCAGAGACTGCACCACAATAACTCCAACACCGGGGGTCCTGGCCGTGGGGAACCAATGGATGAGGAGAAGCGCACCATTGAGCATATTGCATCGCAGCTGGAGGCCCGCCGGCAGTGGGAAGCCGTGTCGGGCTCTTCGCAGCAGTCCCTGAATGGCTCATATAAAGAGGGTAAGTGAGGCCTAAGTCTCTTGACACTTTAAAGAACTTGTCTAGTTCCAGTGAGAAATGGACTGCACATTGGAGGACTAGCTAGAAACCAAGATGGGTGACATAATAGCATTAGCATAGTGTGGCATCTCGAAATGGCTATCTCGTCACAGATGCTAGATAGCACCCGATTGGAGTCCTCAGGTAAGTTTCTGCCCGACCGATACTTGAGAAATTGCTATTTATGCTGAAAAGCCTTTCAGAAATGGACACATATAAGCTTGCTGGCTCGCGAAGGCTGGAGGACTGGGGGTGCAGAGCACTATGTACACTCAGTTTGAGTTTGGGAATGAGGCCAGGCTTTTTTCCTTGTGGGTATCTGGGTCACCATTATCCTCCTCCCTGTTTCTCTGGGTGGAGGAAGGCACTTTAGCGATCCCTCAGCCCCGGCTTGATCTGAGGATCTCCCTCACGTTTTCCCCTCATTTCTTGAAGGCCATCCTGCTTCGGGAGCTGGGAGCATTTCAACACCATTTAAGGGGACTGGTCCTGCCGATGGAGGGAGTGCTTTCTACCCAGACACTGGAGGTTCTTACCCTGTACAGATGAAAGAAGAGCTAGACACGGACTTGAGTTACGAGGAACAAACCCTGGATGATATAGAACGTCGATTTCTGCAAGAGACCATCGAACTCACCAAAGATCAAAACAAGGAAGAAGATGCAGAGAATGCTCGTCATCGCAAGGTTTGTTTTTGTGTACTTTCAATTTCGAGAAAATTAACCAAAATTTTGTTTCTTATTCATAGAGGATTGACAAGAAAGGTAATTGGTTTGTACTTAGTCTGCTGAAAGCTGCAGCGGCCGTGCTGAGAAGTGGTGGAAAGTGTTTCATAGAGTTTGAGGTGTTTACAAGTGAGAGGCTGAGATCAGCCACTCAAAAGACAATGCCCCATGGTTTACTGCTCTCTCACTTTACTGCTCTCACATGGTCCAGGTAGGTTCTCTTACACCACTTCTTTGTTTTTGAGAAAAGCCCTTGGAGTTGGTGCACATTTGTTTGCTGTAAGTTCTGGTCACATTTGACCCCATGAAAGCATAGCTCTCACTGGATGATTGATGAGCAGCCCTGATGAAGCATCTCTTCTGTTATCATCACACTAAAACTGTGACTTCCTGTGAAAACGAGCTCAATGGGTTTCTGAGTGATGGCAAATTCACCAGCTTACTTGTAAGTAAAGGGAGATGTGTAGAACACCCCGGGATGAAGATCTACTTTGGTAACTTGCTCTATGGCTGCGGTTGATTTGACCATATTAAGTGACAAGAGAAATTCCTTGCCTGTCTGGTTTTTATGGTGCAGCGACTGTTTGAGATCCAGGAGCACTATCAGCAGAAGATGACACAGTTACGTGCCAAGCAGGCCAAACAACGTGAGGACTTCATGTGTCATGAAGCCCACTTGCGATACCAGCAACCCCCTAGCAGTTATCCTCCTTACCAATATACTGGGGCTGGGGGTGCGGAAGCCTTCCCTTCTGTTCCTACATTCAATGGCAGCAGCACATATGACCAGGACTCCATGGAGAACTTACAGGCCAATTCTACCGTCTATGAGACGTATCATGATGGAGGCTACACAAGTGGTGGAGGGGGGGGGGCTTATAACAGAAAGCAGGGGTATGATACCAGCAGTCCATATAGCAAAAGCGAGACCTATGACACGCCAGCGTATTCCTATGGAGGTTCACAAACATACCCCACGTATGGATGACAAAGATAGAGGAACAAAAGCCGATGCGAGCGAGGAGAGAAAGGTGTGGGGGAAACATACCGTGAATACTTGAGTCTTTACCTTCTTCAAGTCTGAGTTTTCTTTATGAGTCTTTACCTTGTTCATCAATAATCTTGGATGGTAAATGCTGCAGTGAGAGTACTAGGGGTCTGGCGGATAGGTTGGGAAGAGTGGTGGATATCTGTGATAACATGGCGAATGGTATGTAGAGCGTTCTTATTACGTCCCGATTACGTTGTGTTTAAAACATTTGTCTACGAAATACTGGGAAAGAGGAATGACTGGATCTTGTCCTGTAGCTATTTGCAGATGGGGAGGCTTTTGGTACATTTTTTGCTAATAATGGTTTCTGTGTGGTCAATTGGTGGGGCATTTTACAGCTTACGAGGGAACACCAAAAGAGCTCCATCTCTGTCCACATTCATCTGACGAAGGTGGAAGTCATGTTTACTATGTCACGGAAGGAAAAACTGAGAACAGAGGGAGCTCTCTGCCGTGAGTAGAGTAGCTGAACGTATCATGTGGTTTGCAACATTTTTAACTTGGTTGAGATGCTTTCATGGAGATGGACTGTTCCCCCAATGTCACAGACCATCCAATTGATTGTTTTGACTTGTGAAATTTGCAGAGCTCATATTTTATGGAGGGGATGTGACACTGACAGATACATAGACCATTTTTATGTATTGTGACTGTAGACAGTTGTTGTTGTTCGTACCTAGGGTCTGTAGTGCATCGTGACCGTTCCTTGACTCCTGGTTTTATTAAAGTGCTGCCACTTGACCTCTCAAAAGTGGGTATGTAGTAAGATGCTTAACCTAGGCTCGAAGTCTATTTGCGGATACGAAAGCAGAGGTGGCTTCTGTAGGGAAGATTGTGTAACTTGGTGTTCTTGGATGTGTAATAGTGTTTGTAGTGAATGAAATTGGGACAAACCTCTAGGAGAAGGAGCATCTGGAGTTTGGGAAAAAGCCAGCATCGCCTCTCCACCTCCACCTACCAACTATTTGCAAGAGACCCTGCACTCCAACTGATATCTGAGACTGGAGATGTTATGACTGGGGGTCACAAATATAGATCACTTGTAATGCCATTGTACAAGCTTGCTAAACCATCCAGGATTGTTTGATGGGATAGAACTCCACATTTGTCTTTTCTTACTTTCCTATATACCCTTAAGTTTGATACTGATAAGTATTTGGATTCATCCTTATGAAGGGTAAATCTTGTCTATACTTCCCTTTACTCGAGAGTGAAGTGGTGCATCCGGACAGTATTTAGTATTTACCTTTATCCTGACTTACTTTCCAGATAAATCTAGGTAAACTGTTTACCTGCACAACCCTTGGTTTTGAGATACCTTGTCTTCCAGTGTACCTACATGTTGGGATGAAGGGTTGATAGCGATCAAGTATAGGGGAATCCTAATCGTAATATCTCGGTTATAGTCTAATACATACATGTCTAACTGGGGTTTTTTTTTTCTCTTATTTGTAATATTCTAATAATATCTCTTGTTCATTTGAACTATAACGTATACCTTTATGTTAGGGAATATCTGTATGATATACCCTACATTCATACGTACTGTATATCAATGGGTTTTAATCAGTGTTGTCTATGGGTTTTAATATACCCTCCGGGTCCAGAGAAAGTTGGCCTCTAAGTTGAATTGGAATACACCAGGGAGGGTTAATAATTTTTTCTTGTTTTAGCTTATCCACCGATTTATTTTTTGGTTACAAATAAAAATACACAACAATGCCATAATTTGTCCTGAGGATAAAGATAAAAATCACAAAATCTGCTACACCAGTTTATATACTGGCGGGTATATCCGGATAAGATACCCCCGGCCAACAGTCACTGAAGAGGGAGGACCAGGGCTGTTGGATTTCCAGTCTTTGAAGTCCTTCGTTCCGCCACCCTATGGCAAATTTGGAAAGCAAGATGCAGTTGGGCATTGGACAACCAAAACTCATCTATGTCAAAGATCCTCACTTTGGTCTTCAATGACCTCACCATTGCTGCTAAACTTGCCTGGGCAAAATTGGGTGCAGAGTACAACAAGCGCCCAGAACGTGGACCTGCACTCCTCACCTCCTTCAGGCGCACTTGGGGGAATGGGGGGCTCATCTGCTCCTGCATCGACATCAACACCTGTTTATGGGCAGGTACTATTCCCCATATTTGGCAGCAGCGAAGAGCCCCCCTCTTCAGCCTCCCCTGACTTTGAAAGATCAGATCAAAACTGGAAGCACATCAAGACGACTGTTAAGTCCAAGCTTCATTTTCACCGGTAGATAGATGGGCTTCTCACTGGTTTCTAGTTAGCCACTGTGCCCTATATTTGTACCCGGCTCCCCCTAATCTAGGGTTATTCGAGGGCATCCCCCTCCATCGCTCAATGCTTAACGCTCCTTAATTCTACTTGGATAGAGGAGGTCCACTGTCTCAGGTCCACTGTACCCAGGATTCGCCTTCACGACTTGTCGTGTGTTAGGCCTCATGGCAACCCTCGGGCATGTAAAGGGTTTAATTTTTTCCCTTCAAATAATTCCAAATAAAGTTGTCAGGGCCGCTACCCCTGTTAAAAAATAAATAAATAAATAAAATGAAGAGTATGGTTAATTGAATTACGCATAAAGATAAAAAATAAAAATTCTTTAACGTCCAGTGAATTTACAGAGCCTACTGCTCAACACACAGGCCATCGAGGGCCCAATGGACGGTCTGAAGGCACATGTTGAAGGATTGAACCCAGGATCACCTAGGTTATGCACAGGCAAGGTACAAACACCCGACGACTGGGCTACCTGCTTAAGTGCATAAAGATAAAGATAAAGTTTCTTGGCCAAGACATTTTGGCAGACTCCGACACTTACATCCGTCTTTTGCAAGAGTGCATCAACATGCAAGGCCTAGAAGAAGGAAAGTAGGTGCATGCCCACATTATCCGAACTGGGTTCAAGCCAAAAGTCTTCTTACTTAATACCCTTATGAACATGTACGCCAAATGCAGGAGCGTGCTGGATGCACGGCAAGTGTTTGACAACATGCCTAAACGAGTGATATTTACCTGGAATATAATGATAGCAGGATATGCCAATTATGGGTGCGGGAGGGAGGCAATTGAGATGTATAAGCAAATGATGCAGGAAGGGATGACACCCAATAAGGTGACATTCATATGCATTGGTAAAGCATGTGCCTGTCTGGCATCCCTGGAGAAGGGCAAAGGGGTCCATGCCGACATTATCAGAGTCGGGATTGCACCAGATGTGATTTTGGAGACTACCCTTGTTGACATATATGCCAAATGTGGGAGCATGTGTCGTGCGCATACATATCGCTACACAACTACATCGCTGTCCAAAACCACACAACACATGTGCACACCACACACTAGTATACCACTAGTCCACCACTAGTCCAACCACTAGGCTACAACTAGTCAGTCACTAGGCTGCCACTATGCTGCCCACTATGGCAGTCACTAGTCCATACAACTCTTGTGTGATAAAGAAGAAGAATACAAGCACAAGCTCATGCAAGCTCACAAAGCTGAAGCATAAACTCATGCATATATAACCTCATCACTCAAATACAAGTCAAGCCAAGTGCACCCCACGCCATGGGGAATCCACACTACGGCGCCATAGCTAGGCGCGGTGAGGCTCAACTCGAGAAAGATGAGCCTCCCGCGCTTGCCGTGAAGATAACCACCCAAGGCCTAACTGCCTTGACCCCTGGATTGACACTTGGGCCCATCCCAAATATCAATATGTAAAAGCTAGCTATTTCCTAGCTAGTTTCACACTAGTGGTGAAATAACTTGACACATGCAATATGCGCGTCAAGTGTTTGATAATTATACTCATCATGGGTGTTGTATGGAGGCTTTTGAGATGTATGGGCAAATGATACATGAAGAGGTGACTCTGGACAAAATAACTTTCAATTGCGTTCTCAGGGCGTGTGGCAGCCTGGCAGCCCTGGAGAAGGGCAAAGAGGTTCATGCTAACATTATCAAATGTGGAATTCCACCGGATATCATCCTGGAGACTGCCCTCACAAACATGTACGCCAAATGTGGGAACATGAAGGATACGCTTGAAGTGTTTGACATCATGGCTGAGTGTGATGTTGTGTCATGGAGCGCTATGATTGCAGGATATGCTCAGAATCACTGTGGTAGGGAGGCTTTTGGCATCTATGACCACATGATCAAGGAAGTCGTGGCACCCAACAAATCACATATATCTTCTCAATGCTTGTGCCAGCCTTGTAAGCCTGGAAAAGAACTACATGCTGAGATAATCAAAGTTGGAATCCCAGCAGATATCATTCTGGACACTGCCCTTGTTAACATATATGCAAAATGTGGGAGCATGGAGGATGCCATTCAACTGTTTGACAATGCAGCTCAACGGAATGTGGTTTCATGGAATGCGGTGATTGCAGGATGTGGTTAGCATGGTTGTGCCAGGGACGCCCTTCAATTATTTGAACAAATGCAAGAGAAAGGGTTGAAGCCAAATAGTGTCACCTTTATTTGTGTTCTCTCTGCATGTAGCCATGTAAGCCGAGTGGATGAGGGTTGTCACTACTTTTGATTACATGAATCAAGTTCATGACCTTGCTCCTACAGTGAAGCATTCTGGCCACATGGTGGATCTTTTTGCGCGTGCGGGAATATTGGTTGATGCGGAGGAGTTTGCCAACAGAATGCCTATCAAACCAGGTACTTCAGTGTGGGGGGCCTTGCTTGGTGTTTGCAGAATTCATGGCAATGTGGCAGTAGTCGAATGTGTGGCAAAATGCCTCCTGCAGTAGAATCTGCAGGAGGCTGCGACTTATGTGCTGCTATCAAACATCTATGCTGCAACTGGCAGGTGGGACGATTCAACAAAAGTGAGAAAAATAATGCAGGACAGAGGTGTGAGAAAAGAACCAGGGCACAGCTACATTAAGGTGGACAACCGGGTGCACACATTCGTTGAAGAAGAGAATTTGCATCCACAAATTGAGGAAATCCATGCTGAGCTGAAGAGATTGTCTATGTGCATGAAAGAGGCTGGGTATGTACCTGACACACAGTTTGCATTGCATGATGGGGAGGTGGAGCAAAAAGAAGTTTCTCTTTGTCACCATAATGAGAAGCTAACGATTGATTTTGGGCTCATGGGCATCCCCCTGGGATGCCCATCCGTGTCATCAAAAACCTACAGGTGTGTGATGACTGCCACACCGCTACCAAATTCATATCAAAGATTATTGGTCGTACAATTGTTGGGCGGGATACCAACCGCTTTCACCACTTCCAAGATGGGGATTGCTCTTGTGGGGATTACTGGTGAAAAAAACAGCAAGTGTGTCGCCTCAAGCAGGTAATAAACAAGTGTTTCATTGAAAACATCTCAACTGTCCCTGTGAACTACCCGTATGATCTCTTTGCCGCCAAAAACTTTAAAGTGATTCATTCATGGTGAATATTGCCATCCACGTGCAACACTGAAATTTATGGCAGGCCTTATTGCAGAGCAGTGTTGATTCATCCATGTCGACGATCACAATCACAGACATTATCAAACAGCTGGAGTACCAAACTGACGGGAAGCTTCATTGCAGGGGAGAATGAATCACCAAACAACTGAAGTATTGGATTGCAAGGTGTGTTAGTCCATCATGGTGGTAGTTACCACCTGTGTACAACTTCAAACAACTGGAGCACCAAATTCGCGGAAAGTCTTATTGGGGCAAAATGTTGATTTATTCATGGTGATGATCACCATTCGCAGTCAATAGCTGGAGTACTGAATTCGTGGAAGCCAGGTGTTACCAACTTCACATGAAACATATTATGGAGTTGAAAGTTCTTTTACCAAAAAAGGTTGAACATCGAGATCACAAAATCATTGAGGATGCAAACGCACACATTCCTAATTGCTGAAAGTAAAACGTCATTTATTTTTTGTTGCCTGCATCTGAAAAAATGCCCAGAATTGATAACAGAACCGACATTCTAGTAATATAGTCATGTACCATGTTCCAATTTGCATTTGGAAGTTCCATACCTTCTTCCGCCGGCTGCCCGAACCGTTCCAATTCAAGTGCCACCCAATCAAGTGACAAGGACACGTGTGCAGCCCCATCCCTTCCTACACAACACGTGTACACTTTGGGATGGATGCATGCACGATTGCTTTTACATGCAAGTTGGAGCAACTTTGGGATGAATGAACTGTCATGGATGAAGGTTAAAAGTTATCATGCTATGAATGAAAACACATACAGAAAGTATGAGTGCATATGTGCATACAGACTAAGTGCCTGTACAAGGGAATGATTCCATTAGTCATGAATGGTATCATGAAACCATAAGAGTGTAATACCATTCCCATCCCGAATGGGAGGAATGCATGCATGCAAGGTTTGAGATGGAAGTTGGACCCACTTTGAAGAAAATATGGATATGCACTCTGTTGCATTCATGAAATTTCTAGGGCGTCCCAGGGGTCGTGCTGATGAGCCCAAAACCAATGGCCAGCTTCTCACTCTGGTGATAGAGAAAAAAATTCTTTTTGCTCCTCCACCACATCTGCAGTACAAAGCGTGTGTTAGGCACATATCCCGCCTCCTTCATCTGCCTAGACAATCTTCTCAACTAAGCATGGATTTCTTTAATTCTGGGATGCAGTTTGTCATCTACAACAAAGGTGTGCGTCTTGTTGCCAACCTTAATGCAGCAGCGACCTGGCTCCTTCCTAACCTCTCTGACCTTCATCATTTTTCTCACCTTTGCACTATCATCCTCGCCTCCTTCATCTGCCCAGACAATCTTCTCAGCTAAGCATGGATTTCCTTAATTCTGGGATGCAGTTTGTCATCTACAACAAAGGTGTGCGCCCTGTTACCAACCGCAATGCAGCAACGACCTGGCTATTTCCTAAATCCTCTGACCTTCATCACTTTTCTCACCTTTGCACTATCATCCCACCTGCTAGCTGCAACATAGATGTTTGATAGCAACACATAAGTCGCGGCATCTTGTTCATCCCACTTGAGAATAGATGTTGCAGCACGTTCAGCCATCTCCACATTGCCATGGATTCTACAGGCACCAAGCAAGGCCCTCCAAACCATAGCATGTGGTTTCATTGGCATTTTGTTAATGAGCTCCTCTGCCTCATCCAATTGCCCCATATGTCCAAGAAGGTCCACCATGCAGCCAAAGTGCTTTACTGTCGGAGAGACACCATGATCTTGATTCAGGGAATCAAAGTAGCGTCTTCCTTCATCTAGTAGGCCACTGTCTGCTCAAAGGTATCCAAAGCCTCCATCCCACGTCCTTGCATATCCTGCAATCATCGTGTTCCATGACACCACATTTTATTCAACCATATTGTCGAACAACCCCTGTGCATCTTCAATGCTCCCACATTTGGCATACATGTCCACCAGGGCAGTGTTCAGAATGACGTTTGGTACCATTCCAGCTTTGACGATATCACCATGGACCTCTTTGCCATTTTCCAAGGCTTCCAGGCTCACACATACATTGCAAATGCAAACAAACGTGACATGGTTGGGCTTCACCCCTCCGCGCATCATTTGCTCATAGGTCTCCAAAGCCTCCATCCCACACCCGTGCTGTGCATATCCTACGATCATCGCGTTCCATGACACCACATTTCGTTCAACCATGTTGTCGAACACTCCCTCTGCATCTTCAATACTCCCACATTTGGCATACATATCCAGCAAGGCAGTGTTCAGAATGACATCTGGTACCATTCCAGATCTGACAATGTCACCATGGACCTCTTTGCCCTTTTCCAAGGCTGCCAGGCTCGCACACGCATTGCAAATGCAAACAAACGTGATGTGGTTGGGCTTCACCTCTTCCTCCATCATTTGCTCATATGTCTCCAAAGCCTCGATACCACGCCCCTGCTTTGCATATCCATATCCTGCGATCAGTCTGATGAGAGGGCAAATCGGGCTGAAATAGATTGAACAAGAAGGTTCCCTCACCACATTGTCCTTGACTTTGTGTCATGACTGATGGAGGATTAAACCGACCATCAACCAAAAGGACCTCTTGTATATGCTGCTTGTGTCCATGGTGGGGTAGTGTCCGATTGGTCTGTGAGAACCACCACGGTGTAGCTGAGCAGCCATAGATTGAAACACGACCTCCTAACACCAAGCTGACCCTCCTAAGCACCTTGTAAACTCCAAAGAAAAATACCAAATCGTGATACTAATAGGAAGAGCCAAACTTCTTCACCTTATACATTAAGAGAAAGCCACACCTTGCGATTATGGTTGTCCCACCATCGTGAAGGATCTTTAAAGAACTCATTCCAGCTCCGCTTCGTGCTCCAAGGTAGACTTTTGTGCCCAAAAATCCGGCAGCATCAACATTTTGCCAAGTTCCTTTACGGAGGGGGAGCTAGTGAGCTTTCAACAACATTCATGCTGGTCGCTTTGGGCTCCATTGCACTCTCCACAACGAGGACATACGAACATGTCCAAATGTACACAGATGTTAAACCAGCTTATGTCTGCAGTGTGGAGATTTTGGAGTGGTCTCTGAAACGGAGCAGGAGTAGCTGAGCAGCGCCAGTCTTTGGGGACACGATTTTTGAAAGAGGGCATGATGTATGCTTGGGATGCCATGTAGCATGGGGAGGATGAAGGCATGCAGGGGGGATGGAGGGCGATGCCATGCATGAGGGCATGATGGGAGGAGGGATGGGGATGCGGGAAAGGGCACGTCTCATGTCCTGGCAGCGGGAACATGAGGCGCGGGAGGGCGTGCCGCGCGGCTGCTGCCGCGCGGTGTGCAGGCGTTGGAGCGGGGGTAGGCGTGGGGTGGGGTGGTGGGGGGGGGCTCCACGCTGGCGGAACCGGGCCCCTCGCATTCAACTCCAAGGCCCCATCTAATGCTTGGCATACTTTTACCAACCAAAGGGAAGATGAGTATGAGTAAAGTAAAGTAAAGTCTGTTCACTTGTTTGTGGGTTTTTATGTGAGGTAAAGTCTTGCAACCAGTATTTGTTACGTGGTTCGAGATCCCGTAAGCTTAGCCCTAATAATATAGACGAGAGTGGTGGTCGCGCAGGCGAGCTTTGCAGGGTTTGGTTCTGTCTGGGAGCAGGGATGCCGAAGCACAGCGAGGGGGATCACCTCCTCGTCTTCGAGAATGGACGCTTCGCTTATCTCTCAGTGCCACCCCAGTTTTCAACCTCCATCACAGACGAGGCAAAACTGTGCTTCATGGACCACCGCAAGGAGGCCTGGGATCCGTTGTCGGACATTTGTTGCTTGCAGGAGGCAGGACATGTGCATGCACACGTGCACCATGGCGATATCACAGAAGATATTTTGCTTGAGCAGGTTAAGATTCCTCTCTTTGCAATTCTTGAAAAAAACACATCGTCACGTGAGAAATCTGGAGAAAAAGTGGAATTTCTGTCTGGAAATGGTGAATTTTGCTGGTTGTGACATACATGTTGTGCTAGAGACCAAGTACGCTGCGTGAGTCAATTGAATCACACGTTCTTTGATGTATGCCTGTTTTGCAGTGCATGGAGGAGGCAGGCTGCACCCTACCAATGCTTCGGGAGCTGTCAGGCATGTGCAGACCTGTTTCACCGCACGATGACTCGGGTCACGAACATATGGAAGGATGTGGCCACAACCAAATTGCTCATGGCGATCACTTTGATTGGCTCATACCTCTGAAGGACGGTTCTTTTGTGTTGAGCCATGCGCAGAGGACTGAAAATGGTGGATCACGATTCATCGAACACGGGCGTCTGATTAAAGTGGGAGAAACTCTTGGCAAATTGACGAGGCGGCCCAAGCAGCTAGTTGATCTCTTCAGTTATGAGAGTCCTAAAAGGAAGGGGTATGAGAGCCTACCCCAAACAGATGAAATTCTCACAGCAACAGAGACAGACATTGTTAAGACTGGAAAACTTCAGTTGGATGGAAGCTGTACGCTGATGCCTTCTCCCAGAATGGGAAGGACAGTGGTCCAGGAAGATATGGTGAAGATAACTATCCCTGGTAATCTTAAAGTTTCTGGATTTGGGAAGACAACTCTTGATGTCATGGGAATCTGCTGTCCAAGTGAGGTTCCCCTGATTAAGAGGATATTGGAGCCCTTACCTGGAGTTGAGGAAGTATCAGTGAACGTTACGTCCAAGACGGTCACCGTTCTTCATGATCAGTTATTGGTCTCGGATGGACAACTTGGTACTCAGCTTATACCCTTTCCTTATAGTTTCTGTGACTACAGAAGGTGATGAAGAACCACACTTAATTTGGAAAGGCTGAGGGCTCTTTTTGTGGCCAAGACTAACTCCAGTAGTTGCTGCTAATGTGGTCTATTTTGCAGTAATTTAGCTTTTCAGAAGTTCAAATTAGGAAGGCCTTGGTTATATATCCGGTCCTTGACTCTTTCATGTTAATTTTAGTAGGACGTTTTCATCCATGCCAGTCCCAACTCTAACATGTTTCTTTCTGTGACAGTAAAGGTTTTGAATGAAGCAAGTTTGGATGCCAGTATTCACCATCGAGGAGAATGGAAATCTGGCCGCAAGTGGCCTAGCCCTTGGACCATGGCCTCTGGTGTGCTGCTTGTACTATCCTTCTTCCAGTACGTCTGGCATCCATTACGATGGGTGGCATTGGGTTCTGTTGCTGTCGGTATACCACCTCTGGTCATAAGAAGTGTGGCTGCTTTGAAAAGCCTCATCCTTGACATCAACATTCTTATGCTTATTGCAGGTAAGTGAATTCAACGGTCAACTAGGTGATGATTATTTGAAACCTAAGTTTGGCAATGCTCTACAGACAGACACACTCTTTTGTAGGAAGAGTGACGAGGTTTATTTCCCAACTGATGCATTCACTACGACTTTGTCATCACTTAAGAATACTTTTAAAGTTCAGGGTGGATTTAGTAGCTAATGTGCAGGGAATATTGAACCATGTGGGATGGAATTCAGTTGGTGGTGCCATTGCACTGGGAGACTACCTGGAGGCTGGATCAATTGCCTTCCTTTTCACTCTTGCAGACTGGCTAGAATCAAGATCTAGTGATAAGGTAATTCTCAGTTTCATAAAATGCACCAGAGAGTAATGAATTTTGTTGGTCCTGCTTGTTGCAAAGAAGGCTTTTTCTTGGTGTGGAAGTCTGTGAAGGCTCGAAGGGTAGAGGTCATGTCAAATATCATGGAAGGTACATATGAATGTGCAATCCAAGGGGTTTAGTAGCCGGTCATGCAAGGCTTTCAAAGTTTTGCAGAGGCCACGTCAAGTTGCAGCAAAGTTAAAGTGCGTTTTCCTGGGAACAATTTCTAACAGGAGGTTAAGGTTCTGTTTCAAGAGATGGTAAGAATAATGTATCAAGAGAACATTATGCTACTTAGTAAGACAGTGCAATAGAAAATTGGTAAGTCATCAACTTCCAGAGGTCTGCACTTGTATTGACACCCTACTTTTCAATCTGGTTTGAATGGCACCTATTGTTGTTGTAGGCTCGGGCTGCATTAGCAGCTGTTGTGGATATGGCACCTCAGACAGCAGTGCTTTTTGACAGCGGGCTTTGTGTGCGTGTCGAAGATGTGAAAATAGCAACACTACTTGCTGTCAAGGCAGGAGAGTTGATTCCTATTGATGGAGAAGTAGTCTCAGGGAAAAGTTCTGTGGATGAAAGCAGTTTAACTGGTGAATCTATGCCAGTGGAGAAAGAAGCGGGAGCGACTGTGTGGGCAGGAACAGTGAACATGTCAGGTACCTAGCCACTTCAGGAGCAGTATTTAGCTGGAAAGCATTATTTGCCAGCCTCAGAAGAAGAACTGCATGTTCCGTCCCGAATTCCAGGTTTCACCTACTTGTTGGCACTCGGTAGTTGCTGGAAGCTCAAAGAACATCTGAGGACGTTCCAGTGGAATTGACATAACTAAAGTGACATAAAAGGAGACCAAATAATGTACAGGATGTTGCTGTTTTTTGACATCAAGCAATGTACAGGGTACATGACAGTGAGGACCACAGCTCTTTCAGAAGACTCGGCAGTTGCCAGGATGGTGAGGCTTGTTGAGGAAGCACAAAATCAGCGCTCTCGTACTGAGCTCATTGTGGAGAAATTAGCAAAGTATTACACACCTGGTATGTCTTGTATATCTGTGGAAAGCACATATTTGAAAACCATAACGCTCTATTTTATTTTTATTGTGGAACATTGACCACCCATAAAGGAAGACTTGTGGTGTGAATTTTTGGCCGAGTTTAAAGCTCTCCTAGCACCTATGGCCTTGGTATATCAATGAATGCCCACTTTTTTGTGCTTCATGTGATTTGGGTTTCCTTTTATGTTGGGTGGCACTTCAATATAAGCTTAGTGGTGTGTTGAGTGATGGCCATGACCTTTTATGAGGTTTGGAATGACGAACTGGGGATCACCCAGCCAGTGGCCTTTGACTTACAGTGGGCACTCCAACCAAACCTAGGTCTGTGGTTTTGTGAGAAGTGGTCAGTGTGGGGGGCGGGGGGAGAAGGGGGTGGTGCTTGCTTTCCTTCATCAAATGGGTGATGGCAATTTGCGAGAACCGAGAGGTGTTCTCTGTTGGCATTACCTATAATTACGATGAGGGTGGTATTAAGTCCATCTTGTTGCTCCTGCTGCAGCAATTGTGGTGGTAGCGCTCATTATAGGAGTGGTCCCATGGGCATCGGGAGTGCACAATCATCGGCATTGGCTCTACCTAGCTCTGGTCCTGCTTGTGGTGGCATGCCCCTGTGCCTTGGTTATATCAACTCCTGTTGTGACCACGTGCGGGATTGCGCAGGCTGCTAGACTAGGACTGCTGATAAAAGGTGGAAGCTTTCTGGAGGTACTAGGCAGGTTGAAGGTTGTGGCTTTGGATAAGACGGGGACCTTGACTGAAGGGCAGTTTTGCGTGTCTGATGTGCTGGCAATTGACGGCATCTCTACTGTTCAGCAGATTTTGTATTGGTATGCATACTTACGGATTTCTGCTCTTATCTTATGCTCCACTACGAGGACAATCATGATCCTGCACATGGTGTCCAGCCTGTGGTCCCTTGTCCCAACAGGTGACAGTGGTTATGCGTATTTATGAAGGTTTGCTTTGCAGCTAGCAGGCTCTGAGCAGAGTCCTGGAGAAAGCTAGGCCGTTGGTCCCACTTGTTATCTATGTCTATGTATATAGATGTTTATGTCCCACATGATCCATTGGAATTGCTGTGATGCATGAAAGCAGTAGTGTTGTCCTCCTGGGTCAGTTAGAATACCTGAAAACCTGCAGGCAATTCCTGGATGGTGACCAATTGAGAACCTTGTCAACCATACTGCTAACTGTGTTTTGCACCGTTATTTGGCTTTTAGGCTCGCTTCTGTTGAAAGCAAAGCCAGCCACCCATTGGCATCAGCACTAGTTCGCTATGCTCGCCTTCATGGGGTGGAAATCTCTAATGATGTCACTGAATTTGAGGTCATTGTGGGAGAGGGAGTCTCGGCAGTCGTCAAGGGGCGCACCATCCACATTGGAAATGCACGTATGGCTGCCCGTCTTGGTTGGGATACAGGTGTGTGCGTACAGACCCACAAGATTGAGAATTTCTATTGAAGATAATTGAACTGTTTCCAAGCATTCTTGGCTAATACCCCTCCTGCACCATTATGTAAGAATGAAAAGGTCTGTTCAGAGCTTTCTTGCTAAGTCCTAGCCATTGAGCGTTTGTGACTTGTTCCCAACACCTGAAGATTGTCTAGAGTGTTAAAACAAATGACACCACAGAGTCAGATGCATTTATGTGCTGCATTATCCTGAATCGCAATTTTTTGTTGTTGTTGCTGGATGGGATGTATAGCTGCTGGTTGTGGAATAGTGGACACCTGGAGTAGCCAGGGAGCAACAGTAGGTTGGATTGGTGTGGACGAAGTAGCTGTTGGGGTTTATTGTGCTGCCGACCAGCTGCGAAAAGAAGCAGTGGAGGCAGTCGTGGAATTAAAGGTCTGCTCATGACTATTTCTTCCCCATGCTTCCTTCTCTATCTTCCCCCTTTTGATCGAGGTGGCTGCTTCCTTTTTGGTGTCATGTGTGTTTTTTTCCTGGCTCTTTTGTGTGGCTTCTTCAGACTTTCAAATCAATTGAGACTTGCACACGGACTTGTTGAGTTAGAGCCAGTGCTGGGTGGGTATGGGGGCAGACAAGGTCTCAAATCAGCTGGGTATGAGAACCCGCATTTGTAGAGAGCCGCTGGATACATTGGGAGGGATACCCTTGTAGAGATCTGGGCTGCAGGTTCTCAGACATTCAGTACCTATTTGAATTTTTGGGGTATTTGAAGATTTCTTTGAAGTGACGACCTCTAGTAAACCCATAGTAACAAAAACACATATCTGGGTGATGGACAAACCAGTGGGTATGAACTCGGCAACACCTGAAACCGGTGGGTATGAGAAAATCGAAACCATGGAAGTGACCAGAATCACTGGCATAGGAGCTGCAAATAAACCCACGCTCAGAAATGGAGGGCATCTAATACCTCCCAACACTGCTTAGAACCAGATTGATTATATTATATGCTGAGTTTGCACCTACCTTCATGGCCTCTAGATCAGTTCAGTCTTTGCAGGCACTTGTGCCGAGGTCAGGAGCTCTCTAGGTTCGGTGACTTAGGAGTTGTTTTGATATCTACTGCCACTTGCACCAAATTAACAGTCAACTCAATGTACAACATAGTTATTTGGCCTTGATAATCATCATGAGGAAGCAGCTTTGTCATTGTTGGGAACCAGGCGATTGTCATATTTACGATGCTCTTCAGTTGCATTGCTTCAGCCTAGACAAACATGCTGGTTTAATTTACCAATATGCTAGGATTTGTTGTGCTGCACAGAAACTCGGCATTCACATTGCAATGCTGACTGGCGACAGTTCTGCAGCAGCTGCCTCTGCACACAAAATGGTATCCTCATAGTCCAGTCAGAAATGCCACCTTTGATGATTCTCTTCGTTCTGTCCCAGACACTGTTGTTGGCTGCTTTTCCTGGTGGAGATACATGTGCAGATGTGCCAGGACCATAGAATTTCCTACTATTCTCGCAACGTCTATTGACGAGAATTATGTTCTCATGAGGAATGTTTGGGTTGCAGATTGGTGAAATTGACATTCATGCCCAGTTGCTTCCAGAAGATAAGGTGAGAATAGTCCGAGAATTGAAGGGAAGTGGAGTCACGGCAATGGTAGGAGATGGTATCAATGACGGACCTGCATTGGCTGCAGCAGATATTGGGATTGCAATGGGGGTGGCTGGGTCAGCTGTTGCAATGGAAACAGCTGATGTAGCTTTAATGACAAACGATCTTCGGAAGTTGGCATTTGGAGTGCAGCTGGGCAGAAGCTGCCGCTGGAAAATTGGGCAGAATGTGACCCTTTCCTTGGTCACAAAGTTTGTAATTATTGTGCTTGCAGCGGTAGGATATGCATCCCTTTGGGCAGCCGTGCTGGCAGACGTTGGGACTTGTCTGGTAGTCATCTTCAACAGCATGCGGTTGCTCAAACACAAGAAGTGTACTGATCAATGTTGCTCAACACCCAAGAGTCTGTCCAATTTTGCAGTCAGACATAAGCAGCTAAAACTGGAGGATAGTTGCTGTGCGAAATCTGGAATGGACATGAAATGTTCGGATGGTAAGTTGGTTGATTTGTGTGAAGAAGGAACTGCTGCAGTATCACACAGTCACAGGGGACTATTTCATTGGTTGCACCACCACCATCATGAGAAGAAGTGTGAAGGGGAAATGAAGGGTTACACAGTGTGTTGCTCGATGGCGACCTCAGAAATCAAGCAGACTGCTGTACCTCGTTGCTCCAGTTCTAGGTGTGAGCCAGGGCTGCTCACCCCCAGAGGTAAAGGGAATCGCCATAGCTATGGCTATCATCATGAGGAAACTAAAGCTTCAATCATTGGTTGCTGCTCAAAAGCAGGGTCAGACATCAAGTCAAAGGGTGCTTCAGGGTGCTGCTCCAAAACAGGGTCAGAAATCAAGTCCAAGGTTGCTACAGGTTGCTGTGGAACAGGTTTGCATGAGAAAGGGGGAATCAGAAATCCACTAATTGGCAGTGCATCTAGTAGTGACCTCAGTGAGCTTCCGGGGGTGACTGCATATGGTGGTCTTGCCTCCTTGGATGGGTGCCATGAAGATGTAACTGGGATGGAGCACGAAGGTGGGGTTGCTACATGTTGTGAGACGTCCATGTTTGGGGGGACAGGGAAAGGAATCCGGAGGAGACTCGGCACAAAAGAGAATTGTTCAAGTGAGAGTCACATTAGCAACACCTCATGTGGCCACCACCTGGAGGAGCCCTGTTTGCCAGCTTGCGTGGCTGCAAGCAACAGCCCGCAAGGCAATGGCCATGGTGGTTTTATTTCTTTGGATAAGGTTAAGGCCCAAGGGCTGTCGATTGAAGTTGAAACATGTCCCAAGCAGTGCTGCAGCAAGTCCCCTGCAAACCCCGGCCATGATCCTGTCAAGTCCAAGTCATCAGCTTCTGAGATACCCTGTTTGAAAGAGAGTTGCAAAGCAAGTGGTGCCACTGGTATCTGCAGATCTCATGCCTCGGAAACAGTTCCATCATGCTGTGTGAAAGAGGAGTCGTGCAAGGCTTCTGCTTTACATGCCCCCAGTACAGCACATGGCAAGACAGCAACTTTTGATATGCCTCCCAAGTGTTGTACAAAAGATAGTGGTAAGGCAACTAGTAATTCAGGCAAAGTGTCCACCAGTAGCACACATGATTTTGAGACTTGTGCCCATAATGGGAACCTCACGTGTGGCATTGTGCCTACCTCTCCCATCTCTTTATCAGGGTATGGTGTTAGCCCCGATCCATGCTGCACCAACCAAATAGGTTGCAAGTCTTGTGCTACAGTCTCCAGCTGATTCATTGGATGTAATGTATGCATATTCACTGGCAAATTGGTCAAGTCCGTGCTGTTGTGGAACCAGAAGAGGAGGATCAGAGGCTTTGAGCACAGTTTCCCATCATAACACATCTTTGTGAGATTTCAACTCTCTTTCTATCTGTTTTCGGTAGTTTCCATGCTCGGCAGTGTGTTTTGGCAGGTAATCAGAGGACTGTGTATTGTGTTTGCTGTAGTTTTTGATTTCTTGGACAATATATACTTCATATTTCGATCTTAGTGGCCAAAATGAGAAAGCAAAAGCTTTGGACTAATTTGGACCTGCGGGACTCTTCCTGGGTGGGCCATATTGTTGGAAAATGTCATTTGGTATCTCCTGTACACAAATTGACCATACTACTACTTCATCCAACTGCATCTAAGTTCCTCGTTTGGAGGACGATTTGACTTTTCATGGATCCATCCCACATAATTTGGACACCAGGAGTTGGAATCCGGAATCTATTTCAGGAAGTTGGTCAAAGTTAAGTTGGGGTGAGAGAGAGAGAGGGAGTGAGCTTGTGGAGCCAAGGAAGGGAGGGGGGGTCCCACTAGTGTATGCTATGTTAAGCGTGCGGTGCTGTGTTTGAGGAATTCATCTTCCTTCTTCTGTTGGTTTGCCTTAGAAAATTTCCAGTTAGGGATTTCAATGATTGCTGTTGAGTGATAGCAGCTTGTGAAGCAGCGGCGGTGTAGCAGAAGTCCTTGATCCTAAGGGCCCACTTTAGGCTAAGGACCAAGACACAGCTTCAAACTGGTCCAAATCTTGGCCCCTAGATGCATATTAAAAAAGTGGGTGTGTAAAGGCGTAGTGCCCAAGACCAAGAAAACTAAAATGAGATGTTCACCTTCCATCATTTGCGATTGATTCTAATTTCCCACTCGACATTCGAGATTTATTCTAACTGACAGTCACGATCATTTGAGAGAAAATTGTATGTTAAAGTTTGTATACTTGGTGCAGGGTCCAAGAATTGGTCCTCCAAACCAACATTGGTTCCTTTGTTGGTCCCTAGACCAACCATCTCCCGCATTAGTGAAGGCCACTTGCAGGCCATGTCATTCCTAACTTTCTCGGTCTTGGACTGTAGTGTAGACCAGGAAAATTCCCTCCCAATAGGATCATTGCATTTTGAGTTGGTTTTGAACCGTAGTCTAACGTGGCCCTGGTAATAAGCATTTTTGAGGTCTACAACTACATGAACTACATGATGATATAAACTCTCACTCATTTACAGAAGAATGTGCAGAAGAGGACTCGCAGCGTTGCCTGTTCCATGGACTGAGACGGGCTCCCTTCAGAAGCTTAGAAGCCCTTGGCAGTTTTGTTGTGCCTTTCAAAGAAGTGCACAGTGCACAGCACGAAATGTCAGAGTTAAGTTAGTCTGAGTAAGACATTGTACAAAACTGTTGAACGCGGCTGTCAATGGCACTGCTGATTGAAAACCACGCTCTTTGCATCCCACCATGCTGGATCTCAGATTTCATGCGCCATTTGGCTTGGACGGTACTGGTGAGACTCATGAGACGGAGACCAGTACTGCACTCGAGCTGGAAAGTCTGCGATCGTTGCCAAGACTACAAACCCGCTGCTAGGGTTTGATGTTGTCAGCGCAAAGATTGCTCCGAGCTTTCACATTTCCCGGAGGAATCAGCAGACCTAGGTGAGTAGCAGTTCCCAAAGCAACGGCCTCCAATAAACTCAGCAATCCTATCCTTAGGAAAAGACATAGCGAGCAGGTGAAGCATTGAATGCAAGAAAGGGAATGAATCCTCAAAAATGTTAAGAACAAGCAAACAAACAGCAGCAGAATACCTAGAAGTTACGCCGCATTAAACAGCATCACATCCTTAACTAACTCACCCATCCCGACACTAATCGGATTTATCGTTTGCGGCTGCGTTTACTACCCCCTAATTATCTTACTAGTTATGTTTATTAGGTCTTCCATAACTAATCTTAATTACACGAACGTTAGTTATAATTAACCTTCCCGCGCTCTGGCATTCTGATGAATAAACATGGGATGAATGACTGTGGTCGCGGTCATCCATCCGCGCGGAGCTCACATGACCCACGACCCGTCCAAATATAGCCATGTACGGTCCCACCGCTCTATTTTATTGTGGCCGTATATATTTTAAAAATTAAAATAATAATTAAAAAAACTACTAACAGATCCTCTCTGGCGGACAGATCTCTGGGTTCATTCGGGATGAACAGAATCAAGAGTCTGGATGGATGAATTCATCTGAAAATATTGGCCTTAATCTTTAAGACATATAGATTCTCTTAGTATACTTTTTTGCTTTAATTGTTTTGGGTTTTTTCTTAAAAAAAATTGAACAGGGGACAGCAGCCCTGGATGGAAATTTTATGGTTTCCAAGGATTTTTTTTCTTTTTTTATACTGTTCGTACTGTATATAATGTTGTTGATAATATTTTCTGTTTCTATAAATCCCATGGAGCACCCTTATCACACATTCCATTCCACCCATTTATATCCAAGTGAAGCCAATAATAAACGAGGAGAAAGTTTGGAAGACTGGGTTGAGATCCACTGCTGGCTGATAGACCAGGTATGTGGACCATCTTTTGTTAACTCCCTTGCAGTACAAGTTGGCCAAAGAGAAGAGCCTGTTTGAGCACCAACCCCTCTGGCCTCCCCGAATCAACTCACTCAGGATGACGGTGGCCCTGCGCGAGATTTCAGTGCGCTTTCATGCTTTGAGTTTGCGAGGATTGGTGCCATTCAGCTCAGAGGATGGACCATACAAGTCTTTTGCTAGGAGGGATGAGGACGTTGCTAGGATGGTTGAGGACCTTGCTAAGAGCGTTGAGGACGTGGCAGAAGGGTTGAGGACCTTGCTGCTAAGGTCTGACACAGATGATCCAATTGGAGAAGGCTCAATTGATGATGGAGAGGATGGCGGCTTGCATGGATAGGATGTTGCCGTTTTATTGTACGGTCTTGACACGTTCCGCTTTGGAAGATGATGGCCGTGGAGCGGACGTATTGTCGAATTTTCAGTGGATGATGTGCAAACTGGAATGAGAGAACAAGAGTAAGAGGAGATGTTGAAGAATATTTCTAACCTTATTGTTGTTTCTTGCTATTTTATATGTAGCTGCAGCAGGCACATAAGGAGTACTTGAAGGGCGCAGGACCTGTCTAACCTTTTTGTGGTGATGTCAAATTTTGTACAGAACTGCTTTGTTTCAGCCATGATATCCTGAGAATATAGTGTGGATTCATGTCTGAAATCTTGAGCGTAAATATTTTTGACATGACTGGTTTGATCCAACGCGAATTATTTGAGTATGTATTGTGAAATCATGCTTGAATATATTTGAGTAATCCGCTAAGTTGTTCCCTGAAGTGGGGGACTTTAAAGAAAAAGAAAAAAGTTGTGAAGGCAACATGTCAAATCAAATCTCGGGAGAGTTGGGAAGTACCAAGATATGGATGACTTGTCCTTTCAAATACCATCCCTTGGAGCCGGAAGGACCAAGATTGAATTGGTGTAGTCATCCATATGATAGGTGTGGATGAATGACTCGTCACTATCAAATTGCATCTAGTGGGGAGTCGGGGAGGACCAAGATTGAGTTGGTGTAGTCATTCATATGACTAGGTGTGGATGGATGACTCGTCCTCTTCTCAATGTCTGCATCCATCCAGTGGGTTTCCTTGGATTCTGTTCTCGTCACTGATGACAAGATTTTGTTTTGAAGGTGAGTGGGGGAGGAAGGTCGATAAGCCTGCATTGTTTTTAATGTGAAAATGGGGGAAATAAATCCTGGCAATTATTCCATCTAGTTAGGCGTCACGATTCACGTCGGGGATGAGCAAAGTTTCAATTGCGGGGATAAATTAGTTATATTGATCCTTTTCTCCTCTCACTATGGCTCGATTTGTGAGCTGTCGCTCCCAGGTGTTTCCCTTAAAAACAAAGAAAAAAAGAGAGACCGAACATACAATGCTTTCCTCGTGCGAGGAGTTTTTCTTTCTCAAGACATAATTTATAAATAAAATTTAAGGTTGTCCCTCCTTAAGAAAGGGTTTCAATTGTGAGCGGTCATGCTCCCGGCCTGGTTTCCCATTAAAATAAAATACAAGATAAACTAATTATTTGTTGCCGCAATATAGACGGCTGCTGTTTGCATGGCTGGTCGGATCGAGGGAAATTATTGGAGTCAATCATAATCCGTTTCCAACTTTCTACTAGTGTGCAATTCCGTGGGCCCGTACCGTTCCCATCCCTATGGACACCCCTAATAGCAGCCCCAAGTGCACATTTTTTCTTTGTATTTTAGTGCGACCTCCCCCAACAAAATCTTTCTCTGAATTCCCAACAAAATTTCACCTATGATTGACCGACAAGTAGCAGTCAGACCTCAATTGCAAGCTTTATGTCAACAGCCAATCACCAACTGCCAAGTATAAGATGCACTTTCCTAGTGGAATGTCTTGGAAGGCCCTCCCCCATGGGTCCTCCTTCACGGAATGCCTATGGCTTCAGAGACGGAATGCACTTTGGGGAGCCCATTTAGTTTGCCCCATTGGCACCCCATTCCATGTTAAATCTTCGTGCGTAATGTTGACGGCTGTTGTTTGCATGGCTCGTCGGATCGTGGGAAATTATTGGAGTCAATCATAATCCCTTGCAACTTCCTACAAGGTGTGCGATTTTGTGGGCCCCTAATGTTCCCATCCTCATCCACAGCCGGCAAGATGTTTGTAATATTTTTAATTTAATAATATAAAAATACCTAATGTTAGTAAGCCTAATAATATGGCCCGGTACTTTTTTTTTTGTTTTTTTAAGCAGGGGTCAGTGGCCGTGGCGGAAATTTATTAATAAGGAAGCAAAACTGGAGACAGCGGGAGGAAAAAATAACCTCCAAGAAGGCCGCAAAGGCGTATCAAAAGGGGAACTACCCAGCAGCTAGGAGGGATAAGGGGGAATAGCGGGAAGGCAGATTACAAAGGGGGCCCAAAACCGTGAAAGCTGCAAAACAGCTATGGAGAAGAAGAGGGTCTGAGCTAGAGGCTTATTAGAGCGTCCAGGAATGAAACTAGAATTTAGCGTCCAAAATCAAGCTGCACTTTGCCATAAATGGTACTAAATATGTAGAGCAGTTTCATTGGGGCCCGGTTCATTCTACAGTGGTCCAGGAATTACTGTGGGGGCTTATGTAGTAATACTTAATGGTAATAGTACGTTATGGTCAGGAGGTGGTTTTTCTGCCATTTTTGCCCCTCCGTTAAATGGCAGAATATTCGAGTAGGTAGCAAAATGCTCGAGTAGGTCGCAGAATGCTCCAGCAGGTTGCAGAATGCACGAGTAGTTGACTGTTTCGGGCAGTTTCTGTAGCTGACCATAACGCGATGGAACGGTCAGGCCGGGCCATTCTGCCCCCTTCGTTGCCCGACCTGAAATTTTGTCTCGGCCGCCAAAATCCACGGCCAGGCAGCTCAGGGGCAGAATGGCCCGGCCTGACCGTTCCATAGCACCTAATGGTATATATAATATATAATACATCAGTTTAATATAGAGTTTAGAGTTCAGAGTAATGCAATAATAAAGAGTGTACCAACAGTCAGTAGCTCAGTTGGTAAAGTGCACTGAGTGCCATCCGGATGACCCTGGGGTCAAATCCTGCTACTTGACGGGTGTGGTACGCTCTTCTCCCCCTTCTCTGCGCAGTGTCGCATCGGAACGCCTTACGGCGAGGTTACTGAGAGGTTATTTTCTCCTCTCTCTCTCTATCAAGGGGCCTGATTTGTGAGCTGTCGCTCCCAGGTGTTTTCCTTTATAATTTATTTAAAAAAAAAAAAAAGAGTGTAAGAAGGCGCAGATGGCGGCAGGGCTGAATAAAGCGCGAGATGCTCACAAGAGCCGCCGTCGGAACTTTGGTGGTGGACGACTGCCCGCCCGAACGGAGGGCGACCCGGCACTGCTCTGCCCCGCCCCCGCTCTGTACACGTCGGTATGCGCGCCCTTTTTGCTCACTGCTCGCACGAGCGTCTTCGCTCTCGTCTCCCTTCCATTCCTTTCCTGCGTTGCACATGCTCGTGCGCAGCTGCATTGTAGCCCTGTCGTTTGCGAAGCGACGGAGAAGGTAGAAACTACGAGCTAACGTTGAAGCCTTCACGAGAGAGCTCAAACAGCTTTTGGTAGAAAGGACTGTGAATACACGGCTTCTTTAGAGAGAAATAAAAGCCAGAGACAGGGGTGGGGGGGGCTGACAGTAGCGAGGTGAGTTTTGGATGTGAGACGTCCCTTCTGTTGTCCGGGAAGTGGGAGAAGGAGAAGCTGGGGTGTTTGACGGAGAGAGAGCTAGTTTGTGGAGTGTATGTGAGAGAGTGGCGGGAGAGCTACTGGGCAATATAACGAGAGAGCATTAGGCAAGTGGAGTCTACTGTGGTAAGATTCGGGTTTTCTGCCTGCATTTTTTAGAAAGGGTAAGAGAGGGAGGTGGGCGGTGGAACATGCAGGGGCGCACGATAGAGAGGAAAATTTAGAGGTGGAAACTTGGTAATTATGAAGAAATATACGTACGCTTCCTTATCTAGCCGGTCTGCCAAGAGAAACTACACCGCTTCATTTGAGGTGAGCTAGGCTTTGCTCTCTGCATTGAAAATGTTTACAGACATTTGTTTTGTACGGAATTTCTTTTTGGTGCAGGTTTGTGGCGCCCAATTGTGTAGCTGTCTAGTATTACAAGAAGAATGATGTTCTTCGCAGTGTAAAGTTGTCAGAGTTTGAACTGTCCACACATTGCACATTGTGATTTTTGACAAGATGTACGATCTGCCGCATGTAGTTGGGGTGCCTGAGTGCTAGTTTACAGTGTCGTTGTGTTTCTGGAGTGTAGGCTAGCCGAAGGTAAACACCGCCACTACAATTCCTCATGATTTTACTGGTAAAATGGACTGCGGCATAACTCCATTCCACGCCACGCCACATTACCTCAAAGTGTCTTAGCAGGGACGTACTTACCGCAACTTGAGAGGGACGAAGCTTAGGGATACCGATCGAGAGTGCCCTAGACGACAGTGCCTTCTCGAGAGACTTCCAATTTCCTGTAATGATTTTGGCAGCTCATCTGTTGGGTTTGTTTCTCTTTTGAAGGCCTCCATTTCTCTCTCTCAACCTCCGTGTCTTCCTTCTCCCTTCCTTCCCCCCTAAAACTCCTCTACAAACATGGATAGAGAGTTAGTAAATGAGCCCGGATAGAGATTCGTTAGTAGAGAAAAATGCATCTGTTCCTCGGTTCTCAACTAAGCCCTGTGCATTCAGCTAATTTGGAACTTTTCTTTCGGTTAGTGTCTTTGAAAGGGTCCAGTAAGACAATGTGTTTTGAGGGAAAACACTGATGGAAGCCTCTCTCGATGTTGCACCGTACCTGGATACCAGTGGCTAAATTGTATATCAAAGTTTTGATTGAATTTGGAGCGACCCTGGGAACGGCGAGTCTCTGGTCTCCAAAGTCTGTCAGTGCTACTCGTTGATGCTAATGTAGCTTTCTGGCACTTGCCATGATAGAATTCTTGGAGCTCTGGATGTGTCTGGTCAGTAGTTTGAAATGGGAGTTGCAGTTAACCTGTCACTTTCAATGAATTTCACGGACTAACTCGAAATGACTTGCAGGCGAAGGAAAGGGCCGTGATGATTCCAATCGATGAAGAGGAGGGCTTACCTCCAGCAAGGCCTTCTCTCACTGAGACAATAGACTCGCTCTTGGACTCTAAGTCGGAGCTAAACCTGACCTGGGCAGAATCTGTGCGAGTGATATTGGGGTCGACTGACATGTCATCGCCCAGCTCCAGCAGCAGCAGTGTGTCATCGCCCCCTAGTAGCCCCATGCACGGTCACCAACCGGAAGATAATCACCTCGACAAAGTGATTGCAGGCCTTGAAGGTGTCATTCTCTTCTTTCTCTTTCATGTGTGCAGCTCCATAGGCCCGGTTGTGCGATATGCCTGATCTGCTGTGCTGTAGGCTCATTTGATTTATCCAAGATCAACCGGCATAGAGAGTCCATGCAGCCCTTGACCAAGCACAAGCTATGGTGTACTCTGGAGGGTGTCACTATTTATACTGCAACTATCGTTGGGCTTACAACGTCCAGGGCCTATGAATACTTAATTTTCAAAGAGAGGTTGCCTTTGAGAAATGAGTACTGCAATTCAAATGTGGTGAGCTTGGAGAGTACCTCACTGGGGTATTGCAAGTTTTTCCAGATTGCTTAGCATGTATGGAGATTTGTTGAAGCCATTGAGGAAATGGTTATGTGCACTCATGTCCCAGACAAATGATATCCTGTCTTGCAGGGCTGGGAAGCTAGATATCTAATCTTTTTGTGGTGAATTATTGCAGGTCAGCTGGTTGTGTTGAAGACAGCTCTGGGAGTATCAGACTCACACCGCCGTGCTACCTTAAACCGAATGCTGGACTTGAAAGGTGGGCTTGACGTCAAGATGCAGGCCACTTCTCATGCTGGCCCTTCAGATGTGTATTTCCAGGTTTGGTTGGTTGTGATGGTGTCACTTACAGTAGCAAGGGATTATTCCATTTAGGTGATGTATCGAGAAACATGCTGGATCTTCTATCTGACATTCTAGTCAACCATGTAGAGCTACTTCTTCCTAAAACTGATTGTGGTCAATTACACTTGCCATGCCACTGCATACAGGTAATATCCGAGTTTTTT
This sequence comes from Takakia lepidozioides, assembly GCA_030704615.1. Lineage (NCBI taxonomy): Eukaryota > Viridiplantae > Streptophyta > Takakiopsida > Takakiales > Takakiaceae > Takakia > Takakia lepidozioides. The sequence goes on from CM060732.1 coordinate 51,989,631, forward strand.
GTCGAGTGCGGCCTTTACTTGCCTCTGAAAAGACTGCACGCATGGGGCCAATTACAACACCAGGCGTGGACCTTGTGAAGGTTCCGAGAGCCAGAAAGGACTTCCAATTTGACAGGGTCTTTCTGCCAAGTTGTGTGCAAGGTAAGCGACCACATTATCCTCCCAAAGATCCACTAATTCAGGTGTGGAATAACAGGGTGGCACTGAAGTTTTTCAAAGAAATGTGTGCTAGACATAAGTTATCCTTTTCATCAATTGCACTGCTGTGTGACTGCAGATGATGTTTTCTCAGAGGTGGAGCCACTTATCAGATCTGCTTTAGATGGTCACAATGTCTGCATCTTTGCATATGGCCAAACAGGGACTGGAAAGACTTTTACAATGGTATGCGCCACAGCCCATGAGTGTGGAACGTGGTTCTGTAAAATATGTTGTATGTGGATGTTTGTAGAATCACACTAGAAAATCACATCGCAAGGTGCCTAGTATGTCTGGAATCAGGAGTAGCTAACAAATGAAGTTTCCAATCCACGCACCTGCAGAACTATTGCTCTTGAGAATGGCACTAATGCAAATCAAGGTAATTTATCTGGACGGATGCAGGAGGGCAGTAATGATCAGCCAGGTGTAGTGCCACACACATTGCAGCGGCTCTTTGATGAAGCCATTTTTGACACCAATGTGTCTTATGCGTTTTCCCTGAGCATGCTGGAGGTTTATAAAGGCTCATTGCGAGATTTGCTTATCCGACGGCCTAGCCGTCACACGGACCCAGCATCTAAATGGTATGCTCACCTTCCCATTCCTGTCTGAGTATTTGTGAAACACTCGTACAAAATGAATCTGTTTTTGCTTCCTTCCTAGGTTTCTCTTAGGTTTCTCTGAAAATGCTGCTTCTTCAGTTTTCTCAGTTCTGCGTCATTCTTCCACCAAAGCTGGAGAGTCCGCCGTTATCAAGTGGGATGCACTAACTTATCTTCTTAATTGTTGTGCTGAATGCAGCCTTTCGATTCAGATGGCTTCAAATGGCTACATTGAAGTTGAAAATTTGACTGAAATGCCTATCCTTGATGCCAAGGAGGCAAACAACTTGTTTTTGAAAGGGAGCCACCGTCGGTCCACTGCCTGGACAAATGTCAACGAGACTTCCAGCAGGTCACATTGGTAAGTGATAGTTTGCCCCTTGTTGTGCCTCCATGAACAATTTCCATGTGAATGCTTATACACATGTGAGATACTTGATATTAGTCACATGTGAGGCACACAAATTTACCCCAGTTCATGAATAGCTTTTCAGTGTTATACAGAATACAAACTCCTGTATATTGTGTCAACATTTTTGCTACAATTCCTTAAAACCTCATCAGTTGGCTTAAGAATATTGGTGAGTCAAGGTTGGTTGAAGGTCTAGCAGTGTGTGATTATTTCCACTGACGTACAAAGTACGTGGCTTCAAACAGTTTGCTGCGGATCACCATCTCCTGCACGTACATGCTAGACAAAAAAAAATATGTGACAACCAGCAAGCTATGGCTGGTAGATCTTGGTGGTAGTGAACGATTGTTAAGGACAAATGCGCAAGGTTTAACACTTGAAGAAGGTAAAGCCATCAATGTGTCATTGTCAGCCTTGGGAGATGTCATCAGTGCACTTCAAAGAAGGCAGCCACATGTGCCATACCGGTATGTTTCTCTTATATTATTTCTTGATCTCATGAAGGAGGGAGGTTGGGTGTAATACAAGTGGATGTCATGAGTTTGCAGTTCTGAGAAACTAGTTCCTGGGGAGAGGGGTGAGAGACACGGTAGTGAGAAAGTCGAGAGGTTTCTGACACTTGTTTTTTGCAATGAATTGCAGAAATAGCAAACTGACCCAAATTTTGCGGGATTCTCTTGGTATGGTGCTCCACCTGCTTGTGAGAATGTGTATGTTGATTCCATTGCTTCCCTCCTCTAAAAGGTCGGGTTGCCAAGCACAGATGGGAACTGATGTTATCTGAACCGCATTTTGAAGGACTAGACCCCACACAAGTGAATACTTTTCCCACTTTGCACTCAACGTGTTGGGAACCCTTAGTAACCTGTTGGTGTCTGTCATGGTCAGGACAAGATTCAAAGACCTTGATGCTAGTGCATGTGAGCCCAAAGGAGGCTGATTTGGGAGAGACAATCTGCTCCCTTAGTTTTGCATCTCGTGCACGAGGCACACACCTTGGAAAAGAGTTGTCTCAGGTAAGTTCTATGGATCGAGTTTGTCCAAATCACTTGGGAAGCCTGCAGACCTTATCTGGAACTGCTGGCCATCATCTTGTGTAAGGATTGTGGCTTCTTTGTTTGAATTTCACGGGTGGCCAAAACTAGACTGCTCTCAGAATGCCATTAAATTGAGGTGCTAATATTTAATGAGAAAGATGAGAGCACTTTCCATTTCAGATTGTTTATCTGACCTCATGGCTTAGAGATTAGTCCTCTGTGTTCACCTTGCAGGCGGCAAAGAGAGAGAGAGCAGCAGCTGTGGCGGAGCTCTACAGGCAGATGACCATCTACGAGGGTGAATGTCAGTGCTTACAAGATAGTATCAAAACCATCGTGGCACTGCTTGACGAGAGACGATCTTTGTTGCCTCTGGACTACTCCCCAGTGCAACCCATGATCACTACTGCATCGGGCACAGTGCTGTCTCCCCGAGAAAGGACTCGTAGTAAACTTGATTCCCTGAACAGTGTCCCAAGGTTCATGAGCCCCACAGCAAGTAGTCGGGGGAAGAAAAAGTTGGAAGAGGAGAACTTGACCCAAGTGTTACAAAGCCCTGGTGATAGGTCGGGAAGAACTCAACGTCCAGTGATGACTCTTGCAGCAGGTCGATCAAAGCGGGTGCTCAGTCAGAAAAGCGAGGATGTGAAGATGAACACTGTGCACCGATTGGACCAGGCAGCAGCAAAGGCAGCCACAAAGGGAAGATTGGATAGAGTTCTGTGGCCCACAATGACAAAGGAAGTGTTGAGCCCCTGCGGCACTCCCAAAAGTTCGAAGGTTGGTCCTCCGAAGGCTTGGGTTGGCTCAGTGGACTACCAGCCAGAACAAGAGTACAGTCCAAGTTTTGGAAAGTTGATTCTCACTCCCACCAGTCAAAAGTCCTCAACTGATTGTATGGATAAAACCCAGAGTTTGGACAGATCAGAGATGTCTGTAACGGTCTCTTCTGCAAGAGGGATGACTTCAAGGAGTCGGAGAAGATTGAATATGGAGTGTAACAGCAGCTTATCTGTTGCCAAGCGTTTTGTGTTTTGACAGGCATGCTTGGCTGGGTCGATCCATTTTGAAATGTCTTTGCAATGTCTGATGATGCTTAAAACGTCATCAGTTTCCAGGTCCTCGACCTTTTCGTCTTGAAGAGCCTGTTCAAGTCGATGTGTACAGTGAAGGGAAACATAAGTTTTCCCAAATTGGCCTCAGATTTGGGAACAGATCTCAAATCCCAATTATCTTTTTGCCACTGGACATGGCTGGGTGCTATCAAAGACAATAATGTAGAATCCACTTTCATATCGATTGTGAAGTGCAGAATTTCGGCAGTTTTTGGAAGTGGCCATCCGTCTACTTAATGGATGTATATTCCTGGACCTTTGGGCTGTTTGCGTTAATTATGTTACAGAACTTTCAATTGACAAGACAATGATATTGCACAAGCTCCTTCTCGGCCCACGGGCTGCTGCACACAATCCCTTTAAATCATCCTTTGTAAGGGGCATGTTCCAAGTGCAAATATGTTGAGAAAGTGTACATTCGACCCAAAGAAGAGCAAAGAGTAATACTGTCATGGACGATGAGGTTTATTCACTTAGTTATGCACAGGTTTTCAGAGGTTTTAGCATATGTAGGTCCTTAGGGCTCATTAGCTTTTTGTATTTTGGATACTTCCCATTACACCTTAAACACCGCTTCTTATAGATAGAGCATGGTGTGCAAGAACTGTTAGCTAACCTGCAGATAGGTGACTATGAGTAAACTAGGTTAGTAGAAGGACAGTACACCTGATTAATGAATGAATCTCACCTGCCAGAGTACCTTGCAATTGACTCCCTGTTGATTGTACACGTGTTGTGGGAGTTTTAGCAACCCCTTCCTTGTGAACATTTAGTGGGTGTCTTTCACTCATTCATAACTGTCATTCTCCCACCCAAAACAATGTGGATGTGGCAAATGATTAGTCCAGCCTCAACTCTTCACCAACTCTGCAATTATCACGTTCTTCCCAATGTGAAAAGAGACTCACATAATTCATTGCTCAACAGCACAATGTACAGAGGCCCAGGGGGATATCATGATGGAATGCATTACACATGCACCCCAAGGTTTCAACTAAGGCCAATTCCATCATTCTACTCTATCCATGCCCCAATATCTCCATGGGTCCTCCATGTCCAGGATTCATGTAAGGTATGGCTGCAATCTTTCGCGGGCCACCTCTAATGGAGTGTTCATCATTTCCCAGATCTTTTCCCCTTGGAACAAAGTGTAGGTGAAGAAGGGCTTTTGCCCTTTCTTGATGGACATCTTCACAATCTCCATGAAATACTTGAAATCGTCGACTGTCGCAATCACCTTCACAAAAGCAGACAATTTGTCAAAACTCTACCATGGCTAACCTCTATCTGTGCATGATAGGGGGCATATGTGAACACAGTGGTGTTGCAGGAAAGTACCTGGCAGCCGGCAGAGAACTTTTCAACCATATCTGTATACTTCGTAAGAAGAAACTTGTACTCAGCTGTGTCTTTGATACCCGCATGATGGATGTTCACTCCAAATAACCCTTCATCATCATGGCTGTGCCATACATACACGCACCAACTAGTCCATGAGACCTGCTACAAATGCCCCATAAAAGAGACAACCAGTTTTGGCTGGGAATAAGCTCTGACAGCACTTTTATCTTGATAGACAGTTGTTGTGTGGCACTATGCTGGCTGGGGCTTTGTGTAATGTCTCAAGAGACAGTACCTTCCAATTACTCCGAAGTCAAGCTTGCCATCACGGTCATGGTCACGCCACACCTTCACTGGTCGTCTTTGCAACAAAGCTTCATAACACCCATTGTGCATACCAACCTGTCACCTTCCAGTTACTTTCACCTGGTGTGGACAGCTGGACAATAACTGTCATCTCTTTCTGCTGTTTATATCTGTTTTAGTCTCGAGGCTTCTCTCTTTCTGAAGATCCTTTGGAGTTGGGGCTAGATATAGCAAAATGAGCAAAGTGAAAAGATGGAAATGTCCCCGTCCCACTGCTTACCCACCCACAGAGAAAGAGGGAGAGAGAACGGAGAAACACACATGGAGTCTAACTCCTTAGTGACATACAAGTAATGTTTTCAACTTCAGCCATCAGTACTAGTGAACGAGGAGCAAGGAGCTTGCTGAAGGAAACTCCAGAAGGAAGCAGCATGAAACTTGAAGGTGACCTGGTCAATATATAGGCTTTAAGTCATTGCAAACCTCATAGGCATCCTGATACTGCCCAGGACAAAGAATAGCCGTGCCACCAGGGCCACCCCAACCCAGTGTTAACCACGCTCTCCCTGGGTCCACAGATGCCGTATATGTTGTCACCTGATCCACCATAGCAGCAGTCCTTAGATTTCATTCCACTAGAACTGGACACAATGGGATCTACAGTGGTCATCAGGCTCACCTTGGTTGCAAGGTGGGTTGCCCCTTTTCCAGGCCCCGCAGTACTATATCTGGCAGACCTAGTTGCTAAGACTGAGCAAAATCTATGCTTTGGATCCAACAAAGTTACCAGGGCTGAATCATCATGATATAAATCATGTGCTCGAGATAACCATAGATGGTTGAGATTCAGTGACGTACCACCCACTCAGGATTTTTGCCACGTTTGGAGTTAGTGCAATAAACCACGGACAAGTGATCGTCAAATGCCCCCGGCTCATCGGATGGATTTCGCACGCCAATGATATTAAGCTTATAAGGCTCCTCATAGAATTCATACCCATTCTCTTTGCATGCTTCACGAACTGCCTGCACAGCCAGTGAAACAACAATGCATCTGGTGCTTGAGGCCACAAACATGAGACCACAACTCGTTTCAAATACACTGAAAAATCATGTCAAATATTGTTCACACAGTTTTTTCAAACCTCAGATTAAGTGTTATGTGCATTTTCAAGGACACTCTTGTTCAGTGACAAAAACCAAACACCTTGACCTGAGGTCTAAAGCATTGAGCAACCTTCAAGCACTCAAAATCCTTCAAACTTTCACATGAAACTTGACTCGACCAGGATAGGATTGAAGAGATAGATACCCCAAAGTTCAACTAGTATTGCTATTCTTTTGATGAGCATGCATTCTCAGATCGATATTCCTAATGGGTCACCCCTTCATTATTGATGCCCTAATCTATCTGTCTTTACGGTACTTTCCCGGGCTAATTGGAAGTAAGGACCTCAAACAAAGACTCATGGGATGAGAGAAACACCTCGGCATAGTTGTGTGCCACCTCGCCTACATAGGTCTGTCGTGTGCTAGTCTCCAGCACAATTGCAGTACATGCCTTCGTACCTGCAAAACAGCTTAGCGCAGCTCCCAAGAGGACCGCTGCCACCCATCTCCACCTCCCAGTGTTTTCCTCTCTGTCCACCACATCTCCAGTCATATGCATATCTTGGACTACAATCGTCAGCACTAGAGCACCAACCATGCATAGTGAGTCGATTCTGAGAACAGTGGGCAACAATGCTGCTTTAACAGTTCCTGCTGCAAACTTTCTGCTCGAAGAACTGAGCCTGAATCCTCATGCGACATCCATATGGTCTTACTACAGATGTTGTGTTAGAAAGTCTGGAGGTTAGTTGGATCCTTCATCTAAGCTGGTCTGGTGTATGAGCAGATACCCTGTCCCTCTCAAACCCACAAGAATTTGTGCAAGAAAGTGGTTTTTGTACAACCATTTGTAATCAGGTGTGGACCAAGAGAAGAAATAGCAGCAGATTGCAGAAATCTTACCCATCATTGGGGCTTGCACTGCCGCCCCCATCATTGCTGTCATCCCCTCCCCATCCATCACTGCCCCTCGCTCCTCCATCTCCCTCACCTCCACTTACTAGTAAGTCAAGCTCTATGGCCTGAGGAAACCTGATGGATACTCCCACATGGCTTTTGCATGATCTCAGAATTTTCCGGGGAGAAAACACTATTATTGCTGTCATTCCAGTGGGAAAGCAGTCTTGTACTGAGATAGCATTATGGGGTCTAACAGCAGCAGGTGAAAGATATCTTGAAGATATCTTGAAGGTTGTAACCTTCAAACTCCGTTCAAGCTTTTGTGTAAGATAAGGAAGGAAAGTCGAAACTGGACTCGAACACTTCCCAAACTGCTGCATGAGGAGATTTCTTTGAGCGGGGAAGAGGGCACCATAAGAAGCAGATCTACCACCGAAGAGTGAGGATGACAATGAGTATCCAACAGCCATTCTGAAGTGGATTTCTCAAATCTGCACAACCAGCAACCCACTTTCATCCATCATGTAGCACATTGTCTCTTTCTACCTTCCATTTCTCTCGCCATTCCAAGATTTAATATCTAAGAATCCTTTCTGTGCGTAGCCTGCACTGCTATAATCAGATTCATCAAGGAGAATATGATTATGTACTACCATGACATGGGAGCCTCCATCCAAAAGGGCTCTTTAAGCATACATGCCTGCATAAAGCGGGACATATATCTCAACTTTTAGCTGTTTGAAGAGAAATTATGGAAATCAAGAGGCAATGCATCAAGATTTCCAAATTTCTGCGGTGTTCGAAAGCAAGGGCAAGGGAACAAGTCCAGGACATAACCCCTGCATCTGAAGTAGAAGTAGCCAAGGTTTTTTGCCCTTGCGGATACTTGGCAAAAAAAGGCAATTATACACACAAGGTACAGAGAAAATTGTGCTTCATGGCTAGGTTTGGTGGATTTTTGGGGATCTCAATTGCCAAAGTCCAAAACACTGGCAACAGGTTCATTGCAGTCATACCACATTGGTTGGTAATTGCTCTGTCTAGGTTGCTTTGCTCATGTTCTTATTGGCTCTCCGATTTCTGGGTTCCTAAGTGTTGCAGCCTTTAACCTCGTCGGAAATTGCTGCTTCTAGTCTGGTCTACCGCACGTCTTCTTCACTGAACAATCCATCTTGGACCTTACTTCCTTATGCATTTCCCAACAATAAACACAACACTGACGTGGAAGAAAATTCACTACGGGTCTGGTTGACCCTGCACAAAACACCTGTTGTGAAGAATGACTAACCTTCGCAGCCGATTTTTTGATGGGAAGGCAAACCGCCTTCAGACCTCACGTATCAGAGTTCCATCACAGATCACATCCTCCTCTTCCCAAATGCTCAAATTGAGACCAACAACAATAAACCCATTAAACTCGACGCAGCTGAAAGCCGCAGACTCTACAGAATCCGCTCCAGTCACTGCAATAGCAGCAGCAGGAGCTGCTGAATCTCTGTGACTGCCAACAGAACAACATCCTGCTGTGGACATATCCAAATCAGAAAAGCCAAGGGGAGAACAGGACAAGCGCAAGTTGCAAGCAGTGCCAGCCGGCATCTGCGAGAGGCAGTTACTATTATTAATATTAAGCGTCAGCTTCTTCAATGCCCTTGTTTTCATCCACATTTCAGATGCACTGTGAAGTTTTGACGGCGTATCTCCATCTCTCTTGGGAAACCTTGACACTCCCTCCGTCGACAGAGTGCTTTGGTGTGGTGCTGAACACTCCTGTCTGATGTATCCACCATCTTTGTTATATCTTCCACCCAATGAAAGTCTTGCATGGTTGAGCTGATTGAACCACCTCAATGAAATTTTGATGGAGGCTGGAAATCCATTTTCACGATTCCAAGAAGTAACAGAAATCGAAGTGTTCATGAAATTGCTTCCCAGCCGCAATCACAGTTGTGATCGGAGGCTACATGCACACGATCTGCGTCTTCGTGTTTGAACAATACAATCTCAAAGATCCAGTGGATCTCATCTACAATCAACCCTACATATAAGGTGAAGTGGCTCTTAGTTACACCCAAGTCAGTTTTCGACACAGAGTGAGAGAAGACTCAACTGACTCGCTATGAAGAGCATGCAATTACATGTACCATGTCCAAAATTCAGTAGGAGTTATGAAGATTTTGGGCCCTAAAAATTCTGTGAATTCCAAGTTACAGCTCACAAATTTACATCTGCATTCCTACGGTTCCACAAAGTCAAGCGCTCCAAAACAGTGTAGGAAGGATCTTTAGTTTTGAGACCTCATCTCCGCCAGATACGGATCCGGAGGTATACCCATTTGATTGGCAGCTCTCAAAATTTCAAAGAACTAAGGGAGAGTATGGAACCATGGGTATTTAATTTGAAAACAACCAATCAAATATGCCTTCAAATTAAGATCCATGAAAAAACTGCCAGGTTTTGATTAGATCCATTGGATCTTTGAGGTTTATGCTAGTATCCAGATCCATAGGATAGGGAGAGAGAAGACGCCAGCAGTGACCACCGTAATTAAGAGCCTCTTCACCTTTCGGCTATTGCCCCCTTTTTATGAGTACTTATAAACAAATGTGGTTTGCAAAGAATTGGAAAGGGGCTGCTGGGTTGATGACAAATCTAAATCATGGGTGAAGACACTGGAGAGTGCAAAAAGCAGTAGCACAAACACCACTTGTGCACTCATGATTCCAAAGTGGCTGATGCTTTGGCCAATGTCCATCCAGCTGCCTGTAGTCTTCACCTGTGGATCCACAAACCACCATGGTCAAGTCTAAGTGCTTCAATCTACAACACAGGGACAATTCAAACAAGGTTTATCACCCTCCTGCCTCCTTTCTCCTGCCCTTTTCCCTCCTGAAATGGATGGGTAATAGCATTGTTCATAAAACTGGCATATGCTTTAGGTTAATACCCTTTAAGATGAGGAGGCCGAGATGATGTACCGAAGGAACTTGCTGGAGACAACTGCCAAATCGTACGGAGGGGCATTCTCGGTATTCAGACTACTTGCATTCCATACCAAGAGGCCACCTCTGAACTTTGAAGTAACCATGAAAAACCTCTTAAAATGGTCTACAATTGTTTTGTCTAATTTAGACCAGAAACAGACCAGCCTGAAATTGGTAAAATAGTGGAACACTTACTAGGAAGAAAAAGTGAATAGTCATGACATCAGACAGGAGGAGGACAACGAAGTAGCAGCCTAGTCTGGGCAGCCCTTGTACCCTTGTTACTGCGCTGAAGGCACACCTGTGTAACACCCCTCTCAAAATGGCAGACTTCAACTCCCGGTTTATACTATTCAGAGACACAACTTTACTACATCCACAGAGGCCTGGCCAAGATCCCATGCAACACAGTAGAACAACAAGAAGCCACTCCAAAAATTGTCAAGTGCAATCCCTCAGTGCCACAACATGATGGAAAAAGTGGTCCATGCTATGTCTTTCAACTGGACATCTGGTAAAAGATACTTACGTGACAAGGATGAAAGGTACAAACAATTTGCAGAGCAGAAGGGCCCCCATTACATATGGCTGTACCCACCACCCATGGACCACACAACCTTGTTTGAGATCTCATCAAACATTAAAAATAGAGGCAATCTGTCAGGACCATTGCAAGCTAACACCAATGACTTAAACGTGTACTCAATCAAACAAAATCTTTGTGACATTGAGTAGACACTTTCTGAGCTCATGTGACAGATCAAAGAAGGAGCAATCACCTACACTATCACGAAGACCTAGGCAACATAAACAATCAAGGGTTGGTAAGACCCCAATGCACAAGATGAGAACTGCTACTTACATTGAAAATAGTAATGAATCGATAAACAGAAGATATCTCAAAACTAGCAACACTGGCCATATTCCCCGTTCCAAAGAATGCCACGTTGATAAGCACAAGCTGCCAAGGAATGAAAACAACATGACCCACCATTATTCTCTAATAAAAACTGCTGGCCCAATCCTCGACTAGAAAGGTAAACCAGTAAACACAAGTGGACATCATACCTTGTCAACCACACATAGGTCAACTTCTCAATCAAACAATCAGTGATCTGTTTTATGATACATGTCCTTTCCACTAGTGTACCTTTCTGTGCGGTTATCCTGGGTGCTAGAGGAGCGGGGGAGAGAGAGAGAGAGAGAGAAGTAACCCCTTTAAAAAATATCAAGCAACACTGACGACAAAGCGTCTCATGTAGGTAGGCTATGAGGGACTTGGGCTCAAGGCTGAAAGTTTCTACCAAAGATCCTTAGACGACAGCATCTTCCTCATATCTTGTAGTATCCAGGACAGGAGAAAAATATAAAGGTCCCCAACCTCTACTTCTTGGTGGTATAGGTAGGAGAAATTAAATGGTGCTTTATAATGTCCACGGGAAGCTCAAAGAGCTTATGGGACAAGAGGAAGAAAGTAACAAGAAAGAGAGAGGCGCCACAAACAGCCCTAAAGCACTAAAGCTCAAGGGAGAGAAAGAAGAGAGAACGAAACTTTATAATTTACACATAGGGCCACAAAGACTAAGGAATAAAGAAAGAGAGAGAGAGAAATGAAATGAAAGAGAGAGAAAGAGGGATAGAACTTACGAAGCACAGAGCGACACGCAAATCTGAAAGCTCCAGAGCGCGATAGGGAAGCTTCAAGGACCCAGTGGGCTCTGGTAATGGAAGTAGTTTTAAATTATCCTGAAATGTTGATGCACTAGATTTTCCCAAGAGCTTTGTTGGCACATTGGAGTTGGAGACTACAGACTCCACTAGCACCCACGATAACAGCACTGCTGCTAGAGCGCTGTAAAACAGAGCCTCGTACCTGGACACCAGATGGTCGGATAAGATATTCGCTATGTGGATATTCCAGATATTTTTTCCAAAAGGTATGCCCATATAACTTCCAGATTGGCACAAAATCGTCAGATCCAATTTAGCTACTTACATGTAGCACAAATGGATATCCACATGGCGGCCAGAGGCAGACATACCCTATGGAAAGGAGCAAAAAAAGCGGTGCAAAGCCAAGGAATATAGAAACAAGCCGCGCAAGCATTCCTCGAGGTGATTTCAATGGCAGTAGCAACGACAATCCTGATGTCACCATGCACAACAGATAGCGGCATACATCAGAAGCTTCATCAAACGAAATAGATAGTGAACTCTACCCACCCCATTTTACCTACAATGGCATCCCACTAACCTGTGTGTAAAATTGCTAAGCTGCTTTCTAGATTTTTTACGCCAAATATGCACTAGTAAATAAATTAATAGGGATAACACTTTCGTTGATGGTCGTGCTTGCTGTTGGCCCAAGGACCCATGGGACAAGATACGACAGCAATAAACCACTTCAAGAAAACAAACAGATTGCCCCTGGGATGCTTAAAGGGCCCAAGAGACTGAAGAGAGAAATAACAAAAAGTTAAGAGAGACAGACCAGCCAGGGACCAATTGATAAATTGATGAAGAAAGGGAAGACCCCTTTTGTGGACCCTGTAAGATGTTGTCACCCACACCATGCCTGATGCTGCTACCACCAACAACACCTGTTGCCATGTGCTCTCCTCGTCATCACAACGTCCATATTCTCATCATACATATTAACACACTGCTAATCAGTTCCAAGAACCAGGTGCTGTAGCCAAGACCTTAAATGTTCCATGGAAAAGATTCCCCCATGAGTATGTTAGCAACATCACATTCACCCTCACCCCAATCCTAGATTGTGACTACCCACATAAGGAGCAAAACAACATGGTGCTTCCTCCTGGGTACCCACAATCTAATTTTGGGGACAAGCAAAAGGATACACTTTTGAAATTGTGCAAGCGAAAAGTGGCTACCTGGATAAAAAATAAAGGCCAGGAATTGTCAGATTTGCGAGTTGGGCCGCACACAATACCCTGTAATGCTGGCTCTGAGGAAGGCAAGCAGTCCACCCACCGTGCCCAGATTGCAAGTGTCACCACCACGAGTGCACTCCCCAACCTGCCAACTCATACTAGATACCAGGTAAGCAGTCTGTCATCTAAGTGACAACATGAAAGCGGCACTTTCAGACATACAGACATGCACAATTTCAGAAGAAATCAACACCCCACAAAGCAGGAGAAAGTGGTAATCAGATGGTGATATCTGCGGGATAGTACTCCCTCTGTAGAAACTAGTCCTGAAAAGCTCATGAATACCAAAAGAAAGAGAGACAATGAGGATTGCATGTCGAAGGATGGCGCATTGAAGAAAACCAGCGAAAGACAAGTGGAAACAATAGGGCAGACAAGGAAGAGAGACAAATAGCTTACACAAGGGAGGTATTGTCAGGAATTTGAGGAGGCATGAGAGTGAAACCCGACAGAAACACAGCAAGCCTCCCACACCAACGCCGGTACCATCGACAGGCCTGGGGTATTACATGATACCACCACCGCGCCCACAACTCCTGCTACCATGAATACACCAGTGTAGACCTCCCTCTTGAAGAAACTTGCGACCTGCCATCATCATGCTTTGCTTGAGAATGAAATGAAATGGTATGGTGCTTTATAACGTCCGCGGAAAGCTCATAGAGCTTATGGGACAAAATGGAAGAAAACATGAGAGAGGAAACAAAACCAGAACCCAAGAATAAGAACTAATGTTCTAGCAATTGTCTAAGGTTGAAGGCCTCGTGCAGATAGGCTGCCAAGCATTTTTGATCCTCATAGTGGAAGACTTCAGTGAGAGATTGGTGTCCACTGAATAAACAGTGGAATCTCCCACGGATCTCGTAGTATAGAGGGCAGTAGAAGAAGAAGTGTTCTTCAGTTTCAATTTCCTGGCTGCGCCCTATGCAAGCTGGACATAGGCGGCCTCCCGTTGCAGGTTTCCCATCTCTCTGCTGCCATTCTCTATCCGTAGGTTTGAGATTGGGTTCCACTGAATAACAGTGGAATCTCCCACGGATCCTCGTAGTATAGAGGGCAGTAGAGAAGAAGAAGTGTTCTTTTTAGTTTCAAATTCCTGGCTGCGCCCTATGCAAGCTGGGACATAGGCGGCCCTCCCGTTGCAGGTTTCCCATCTTGCCAGTCTCTATCCGTAGGTTGTGGGAACCCACCCTGAACCGCCCCAATGCCCTCAGGAGGGAAGGAGATAAGGATGCTGAAAGGTAATTTGACCTCAAGATTCTATCTTCTCAGAGCACCAAGAATGTCTCTCGATAGAAGTGGAGCTTTGTCGTGAGATTGGGTAGCTTCCAAGTTTTTCTTGCATGTATTCCATAAGCTCTCTCCTAATGAGGTCGGTTGCGGTCATGTCTGGATGTGATGTCCCCCCATCTGATTCATTGTATAGGGAAGCAGTAGAGAGTCCGTTGCGCTGAAATAAACTGTCCACTCGAGCATACCAGGAGAATGAAAGGGGGGTGGGGGAGAAAGACAGAAATAAACTTTATACCGTCCATAGGGGCCCCAATGGGACAAACAACAGAAAAAGCCCATATCAAATTACATCAAACCTCACCTGAACACTAGGTGCCCATTCAATCCAGGTAAGCTGCCAGACACTTCCGGTACCAGAAACTGAGGATCTCTCCTCCAAAGAGTGGGAATCTCTAAAGAGAGTAGTATTTTCCCCCTACTCTTCGCATGTAGGACATGATACAAAAAACTGTACTGTCTCAACTTCCATCTTTCTAGCCTTGGGAGCCTCTATACCAGCACTCCGTGTCTCAATCTGGAAGGAGTGGGAACCTGCCCACTTGATACTTCACTTTCTGTGCTGGTTAGATTCTTTCCTTACACAACAATAGCGAGCTTTTGAATTGTGCTATGCAGAGAGTTCTGAGGTGTAGTATGCATCTTTACATATAGCAAAATCCCCCCCCCCCTGGCTCCTACCATAGTTTCAATATGGAATATAAACAGAGGTGGCCTTATTGCTCTAATGTTGTTGGAGAGCCTTCGAAATTTGCCCAAGGTAGGTAGAAAGGTAGAACAATCCTAAAATGTCCCTAGGGCCAGCAAGGGCCCATGGGAGAAAACTAACAAAGAGAGAAACCCACAGATGAAAGCTTCAGAGATGACAATGTGCAGATTCCAAGAAGAGACGTATCGCAGAATGAACTATAAGTACTTCCTTCTACATGACTCTTGTTTAACCGTTGTCAACATGTAGCCATATCTGTGGGATTAACGCAGATGAGACTTAAGGATTGGATAATTAAAAGGAAGTTCAATAAGGACTTACAAGAAGCTCCAGCACAAGAAACGACATGGAGGAGCCCGCCACAACTTTGATCCGCCATGCAACTTTGGCTGACCGGATTGCACTCCTGATCCTTTGTAATAAACCAACATCCCTGAATATTTCAGTCCAAAAGAACACCGCCAAGGCCAAATATACATGATAAAGCAGGGGCGCACGTTCAAAAAGTAAGAGAAGAGAGCTGGCTCCCATAAACAGTCCTCCTGCAAGGCGCACCGACACCATATGACACAGTACAGTTTGCAAAACTTGGTTATGACTTTTAAAAATGTAAAAAGGATGGGGACAGAAAAGAGGTCTAGCCGATCCCATCAGATTAAATTTTAGTTAAAGTTCCATTTAAGTTTTCATAGCTTCTCTGGCATTCAGGTTGCTTTGACTGAAATTTCCACAACCAAATCCCACACATTGCACAAAAAGAGAGAGAGAGAGAGAGGTGCCCAGTAGAGTAAGGAGGAAGCCGAAGCACTTACAAGCCCCTTCTTTGCTTCAACGCTGTGTGCCCTCCGGCTCCTACTCTGTTGAAAGAGGGAAACGGAGGTATATGTCTGCAAGAGGTGGAGTACAAGATAGAGCATCCACCCCGAAGCGATGGTGATGTAGACATAAGAAAGAGCCAGTCGTAGGTCTGAAAGTAATGCAGGCTAGGGTTATCATCCATGGGAAATAAGACTGTCAATGTGATGTAAGATGGAGCTGTGGTCCATGAGAGGTGCAAAGGGCTTAAAGAATAGAGAGGTCGCCTGCTTCAGCTCTGCCTCAGCCCTGTTAAGGAAGATCCCAAAAACTGGCAATTTATGTACTTGCCCTAGGAAACCTCGAACTATTTCAATGAGAACCTCAGTTTTAGGATTTCAAAGATTGCAGAGTGAGCTCAGTAGTAGTCAATCTTCAAGTTACACTCTTCTGGGAGTGCAGCTCTTCAATGCTTGATCTCTGTAGTAGATTAACATCAGTTCAAAATTAAAATTACTAAGATCTATGCTGCAAGACTCCACAAAACAGAGACTAGCCAAAGGGTGATCATCACAGCAATCACAACAGAAGTTCACACTGCACTCCCTGACACCATCCACTCCTTCACCAAGTATCTGCGTGACGCTGGGAATGGACTCTGTCTGGGAATGAAGTAGGAACTTATACATATGCATTCTATAGCCATCTGCTGAATGAATAGAATTGGATACGAGATTTGCGCAAAACCTGTTTAAGTATTTGCTTTGAATTAGCAAACAAAGCCTGAGCTTGTTCTCCCTGCGTGGTACACAAACATGGCATGTAATCAAAAGTCACCATATGCTCGATGGAGAGTTGCACTTGATCCAGCAAGTTGCCCATGGCGTTTCTTACCATACGAATATTGCAGCTACAACGCATTTTAAACATATTTGACAGCTAAGAGAAAAATAGGTAAATATCATACATAAAAAAAGAGATAATACCTTGTCCAGGGCAAGGTATTCAACTGGCAATGTTCCGACTGAGTTCATTGGACATGGAAGACCGAGGAGCGTTGACTGCCATCCCAACACATAACAAAGCCAAACAAGCATTATAATCAAGCGCTGTCACTTCAGAGTATATGCTGTAGGATCGCCATCATTTCAGCAGGCTCTTCGAGATTCTACAACATGTGATCATAATGCAAGCACATAAACATCACTGTCATTCAAAGGCCATGGCGTCCCACCATATCTTCCACCTCAAACCCAAAAATTCAACCTGCTGAAGAGCATAGAATCATGAAAATGATGTTACCATGAGGGGGGCAATATCACCCTGGTTGACGTCAATACGCTCCACGGCAGTTAGGCCCCATGCGAAAGGTGTCTTCTCGTGGTGGGTATGTTGATCTACAAATAGCACACCATCATCAACATCATCCTCAGGGCTGGCAGGACCAGGTCCTCGAATACCAGCTCCCCAAGCTACAAGTGGTGTCTCTGTATTTGCTGGATCTCCATCTCCATGGCTGCCTGCATCAAGATGTTCAACGAGCAAGAGAAAATTAAATATGCCCACATTGGCGACAACTACTTGAGCACTGGCTCCTACCACTAGGCAAATGCAAACAGACCTTCCATATTACCCTACTATACATTCATTGTAAAAACGATGTCCAATGCATATTCTGAGCTACTCTTCAAGCGAGAAGAGAACACACCTTTGTTGCTCATGCCATGGTCAGCAGTGAAGATGTAAGCCGTTTCTCCATCAGGGAAGCGGTCCTCCATAAGCTTCACAGTGCTCTCCACTCCACGATCCACAAGCTTGATGTTGTTCAGATAAATAGGGGAGTAAGGGCGGTGTGCATGGCCATTTGTATCACAACCCAGCAGATGTAGAAACACAATTGATCCATCTTCTTCTAGAAATTTGCGAGGGTTCACATGCTCTAGTGATCCATTCAGAAACTCGGTGAAACGGTCGAATGCCCATTCGTCCAAGAAAGAAGCATCTGTACAAATACACTGTTTCAGGCCATTGTTTCCAAGAGGGTAACAAACTCCACAACCAGACCATGCTTCTACATCATTACGGACTGCCAAGTGGACCATGAGCTCGTATAGTCACCTCCCAAGTCTGAAAGATTTGCATGGAACAAATCAGTTAATGTCTGGTAGTGTCACACCATGAGCATTTGTGCCTACCCCTATCCTCCACTCTCTAAGTGGGTGATTACATTGAAGGCTAGGCAATGCCCACATCCACATTCGGAAGCAGAAGTTTAGGTGCAGAAGATTAGGTGCATGCAAAATGAGTAACTGAAGTAGGTTACACATGCCTAGATAAGGGGAATGTCAAGAGAGGGCGTGACGTACCCGTCGCAAAATCTTCAAACTCATGAGAATATGCCTTCCACTGACTGTTAGATAAGCCTCCACAAAAAATGGGAACAATGTCGGGACTCCCAAAGGCCACTGTGTGCCTGCTTCTGTTGAACACAGAGTCAAACTCCACAGGGTTTGCTTTCCACCCTAAAATTCCCAATAGTGAATTGGTTAGAACACAATTGAGTCATGGGGGGTTTAGCCCTTAACTTACTTGGGCAGAGGCTTGTGACCAATATGAGAGAGAGAGGAAAGAGCATGCTACTGAAAGGTCTCAGTTGGGGTTGAGGAAGGAGAATGAAAACTTTTGTCACTGAAACTGGAGCAAAGTAATGTTTGCTTAGAAAGACGTTTGCGTTTCGACTGCCTTAGAAATCATACCTTTAGTGACAGCACTTGGATCTTCATAGAAGCCTGCTATGATGGCAACATGGCCAGGTCGTGATTCGGTAGGAGGCCGTGCATGAGAAACCCCCCAGCGTCCTTTATTATGGATAATGTTGTGTAAAAAAGGTGCTCTGGGCTTCCCATCAATGTCCATCTCAAAGAATTTGTCAGCCCGCAATCCATCAGCTGTTGCCCACCACAAACAATATTACTAGGTGTATCTAAAGAGCTTCACAGCACATGCATTCCCGGTTTGCAAGTTTGATTTACTGATTTTGTCCATTCTTTCTACTTCTTCCTTTGTCTTTGTGTACACGGATTGTGATCGTTTCCAACGTGAACCGAAAATGCAAGGTAGACTATTCATTGTGAATGTTCAAACATGGAAGTTTGGGTTAACGGTGAAATGCACACCACCTCTCTCTCATTCTACCTTGCACTCACAAGAACCTTCTAATGCCGGGGCCGAGTGTGCAAAAGAGAGAGTGGGGAAAAATGAACAAAATCAATCAAACTGAAAACGCAAAATGGGAAATGCACATAAGAACAGGGGGGAAACGAAGACGAAAACGACAACGAATTGCTTGTACATTTCCTCTTGCACAGTGAAAGAAATTGAAACCCTGTTGAAAGCGGGGGAAAAAAATTGGTGAGGCAAAAAACCTATGAAAAGTACAAGGCGTTTGGCTGGGGGACGAATCCGGGGTGGCTCTGGGTCCATTCCATGGACGATGGGCGTCTTGAAGTAAATGTCAAAAATACTGAGCATGTACAGCGAATGCAATACAACCCCCAGCACCACCAAACCCACCTCCCTCCATCTCCGCCGCTCCATTTCCCTTCTCATGCCTAACCACGCTGCTGTCTCATAACGCTTAAGCTTTGCGGGCTGGCTCCTGGGTCCCCCTTTGCCTCAGAGCTTAACAGCTGGGGGAAAAAATAAACACGCACTCCTGATCATGTCAGACATCCCATAACAAGATGCTACAACAGGATTGTTGCCCCTCTCTCTAGAATCTCTCTTTCTCTGTGTGCATGAGCTTGCTTCCTCTTCTCCCCTGCTGCCGCCCAGGTCTACCTTTAATTAATTTTCTTAAATATTTTTTCTAAAAAAGAAAAATAAATAAAAAAGAAAAACCGCGCGGTTAGGTATGGCAACCGCGCGGTGTGGGTGCAAGCAGTTGCGGTCAACCAAGGGATGCAAGAGCGTGCTCACGTGCGCGTCACTGTCGCGTGTGCGCATATGCGGCCCCACCACGCGTCGCTCATGAGACCCACCACCTTGCAACTTGCAGCAACGTGCTTCCGAGTCCGACAGAATAAGATGGACTTATCATCCACAGATGAGGATGGTTTACTATCGCGACCTTTATCGTCAGGTTCTTGATTTATGTGCGAAAGTAGGGGATAATAAGAGGTACATGTTCCATATCCCACTGGCTTTTCTTTTCTATTTTTTTGAGCAGAAATCTTGGGCGGGTACATATAGTTTAACTACCGGCCGGATGTCGATCGAAGTATCAATCGCCATATTGATACCAGGACCCGGCCATTTCCAACCGCTGTCCACTTCCCTGTACTTGATTTTAATTTTCAACGATTGGGGTTACATGGGGTACCCCACATATATTCCAACTGCCTCCACATGTCCACTTCCCTTTACTATTTTAATTTTCAAACAATCGGGGGTACATGGGGTTACATTGTCTTCCGACAGGATGACCCCAGGAGAGTAAATGCACAGTCCTTGTTTCTGCCCCTAATATCGATACTGCGCCAGCATTGCCTTTGCGATTACCAGTCTCGGTAGGGCATGGATCATTGACGTATTGACCAGTGTTGTGCGGGTTCTGCCTTTTTAAGGAAGTGCGGGTTTTTTTTCGGAGCCAAGTCCGGGTCCGGATCCGGGTTTTTGAAATTTGGAAAATCTGGGTCCGGGTTCTTGTCCGGGTTCGGGTCAGGGTTTGTCAACACGGACTCGGGTTAGGGTCCGGGTAGTTGATGGGAAATATTTCGGGTTCACGGGTTCACGGGTTCGGATCCGGGTCCTAATTTATTGATTAAATAAATTATAAAAATAAGATTAATCAGGGATAAAATTATTTTTGGCTGGAAAAAACTTTAAATCTTAATAATGAATTTTATTTTAAGAGACGGTCCTTCAAAATATACCATGAATATGAATATGTATACCACAAATAAGAATTAAAATAGAAGTTTGAGTTCCATTTTATATTCTTCAATATCAATTCTTTAAACATGTTAAGAATAGTAATATGCCTCAAGGATAGATCACTATAGCATGGATGTGTGGGATCTGGCCTAATAATAATGTATGACGCCTCCTTTGGGAGGGGTAAATTATGGTCCCATAGGGCACAACTTTGTGACACCACTCCGTGCATTGAACCCACAACCGCTTTTGAGGTGGTATGTGGGCATTACCATTGGGCTACAACGTGGTGGGGCTGGCTGCTGCAGTGGCCTATTGCTGCTCGTCCCCTCCACACACATGACAAAACCTACCAGATCTAAGGTGGACCCCGCATGCCCATCTAAAATTAAGACCCGGACCCTGACCCGCTACACTAGCCCCGGGGGTAGCGGGTTTAAGGGGTTCTGGACCCAGCAGGCGGGTCCGGTTCCGGGTTCCGGGTTCATTTTAGAAATGAACCCGGGTCAGGGTCCGGTTTTTTGAGAGCACGGGTCCGGGTCCGGGTAACCCAGATCCTAACGCGCCGGGTACCCGCCTTCAAAACCCGGACCCGCACAACACTGGTATTGACCTACCTCACATGGTAGCAGGGTTTGAACCCAGAATCACCTGGGTGGCTCTCAGTGCACTATCCAACCCACTGTTGGTCTTTATTTTATTTTTTATTATTATTTTTTATCTCGTGAAGGGGACCAAAAATAAGTTGGAAACAAATATTCCAAGTAATATAACGACGTTGGCAACTTACTATCATCTCTAACTGGTAACCTACCCTCTCATACATCCACAATAATATTGTACAAAGAGCGGTTCAATGCAGCATTCCAGATTTGAACCCAGCATCACAAGGGTGTCGCTGAGTACTTTATGTGGGCCCCATCATGGTGCCCATGGGCCAGGTGTCAGTGTCCCACGATGTCATGCTGTCAGGATGGACAGTCCACAATAAATAAGTAATAATAACCCGAATTTCTAAAATATCTCAGTAGGAAAATCGGGATGATAAAGTGCGGTATGGATGTAGAAGTGACGACTGGATGAGCGGTAAATCATTCGCCTGAAAATGGGTTCGAGAAAAACGCAGACAAGGCGACGGCCTCGACTGGCGAGTATATAATCCCGATCGCTGTGGGGCACTCACACACTCAGACTCAGACAGGGTGGTCGCTCTCTTGTCTCTCTTTCTTCCTCGCTCTCTCTCTCTTGCGATCACACTCGATCTCTCTCGCACCCTCCCTTCCAGAGATCTCTCTCACTCTCGGTCACTCTCCCTTGGACAGAGATCGATCTCTCTCTCTAGCGATCACTCTCCCTTTTAAGATCTCTCTCTCTCTCTCAATCGCTCGATCTCTCTCATGGCGAACTGGCTTACACAGGAGGATAATGTCCCGCCCCAGGAATGGTCTCTGTTCTACTACGAGCGCTTCGAATTTCCAGTAGAGGCAACTGGCAACGTCGTCACCGCCGAGGAGTGGCTGCGAGCAGGCTCGGCCTTCTTTGAGCCACCAATTTTTCGAGGTAGGGTCATCTTCCAGACTTCACCTATATTTTACCTGCGGGAAGGGAGGGAGAAGGAAGACACAGAGATTGAGAGAGAGAAATGGAGGCCTTCAAAAGAGAACCAAACCAACAGATGAGGTGGAAAAATCATAGAGAAAAGGAAATCTCTCGAGAAGGCACTGTTCGTTCTAGGCACTCTCGATCGGTACCCCGTACAACCTAGTCTCTCTCAAGTTGCGGTAAGTACGTCCCTGATAAGACACTTTGAGGTGATGTGGCGTGGCGTGGAATGGAGTTATGCAACAGTCCATTTCACCAGTAAAATCACGAGGAAATTCAGTGGCCGTGCTTACCTCCGGCTAGCCTACACTTGAGACACACAACCACACTGTAAACTAGCACTCATGTTTCCCTCAGCAATCAAAGTTCTGTTTGGTCTAGTTTTCTGTAGTTTCTGTGGTTTTCTCTGGTCAAAGTAGGGTACAGATTTCATTTATGTCTTACTGGTCAGGAAAAGCGGAATGCATGCTGCAGGACAGCCAGCACTACGTTGTGGATCAGGCTGGGAGTATGCGCTTTATGGTGATCAAGTGATGCACCCAATGCAAGCACTTACCATTCTTGCAGCTCAGGTTGCAGAGATCCAGCCTACACACCTCCGAAGTAATTTTCCCGAATTTCGGCTGTCCGCTGATCGAATGATCCAGCGAGTACCCCCACTTCCTCTTCCTCATCCTGCAGCAAGACTGCAAGATCACCATTTTACTTCACGTTCGGGCCCAATATTCTCGAAGCGACTGCCCCCTCCACTTCCTCATCCTACAGAAAGACTGCAAGAGCACTGGAATGCACCTACACCTTTCCCACTTGTTCCAAGGAACTCGCATGATTTCGGGTTAGGCTGGTACCTTTATGATCAGAGTCCAATGATCTATGACTTGCCGCCCCCTCCTCATCCTACAACCAGAGTGCACACGCCAGCACGTCCCCCAGGAAATCAGGGAGCATCTCCACTTCACAGTGAGGCCCATTCAGTGAGACCTCGGTTTGATGTTCAGGTTACAACTACCCAGCTCAACCCGCGATATCTACCTCCCTCTCCAAGAGTGGGATTGGTTCCTAGTGTCGCCACTCGTCTAGGCACTCGGATCTACGAACCTTATCTGCACAGGGATTACACATCTCGGCAATAGTCGAACCAACAAGCATGTTTTTGTAACCCGAAAGAAAGATTGTGTTACGCAGGGTTTAGATCATAGATACATGTACATATATGTTAGCGATTTCCTGCAAGTTCACATGTAACATTATGTACAAAGCTGTTTATGTTCAGAGAGACTTGGTCCGAACCAAATTTGTATGTAACAATTCAAGATTGAAAGACTCCGACTTGGAAGGAAAAGTTAGTTTTTCTTAATATTGATTCTCTTCACTTTTCTAAGTGCCATCATGTTCAACTTCATTTGCATAGTCAATCCATTTCGCCTAGGGAAATTTTCAGTATTGCACGATCTACCATTTGGTACTGCATCACGGTGTGAAACATGTGGTAAGTATTCAAGTATTTCATCCATGATATGCTAAATCATAACCATGTTAAAATTCCCAGTATCTTGAGTCTTCAGTGAGACAGTGAAGCGCAAATCTTTGGGGGAGTTTGTAGACAAATACTTTTTCTCAATTGAATCGTGTTCGCGTGCAACAGATCTGCAAAGACACTCATAAACTTACAAGTAAACTTTCCAGTTGATCCCTAATTTTGGTTGAGAAATTATGGTGGGAATACGGGAATAAGCTTCTTGACATCATGCATCTAGCCTGTTGGAGATACCAAATTGAAGAAGCTACCGTTGATGTGTTGTATCCACTATACTTGACATAGTGAAATTCCCAAAGCGAGGTCAGCCCCAATTTTCTGTTATATTTATGTACATATATAAAGTTTTAGCAAGATGCCATGAACAGACCTCCAATTACTAGTTGAACCTTGAATAGAGGTCCTCTGAAATTCCAGAAATAAGGCCTAGAGAATCCTTTAACCAGTTGGACAGTTTAGCTCAAAGAACTCCCAGTTCAGTTCACTGACACATGACAGAATGCAGACCTGTGATTTTTCGTAGCAGGGATCATTAGCTTCACAAGCTTATTTCTTTGCAGGTTGGACATTTTTGCCTCGGAACTGGTACCTGTAGGGACACATGACATAATGCAAACCTGTGATTTTCCAAAGTGCAATGATCATTAAATTCACAAGCTTGCTCACAACTAAGAGCTACATTGTCCAGACATGAGCCAGACATACTACATAAATTTTGGGGTCAGAATGTGATGATCGCAGACGGAGCATGATCTACATGATATGTATGTGGTGTCCTGATCACATATAGCGAGTGTAATATTAGTGTGGTAAATGATGCAATCAAAAAGCTCTCCATTCACTGTTCAGCCTTGGTCTGTAGTATCTAACTGAATGTACCCCCTTGCGTAGATCGACCTTTGATACATCAGGTTAGTATATACAGTACTGAACTCATCTGAGCTTTTTGGACAGCTTATTAATTTCCAAGGACCAATGGTGAGCCATGACTGGTGCACATTATTTGGGGTAATCATGATCATGTACCATATCTCTCAACGTCGTAAGCTACATGGGGTTTCAGGAGGTCTTCCTATCCATTATTGTGATCTATTACATGTACAGTACATATTTACATGTAGACTTGGCTGAGCTTCAGATTCCCTACCTGGATTTTCCAGATAAAATGAACTGGACCTAGCAAGAAAGCAAGAACTCTAACCTTCAGAGTACCCTCCCCCAAAAAAAAAATCCATCCCCTGAGGGACATTACATGTGTAGCTGAATTGTGGAGGTTCCTTGGCCCATGTCACCCTTACCTAGAGCTGCATTCAGTCCAGTGTACAGTATCGCTAGTGGTTTCAGCATTATGTCTAATGTTGGTAGTATGGTCTCATATATATCTCTAACTAACATTTTTCCTAGAGGGGTCATGTATTCCCATCCATACGCAAAGAAATCATAAACTTGTATTTAAATGTCAGAACTTGGTGGTGGTTATAGATCTATCATAGACATCTTTCATATAGAGCTTCAGATTCCTAAGTTGCTAAACTTCAGAGGTACCTCTAGGTAAGACCAGAGCAGTGATTTTGATATCAAATAATTGAATAGGTATATTAAACTCACAGAAGAGAGGACGCAACAATGGCCCAACGATTGTACATGTGTTGTTAGCTATCAGGGAATGAGCCATGGGACGTACCTTGGCCAATCATATGGGTGGCGTTAGAACTCAGGTGGGTTGCATCTGGCAATAAGTCTGCAGACTTTGACAGTAGGACACCACTCACAATCAATGGACGGATATAATAAGCTGGGATATAGAGTGGACAAAATCTAAAAAAAAGTGCGTCTCTCCTTTCATCTAATTGAATCCACGTGCGGAAATACGAAAAGAGCTCTGCGATCATGCAGATTTTAACTCATTGAATTGAGATCATGTTGTAAATGAGCTAAGAATCAGGCATCAAAAGCTAATTATTGGGTATCTGGATTAGCCCATATACATGCCCATGGGGC
The DNA here is from genome assembly GCA_030704615.1 of Takakia lepidozioides. NCBI lineage: Eukaryota > Viridiplantae > Streptophyta > Takakiopsida > Takakiales > Takakiaceae > Takakia > Takakia lepidozioides. The sequence continues at coordinate 52,015,465 of CM060732.1, forward strand.
CTTCCTCTGTACAGGAGAAGACCGGATAGTAACCATGAGCAAGATAGATACATTAAGCAATGATTAATTATGACGTTCAGCAGGAATAAATTGGTAAAGTATACTAATTTCAAGGCTCATGTTGCTAATATGTTTAAATGGGAATACACTAGGTCTACCCAGGCAATGTGTTCTGAAGGTATTAATTAGGCATAGAGAGCCATATTTTGTGCCCCATGGGTAACTCATTGGGTAAATGGGATACAATAGTCCCAGGCTGTGTCTGTTAATGTATGTTGGAAGGAAAGATATATGTGAACGGCATCCCCACATAGTAGTATCGTACCTGTCTCTCACTGTGGAATGGTAGAATTGTAGAAAAACCAAGCACACAATACTATCTAGAACAGCAATTCATAAGATCAAGCAATCAAACACCACGATGGTAAACAACACTCCCACTCACTGGTTATTCCATGGCAAGAGAAAGATCCTACAAAACAAAATGAATAGCCAATGTGTGCACAAAAAACTCACACTCAGATTGGTTGCACTATCAATCCAAGCATGCTACGGAATCGATTAAACTTGTCAGCGGTAAGAGGCTTCGTTAAGATATCTACGATCTGTGCATTCGTATTCATATACGTCATCTGGATTGCACCCTGTGCCTGAAAATCTCGCAGCATATGATTTGCACATCAATGTGCTTTGTTCTTCGATGAAACTCCGGATTCAACAATTGGATTGCACTTTGATTGTCTGAATATAAGGGAGTAGGGTCATTCTGTGTGTGCCCAAGATCAGACAGCAACCTTCGTAACCAGATTGTCTCCTTCGCAGTTAAACAGGCTGCTATGTACTCTGACTCTGTCGTGGAACCTGCTGTGCACATTTGTTTTCTGCTCACCCACGTAACCTGCTTGATTGAGTAATGTGACGCTCCCACTTCTAGATCATCGATCGTCCAAGTCCCCTGCATAGTCAGCATCAGCAAGTCGTAAGAGTGTTTGAATTCTTGCAACGTGAGTAGCACAGACGATAGTCTGTTGTCCCCCTGAGATATTTGAATATCCTCTTTACAGCTGTGCAATGAATTCGTTTGGGATTATGTGAATACTTAGCCACAGTGCTGACCGAATATGCAATGTCTGGCCTTGTGCCAATCATGGCGACATCAAGCTCCCAACTGCCTGTTGGTAAGGAACTCATGTTCCTCTTCTTCATCTTCACCTCTTGGTAGATGCAACTGCACATTGGGATCTGCAGGTGTACTCACTGTATATGCATCCCTAAATCCAAATTTTTGGATTATGAACATCACGTATCGGTTTGGTCTATGGTGATCGATCGCAATCCCCTGTTTCTTTCAATGTGAAGGCCAACATAGCATTCGGCGCTTCCAGCTTTAACTTCAAATTCCTTGTTAAGAAAACTAATCATACCATCCAGTATTTCTTTGCTCTCCGAGCAACCTAGCCCGTCATCCACAAAAATGATGGTGAATAATTTTGGTGGTGAGTTGCGAAAATACACACAGGGGTCTGCTGCGCTGGGTTGCAGGTCATATTTGACCAGAAAATCATTGAACCTCGTGTTCCATGCCCTCGATGCTTGACGAAGTCCATATAAACTTTTTTAATAGTCTACAGACTTTCTTTTCTTCTCCTGGCTTCACATAGCCTCTGGGTTGATCATATATATCTCCTCCTGTAACTCTCATGCAGAAAGCGGTTTTTATATCGAACTGAATCATTTCTAGATCCTCAGCGGCAGCCACTGCTAATAGGGTTCTGATTGAATCGAATTTCGCAACGGGGGCAAAAGTTTCTTGAAAATCAATTCCATACTCCTGCGAGTATCCTTTTGCAACCAACCGGGCTTTATACCTCTCAATACTCCCATCTGCTCGAGGCTTTACCTTGTATACCCATTTGCACTTCACGGTGTCTTCCCTTTGGCAGATCAACAAGCATCCACGTTTCATTTTTGTTGTACCAGTCAATTTCTTCCTTCATTGCTAGGCACCTTGTATACCCATTTGCACTTCACTGTGTGTCTTCCCTTTGGCAGATCAACAAGCATCCACGTTTCATTTTTGTGTAACGAGTCATTTCTTCCTTCATTGCTAGCTCCCACTTAGCTCGATCAGGAGACATCATCGCCTCCTCATACCGTTTTGGCTCCTCTGGTAATGGTATGTATTCAGTTATTCCAGCAAACGTAGGGTAATTACTCTCCGACTCGCCGAATGTCTGTGGTGGCCGTCGAGATCGACGTACTCGGTTCCCTGACTTTGCAAGCTTGGTGCAACCCGCTCAGGCCCTGTGTTGCTGCATGAATTTCGCCTTCATCCATGGCAATAGGTAGATCCACTACTAACTGAAGCTCAGGATGCTCATTATGTTGGTCAATCGTATTCCCCTCGAATTTTGTACTTCTGGAGCCATTTTGTCTCCCACCCCTCAAGTACCATAGTGCACGTTTAGGTCTGCTCATCATTTCTTCGATGGGTAAGAATTACGGTTACCCTTCTCATCTACTACACATCACGGCTGATGATATGTGCTGCTGCCAATATCCCATAGCCGATACACCTTAGATTCCACACTGTAACCAAGAAATATGCACTTTTTGCTCTTGGCATCCAATTTTTTTCTCAGCTCTTTGGGTACATTGAATATGCCATGCTAACAACACTCGTAGATGCCTGATGTCAGGGTTCTTCCCATTCCAGGCCTCCAAAGGTGTTTTCCCCTCAACAACCCTGGTTCCCGTTCGATTTAGGGTGTATGCAGCTGTAGTGGCAGCTTCTGCCCAGAAATTGGACTGAGACCTTTTGCTTGCAGATAACATCTAACTCTTTCAACCAGAGTCCATTGGCCTTTCGATGACACCATTTTGCTCTGGGGATATGGCGCTGTAAGTTCCTGCCGAATTCCATCTTCAGGAAAGTCTGAATTTTGCGCTCAAGAATTCTCTCATCTGTCGCTTCTAAGTTTTCTCACTGCAGTCCTGTCTCTATCTCTGATTCCACACACAGCTGCTTGAAGAACTTGTTGAGAACTTCTCCTTTGTTTTCATGCAATAAAGATCCTATAGCTGCTATGATCATCTTTAACATGAAAAATGTTTGGAACCTCCATGCGAGTCTACATTCATTGTACACACATCAGCATGGTAGAACTTCCAGGAGTTGAACCCTCTCACGTTCTTCATTTACTGGAAACGCAACTCTGTGATTCTTGCCCATGGCACAAACCTTCACAGAACTCCAGATCTGCATTAGGGTTCAGATTTTCATACCATTGACGATTTGTGTTTTCTCCATTTGTTTAATCATGTCGACACTGATGTGTCCAGTCGATCATGCCACGTTTGAAGACTTGCTCCCCCAATTGTCACCGGCCACATTTGCTTGAATATTATCCGTGACAACAATACCATGTTTGCTTGCAGAGATTCTCCGTAATCACTTTGATTTGCAGTTTCCAAAGTTTCCCTCTCTCACGCCAGTCATCATAAGAGGTCCCCCTTCCCTGATTTGCATACAGCTTACAAGTACGCTTATCATAGATGGACGATGTAATCTCTGTCTACAGCCTTCACTACTGAGAACAGATTCTGTCTGAGGTCAGGTACAAACAACACGTTGTGTATTGTTCCCTTCTCCACTCACTTCCTGCTAGGGTTAGGATATCTATATCCCCTATTCCACTTGCCCTATTGGTAACATCAGTGGCAACTTGTACTCCCCAACGATGAGATTCAATCTTCTTAAGATTTTGAACATTGCATCTGTTGGTCATGTGCTCAGATGCACAACTGTCCGAAGTACAGGATATATCGTCTTCATCGCCAACTTTCTCTCCAATTGACGTGTTGTTGTACACTGCCTGAATAGCATTGCTAATATGTACAATCTTTACCATATCATTGACAATGTTCTGATCAGTGTTTCTTCGTTGTGCACTGACCATCATCGACACGCTCTCTTTCTTCATGATGAATGCAGTGGCAGCATAGGCAGCGCTCATCTTAATGGATTCCACCATGTTAGCAGCGATACTCTTGTACATTTCTCGCTCCAGTGCCCAACTTCACCGCAGGTATTGCACATCATTTTCTTTTTTAACCGCTATTCTTTCAGCTCTCTCCTTCTTCTGCTCCGTTGTCAGAAAACTTCCAACTGCTTGTGGATGAGTTATGTCTTCCTTTGACATGCTTTGGTGAAGAAAGCTCTATCCATGACATCCTCTGTGTTTCCTCACGCTTTTCTCAACGCTTCTTTTTTGAGTAACCTAGATTGCAAGTTGTTCAACGTCTCTCGGCAGTGGGTACACTATCCCATGCATCTAAGATGTTCTCATAGCTTGGAGGTAAAGTGCACACTATCTTTTGCCATGATAGCTGATTCAGTCATCTCTTCCCAAGATTCACTCAACTGTTTTGCCATCAGTTCTATCTGCGGATATAACTGGAGATGACTCCATTTTCTTCCATCTTGAGATGATACATCTTACTTTGTAAGACATGAATGTTCTCGGTAGCATTTTGCTCATTAACTGCCACTAGTTTGCCCACATCTCTACTGAGTTTGTTGCAGTTTACCAACTGTTGCAGGTGATTCTTATCTACTCCCTTGTGTAATATACATGCAGGCATTGTTGTCCCTATCATCCCCATTCGTCTGTATCCGAGGCCACTGCTCTCAAATCCTTCCCACTGACAAGAGACCATAGCTTCTTGCGCTCTTAGGAGAATCATCATTTGAACTTCCATAGAGAAAAACTTCTCTTCTGAAAAATCTCTCTATCGGCATCACATCTTTCGCTGTGTGGTAACTGAACTCATCTTTGCTGCTATTTCCTAGATCTCTCTGCTAGTTTTAGTTTCATTCGTGAACAAAATCAAGAAAAAAAAAAACTCTCAGAAATAAATTGTTCACGGAAAGCACATCTCTGAATGAGTCTTCAAACGTTTGTGGGCCCATAACCTGTAGAAAAACTCAAAGCACACAATATTATCTAGAACAGCAATTCAAAGATTCAGGCAATCAAAACACACGATGGTATCAGAGCACTTTACACTACTGCAATTCCACCATCAAGCATAACATACTGAGAAGTTTTCAGCACAACAAAGGCTATATTAGTATAAGCCTAAATTACTATTCGTAGTAACGATTGCTCGGCGCTGGCGGGGGTCTAGTAATTCAAAATAATGTGTCACTAATCCATCCAAAAATAGTACGTAGTCACCACACCTTGGCCAACTGCATGTCTCCGTTAAATCCAGGTAACCTAATTGGCCTCTGACTTAGATATTCCGTGCATGGAATAAATCATGTAAACTCGTAACTACTGATGACTTGCAGTTACATGTCACACTGCGATTTCAACCAGAAAAAACAACACTCTATATAGAGAATTTGTACATCTAGATTTATTTGTACAGAGAGCTCTTTCTCTTTTGCCTTACATACCTGGAGGAGAGATACCACATACAAGATGGATTGGATAACTACAGAATAGAGCCAAGCTATTCCAAGCAAAACTTGGAGTGCTCAGTCATTAATTAATGACTGCACATGTGTACCACCTATATATATATTCTGTATCGCGTAAGAAAGTAAGTGCAAAGAACAAACAGAGCTCCACGCACTGTAATGAAGGTCTCAGAGATAGTGTAGTAAAAGTGTGCCAGTCAATATCTAAGTAACAAAAAGAATTGATTCAGGAGTTTGACAGGAATGTCTTACATTCACTCTTCGTTTTCATTGATCTGATATTGATTGGGTCTTGAGCATGTGGAGCTGTGGAGGCGTCCGTAAATTTTGGGAGGAATGTCGGACATGTCAACTGAAGATTCGATTTTGATATAGTCTCATGAGGGGCGTATGCGTGACGTCTTTGTAGTGGAAGTTGTGCACTGGGAATGACAGGAGTCCTAACAAGGTTTCATGCATTTGATCTTGATCTCAAGGATAAGAAGACTGTTGCTACAAATCACATGTCAACGCTCTGCACCTAATTAGCTACTGCTCCCTCATTGTCAGGGAAGACCCCTGGGTCCAGCTATATATATACTCTGTAGTGCATAAGAAAGTAAGTGCAAAGAACATATAGGGCTCCACCAATTGTGCTCAAAGCGTAGGAGTGTATCTGTCAAGTGACGTTTTGACGTTGAATCGAAGGAGTATTGTGAGCATTGTAAGGAAGGTCTCAGATGACAGAGATAGTGTAGTAAAAGTGTGCCAGTCAAAAGAAGATCTAAGTAACACAATGAATTGATTCAGGAGTTTGACAACAATGGCGTACATTCACTCTTCGTTTTGATTCTGATATTGATCGAGTCTGAGCATGTGGAGGCATCCGTAAATTTTGGGAGGAATGTCGGACATGTCAAAAGAACATTCGATTTTGATTTAGTCTCCTGTGGAGGCGTACGCAAGTGTCTTCGTAGTGCAAGATTGGAATGAAGGAGTCCTGACAAGGTTTTGAAATGCATTTGATTTTGTTCTCAAGGATAAGCAGACTGTTGTTACAAATCACATGTCAACGCTCTGCACCTAATTAGCTACTGCTCCCTCATTGTGAGGGAAGACCCCTGGGTCCACTTCAGCACTTAGTATTGTAATTAACAGACATGACCTCATATGAATCATTTCTAGAAGACTAAGACCACTTTTACAGAGAGTTTGAAGAATACCAGATCCTTGCATGAGCGGCGCCATTGGTTTTACTCTGTCGCAGTGTGAGAGACTTCTGTGCAATAGCAGGTCCACACTACTAATTAAATTAGTAACTGCAGAGATTATATACTCCTCAATCGATTTCTCCTTCTAACATTGAGAGGTGTCACACCAGAGATCTACACTTGGAAATTTATACTGCATATGAAAGTCCTCGGATCTTAGTGCCTATTACTGGAAGTACGGAAGGAGCCTAAGGTTGAGCACCGCGTGTTGCAGCATTGAGAGCACCTCAAATTTGTAGATTCGAATCTCATATATACCTACATTGATTGCTCAAAGGACCCAGCACCCAGAGCTAGGATTCTGACTTTCAGATGGAGTGATAAGAAGATTGAGGCAGTTTTAAGTCAAGACAGCCCCGTATGTTCAAAATGGCCCACAATGGGCATTATTTCTATCACCGCGTGTGCAAGTGACAATAGCAGGCCTCCAGAAGCTGGATGATTTGACACTTAGGCACCTCCTCACGGATTGCACGGAGAACCTAGTCATTAAGACCACACACTGCACATGGGTTTGCATGTATACTAATTATCTCATCTGCAATGGCTACCGTATTTCGTGGAGAAGGCCTATCATCGTATAGCTGCTATCGCAGTCGTTACTACAAAACAAAAAAGATTGATCACTTGTAAGTTGTTGCATTCTGAAGGCGTGGTATGATGAAGGTGAAGACTTGCATTTGTTGAGAGTCTGTGAAATTCCAACAGATACCATCAATCCTCAAACTAAGGGCTTTGTGGGGGACACTTTAAACTCTCATCCTCATGACACTGGAGCACCAAACATTCAAATTTGATGAAATGTTTGGGAATTTTGGACATGTAATGAGGACTACTTTCAAGCATCTGTAAGATTTGAGATGTGGGGGGGTTTATTATTGGCTCATTTGAGTTTGTAACCGCCTGCCTCAGTCAACCCCAATGAGCCATAATTATGGCTGAAATTCATCTATGAGACCATGATAAATTGGGTGCAAAACTAACTTGTGAAGAAACACGAGAATGTATCACATTCACCTAGGTACGTCCGAAAGCAATACCATGGCAGGGTGAGTGCAATCCTTGCCCATCCACTTCACATGAGGAGAGGAACAAATTCAGATTAGTTAAAAGACATAAACTGCCAACTCAAAGTTTAATCCATTACAACCTCATTACAAGGAGAAAGTGTAGAGGAAGACTCAAAATGAAAGGACAATGTCTCATTTTATTAGTCTATTTAACCCCTAATGGACGAGGCAATTTTTGGTGGGCCCCCTCCAAAACAGGACATACCCTCACGGATGAGGGTATATCTCTCATGAAACTAACATCCACTGGGATGAACCGTATGAATTGGAGGCTACCTACTTCATCCAGCTTCTGTGAAAATTTCACCTCATTTCACTGTGTCAAGTTAAATAAACACAGTGTGAAACTAACTAGAATAAATCTAGTTATTTGTATTTAACACTTGGATTTAGTTCAAGTGTTAAGTCAGGTGTCAAGTTTAGTTTGACACCTGAACCGTCTTATCTTCACGAGAGCGTCAGTCGTGCAGCTCATCTCTCTCGAGTTGAGCCTGCACGACCAAGCTCCTTCACTGCTTAGAATCTGAGTGTGCTTATGAAGGGAGCATAGGTTGTTGTGGGGTGGAGTCCCCATAGCTTGGGGTGCCCCTGGCTTGACTACTATTTTAAATAGTGATGAGTGATGGTGTTGGATTTCATGTTCTTGTGTCAACAGTGTGTTTTAGTTTCTTATCACTCGAGAGAGATCATCTTGCATCTGTGAGTGCCAGAGGTGAATTTAGTTTTAGCACTTGTGGTTTTTCGTTTTAAAAGTGAGAAAAGCGATTTGTCGAAAGAAGGTGAGGAGCAGTGAAGAGTGTGCAGCAGGGAGCTTGGCACGCATGCATTGAGGTATATCGATTGAGGAGCATGGCGTGGCATGAGGTGCGGCAAACAGAGGAGGAGCAATGCTTGGAAGGGTGTGCAGCTGCGATTACAGGGAAGCGGTGCCGCCTTTTGATGATCTATTTCTAAAAGATCAACTCACGGGGGAAGGACTTGGTATGTTGTGCAAGTGCAGGTGGGGTGAGACGGTGCCATCTGTTTGCTTTGTGATGATTTGAGCCTATGAGGAGAGGCGGAGCTGCCGCTCTCCTTGTGATCACCACTTAGCAATTTATGAACTCACGGGGGAAAACAGCTTGGTAGGATGCGGCTATAGATAATGTGTCGTCATTAGCACTCTTGATCACGATTGTACAAGGCAGGGCTTGCGGGAGAAGCAGCTTGCTGCCAGATGATGGGCAGGAATTAGGTTGATGACTTCGCAATGTGATATCTTATGCAACTACCAGATTGAGGCCAACGGCTACAGTTGATTAGTGGCGGTCATGAGGGCCGAGCAAAGCAATCCGTTTATGACGATCAGAAGCGAGCAATGTGTTTCCTGCTAAAGTATTTTGATTGCAGTTTAGACTTGTAATTAATCAAGATAGGGCGATGCAGTGATTGTTTCACAGCTTTGAAGAGAGGGAGTGTTGCAAGACGATTCATGAAGGGCAAGTGATCGACATCAAGTTCAGCATCTAAGCAGTTCGACTTCTCACCACCGAGGCTTACCATAAAATTTTGAGTCTGTATCGTGGTATTCAAGGGAGACATGGTGACGATTAGGAAGGAGTAGCAGAGGAGAAGTGTGACGCAGGCTTTCAACGTTGTCGGTGCCCATCAGCTTGCGAATTGCTGCTTCGGCCTCTGCTTGTGGAAGCAGTGCTGGAGTGGATGGTGACGGCTAAGTGCTCTTGATGCATGAATTCATGGCGTTTGATGCTTATGGAGAAGCGTAATGAAGGCTTTGCAGCCTGATTCCGGGCCTAATTGCCATGTGCATTGGCGGCTATGTCTTCACACTGGAAATGTGGCTGGAATTGAATGAGTCCAGGGTGTTTTGATGCTTCTGGACCTGTACATTGAGGGCTATGCAGCCTGGTATCTGAAATTTAGGTCTGATTACCAGGCTTTTCATGCGCAAGTGCGGCTGGATCTTCGGTGGAGAGGCTTTTCCCTTACCTTTGGACTGGATCCCCAGATGTAAGGGGGCTGGTGATGAAGCCATTCCAGCTCCTCCTGATACTGAGTCGACTGATGAAGAAGAGGTTGTGGGCAGTCCTGCTCCTCCCACTTGCTTCCTGGTTCTCTGCAGCTCCATTCAGTGATTCTCCTCTTCCATCTCTACGTCTAGCCTCATTGAGAGTAAGGTGAAGGTGCTGCTCAGTGCAATCGCCCCTCAATCGCACATGGAGAGGTCATGGAAAGGCTCTTGTTGATCTCTGCTCCTTCCATCTTGGTTTGGCGATCATTATCAGTAGTGTCAACCCCACGCTCACTGCCGGCAAGATCAATAAAAGAAATTTTGCCAACGACACGGTTTCCTCTTGAGTTACTGCCTTTTGCTCTCTTGATAACAAGCTGAAGGATAGCATGAGATCTGGATGACTCTTCATTGGCACCGGTGGAGCCAGTGCTGCGAGCAGAGTTGCCCTTGTCAATAAACTCCTTCACCACCTCCACATCTGACACTAGGTCCGAAGATTGGTCTGAAAAGAGAGCAAGTGCAGATGGCAGCTGCCCACCAGGTTCTGACATAGTATCATCAGAGCTTGTCCCTGCATTAGGGATGGCTCGTTGCATCACGGAAAAGAGAGCCTAAAACTACACGCATATGTTGATGGTGTCTCAAACAGTACACCTTGGTGGCCATTGGTAAGGGAATCTATGAGAACTACATGAACGTGTTGGGAACTCGTAGATAACTTGGAAGCAGTTTTTAATGGCGAAAATATTTTGGTGTTAAGAAAATAAATAAATAAATAAAACCTTTTTGATCTAATTTAAATGATTTAGAGCCTAATTGGTCATATCTTTGTCCAAATGGACTGCGTTTGACTCAATTTTTGGGGGGATAGCTGCAAAAAGGGGAAATCTACCTATTTAGACCTGGTTTTAGTTTTTTGGACTTTGCTAATCTATGGAATTTTTTGAGTGTGAGTATGCTATGAAAGATCCACAATTCTGTTTCTAGAACCTGTTGTGGTCTACATGAGAGACAAATCTGGGGATGTCCTCCTTGTATGGCTGGGGGAAATGAGGACGTAATTGAAGGGCAGGTCTCTTCTCCTAGCCTGTGCACACAAGGGGACAAGATTTATGTTTCTCAAGGAACTCAGACTGATTTGAGTGGAGAGCAGTTGGACGAGTTGATTGCATACTGGGAGTCAGGCATTAGCAATAGACAACACACTGTTGTAGTTGGCGTTGAGGGCCTCAATATTGCTTTGGACAGTCAGAACTATGTTGGAGCAAGCAGTTCTGCAGCTGTAGGTGAAATACCAAAGTGGGTGGAAGCTAGGCTTGGAACACAGCCAAAGACAACCTCGGGGACCAAGGTGTTCAGCCACAAGACCATGGTGTACTGGAGCAGAGGAGCGGGAGCTACACAAGTTTGTGCAATCAGACATGGTTGCAGCCAGACACGCTCTGCACAAGGCAACCACGAGCGGGGGTTCATTAGCAATGACAAGTTTGTTCTACTTGAAGGAGATGCAGTCATTCGCAATGAGGACACTCGCAACCGTCTCAAAGTTTTCGAGTTGAGAGACTGTCAGACCCTACCTTTATTTTCTTTAGTATTCAGTGAGCGGGAGATAGGGAAGTATTGCTTTGTCTCTATCTGGCAGAAAGAGGAGAAAGGTTGGTTAGAGCGAGCTACTGTAGTTTGGGACAAGGTTAGTGGCAGGTTTCTGGACATAGACATACCTCCTACACCTTACCATCATGTAGAGCGAGGTACTTTGAGAGAAGTCTGGCAGTTGATAGCATAGATCAGGATTAGATCTTGCTTGGTCGGGCCTCTATTCATCCCCTCCCTCTCTTTACTATTTTCATTACTTTGTACTTGTAGTTGCCAAAGCCTTTCTTGGTGGAGGCCAGTTAGTCCGGGGTTTTGGGCTGGGATATTCTGCATGATCAACACTGCAGATGGATTTTGGTGTGGGGGTGTTGATGTTTTGATTTCTTGTGTTTGGATCCCCCCCAACACCTGCATGCTTGACTGTGCGCCATGTTGGTTTTGTGTGGGCGCTTGCTTTCATAGGGATTAGGCCGGATTTGGTCACCGGTCAATCCTAGAATATGCTGTCGGTGGTGAGGCTGGAGTGATGACCAGCAAGACCACCAATGTTTCTTCTATGGTGAGACTGGGTTGATGACCAGCCAACCATAGGAGTTCTTGCGGTGGATGCAGGTGCAGATGCCCTTAGCCACTGGGATATGACCTTTAATCCGCAACAGGTGCTCACCCGTGTTACTATTAGAATTAGTACTAGAGCCTTATAGTGTCACGTGAGGGAGGTGCGGGTTGTGAGTATCATCACAGAGTTACCCAAGGGTTTTGAGGGGAGTACGGCTACAGGCAGTAGCAGTGAGAATGGGTTCACCAGACGAGGTGTTCGTTTCAGACCACCTTCACCTCCACCCTCAACTAGTGCAGAGTCAGACACAGACTCGGAGGCTTTATCAACAAGTGTGCAGTTTCATTCGCCATTGTTGTGGGACGACATGGAGGAGATGTATGGAGCTACCAAGGGGCCTCGTAGGTACTTTGGAGCTATGGGCACAATCGAGCTGGATGACTTTATCCAGGAGTTCGACAGCTGGTGTGATTTGCAACAAATGCGCAATCCACAGCTGTTCACCCCATTCATGGCGTGGAAGGGACTGTTCCAGCATTTGGAAGGCCCGCCTATGGACGATTACCACGAGTTCAGGCGAGGACATGAAGCAGAGATTGAGGAGTGGAGGATGTATTGGTCACCTGACTACGTCTCCATTACTCGAGGCACGACGCGACCAGTAGCTACATCAGCACCAATATCTCCCACTGCCAGCACTAGTAGTGGAACAAGTAGTGCCGGTACTTCTGCAGGTGGTACCAGTTCAAAAGATGCTACTACTCCTCCTGCCACGACTACAACACATGTGCCTAGATTCAACCCGGTGGTGGAGTTCTTCCAGGAGTTGCAGACGAACTACCAAGGCGTACGGACAGAGAAGCTGCGAAGTTTGCAAGACTTCCAGCGCAAATCCAATGAGAGCTTGCGAGATGCCTACACTCGTATGAGGCGCTTGATAAGTGTGACCCAAGGGGTTACTGAAGCTCAGACAGTCCAGTTCTGGTATGAATTTTGGACAAAGAGCTCAGGAGAAGGGTGCGGGATGCAACCCTGTTACAAACGGCCCAACCCACATTAGCAGATGTGTTTCTGCTGGCTAAGCGGATTGAGCTCAACAGAGGAGCGAGTTGTTACCATTGGATTTGGCAAGGACATGCATGCACGAGGCGCAGCTGCCAACCAACAGGTACAAGAGACTGCCCAACAGCGTGGTCAGGGAAGCAAGGTTGCCCAACCCAAATTCCATGGAGCTTACAGGGGACCTCAGGTGCAGAGGCCCGTAGCTTCTTTTGCAACCCGACAGCAACCAGGGGTGATATGTTGGACATGTGGAGGACCTCATGTCAAGAAAGATTGCCCAGAGAGTGGCAAAAGGCCGGCACAAGCACAGCCTGCACAGTTGCAGTGTGGGCATTGTGGCAAGTATGGGCATGGAGATGCCCAGTGTTATGACTTGCACCCTGAGTTGCGGCGAGGCCAGTTCCAAGGAAACAATGGTAGCCGAGGGCAAGGTGGAGCACCTCAGAGAGGACGAGGTGGTCAGGCACGAGGTGACGGAGGAGACATGGGAGACAGGGCCCCTGCAAACTTGGGGGGCTTTATTGCAATGACCACCTCAGTGAAGATTGAATTCAAGATGGCCATCAGACTAAATTTCTTTACAGTCCATCACTGTGATGTACTAATAAGTCTAAGTGATGTCCACTCAATTACATTATGAACTTGTGGGTGCTATGAAAAATTCATGTAGTCTGCAAAACAAGTCACAGGCATTAAAACAATTGTCAATTCATCATTCCACCATTTCGTTCACTAGTAACCAAAAGGCAGATATTCATCAGTACAGAGAATACTTCTAGAAGTATCGGATATCTCCATACTTGCAATTGAAGGTAGCCCAATTAGAAGTACTGAGAAGATGTGAAATATAGTTACAGGGATTTTAAGAGAAAACCAGCAAGGAAGGACAAAATAGACCTACAAACAAACACAATCATCTTAAACCTGTAATCTGGGAATTACTGTAGACTTCGTGATTGTGTCTCACCAAATCAAGACCAAGATATGTCAAGACCAAAGACATATATGTTAGTGACTAGTCACAATCACTTCCCCACCAGGCGTTGGAAGATGCAGTTGGAGGAGGATGAGCCCGAGACTTTCCTTGAATCAATCCTCATCATCTCCCTTCCCTCACAAATACTTTATAATGCTAGTGGAATGCTCAATGAAAGGAAGAAGTCTCGAACTTGCCACAGGAAGCTCAAAGAGCTTGCCACAAAAGAAACCAGCATAGGAAATTGGGGCTGTCAAGAGACAGACTAAAAACCACTCACTCAAAACCACTGCCGCAATATGAAGGGACACATTGGAAGTGTCACATGGATTGTGAACAATGGCAAAAACAATACAGTACTTTTGCTGGTCCATTCTCCACAAATATGTACCCATGTAAGTGATAATATACTGAGGGATTTTTTTCAGATTTAAGACTAGTTTTAGGATGGCTAATCGCACATAATACGAGCATGACTCAGCTTTTGAATGGTGTGACAAGCAATAATACACTACGACAGCACACATTCCATTGACGATGAATCCTCTGCGGACTCCTTTGGGTGATAGATAATGCACAAATGTGTCAAATACACAGAGCTCCCATATCAAAAACTTCAGAAACATCACTGTCTTCCAGCCCATTAGTCTGAGAGTCACCCTTTGCAGCTCTCAGGCTCTCCTTCCTAGCCGTCGGCTCCTCCAAACTGTACATACAGTACCAACATAGTGTCACTCAAAAGAGACTCTCTGGCATGGTATTGTTCTCTCCTTGGCACTCTCCAGAGAACATGAACAAAATAGTAATGTTGAAGGCAAAAAATGCTGCAACATAATGTCTATGATCAGGGTTATGTTGAGAAACAATCAGCTGCTGCATACAAGGGTCCTGCCATAATAATAGTACATTTAGTGCACAAATGAAACAGGTCTAGAATCAAAACCAACCATGTCCCACGGGAAATGGCAGCAGTGAGATACTACTACCCACATAGACTAGCCTTGCCTTCTGTAATCAACACTGCTTGAGTCACCTTTCAACTATACTCTTGAGCCGTTTACAGACCCAAAATACTGAACCAAACCAAGATGCCAATTAGAGTGCTCTTCACTTTGATGAAAGTCAGTGAGGAGCAAACCTAGATACAAGAGCAGCAGTGGATTTTGGTCCCATAGCACCACAACAAGCCTTGTATTTCCTTTTTGAGCCACATGGGCATGCCTTGTTCCTGGCTGCTACCTGCTACCACAGCCCCACCATCCAGTCACTTATGTTTTTGGGTAACAATAGATCATGTAACTGAGCTATCATTACTGTTCATCTTCCAAACCAGGGTGACTTTCATCCAGGTCATTGGTGACTAATAACCAGGATGAAGATTTTGGAGAGGTGCAGAAACCTCCCATGACAGAGGCCCTAGGCAGCATCTCTTTTGACAGGATGAAATGCATAATTTCAATCCTCAATGCACAAACGTAGAGCTGGTGGTGTTATATAATCTTTAAATACGTTGACATAAAGCGACAACAAACTCAGCTGACTGAGTACTGACATTAAGGGTAGAGACAGATCTGGACTCACCCGACTCCTCAAGGTGGACATGTCCCCAAACATTCTTGATGTGTTAGAACTGGTTGAATGCCTTCCTGCATCTCCATTGGCATAACAGGAAGAATGAGATGTGACCGAATCACTGTCATCAGATCCAGATGCTCTGTGGGAGTGGTTCTGCTCAAAGTCACATGTCCAACTCCCTGCCAACCCAGACCTTCATCAGCAGAAGAAAGAACTGTTATTTACAGCCAGTCAATGAGGCAGATTTCAATAACTGATATCACAGCAAATTGATATCCACTGTATACACCTTTTTCACTGGTTGACCCATGGAGGAGGGGAGCCGCATACCACTGGCCTCAGAAGAACTGGGAATGCTCTCGCAAGAACAAGCTGGACTAATTTCGCCACTGGTGCTTTGTTCTGCTATCAAAAACTCCATTGCTGCATCGGTGTCACCATGTACCTCATGCAAGACCTACCAGCACAAGTCATTTCCAGGAGGAGTCAGTACAGAAACCTGCATGTAATTCAAGCACAAGATCTTGGAACACAAAATACCCTACATAACATTCAGTTTTTCTTTTAATTTTTTTTGGAGAATGGCAATGCAGGCCAAACATGTGATTAAGAGGGGTGGAGAAAACTCAGAAGATAAAACCCAATAACCATGTAGCACTTTCCGTCTCCTTTACATAAGTTGACATTGTAGTATCCCTACTTCAAGAGTTACATTTTGCTCAAAAAGGCTAATACACGGTTACAAGAGCATTTGACACTACGATTGAACCCTTCAGGACCTTAACAGGAGCAAAGAGGATGGGTTATGCAACAGATTTGGTGAGTGACTAACAGCATGCAACGGTTCAAACGAGTGTCCAGAAGACTGGTCAGAGTTAAGTGGCAGTTGAGGGTATCTCTTGCAACATTGTGTAACCCGTCCTGTTTGCTCCCGCAAGATCCAATAGCTACTGCAATTCAGATGGAAAAACACTCTGTAAAAGCTGGCTCTACTCCTGTGGGGATTGGAGCTGTTGGTTTGAGAAATGGGGGCTCTCATCTGATTCTAACGACGTTATTTTGACCAATCAACAAAAAACTACAGACTCACTTGCCGCACTCTGTCCACATCTGTGCAGCCTGTGCCTGACATCACCATCTTGATTGGCAGATCATCCATGTCTGTGTTCCTGCCCTTGTGTCTAGCTGTCACCTTGTCCTTGACAGGCGGAGTCCTGGTGGCAGGACTGGCATCCGCCTTCAACCAAAGAAACAGCATCGCACAACAAGTCAATATATTGTTTGTCATTGTTCTTTATAACACCAATCAGAAAATGAAAAAGCACCTGAACCCACTGAAATTGCAGAGTGCTAACAAGTAAATCTCTGATGGACAGAGATTCTAGCCTATGTGAGGCAAGCAACCTGGGTTTATGGAAGCTGACTTACATCTGCCCATTTTAAAGGACATTAGGATTTCTACTTTTCAGGTGCTCCCAACACTTGGACTTGCTGCTGACAATGAAATTTACCAGAACTGGCTTCTAGAAGTAAGAGGACGCTAACCTGAATACTGACAGGTCTTGCAGGGCCTTGGCCATCATCGTCAAGCCTTCGAACACTGTTGTAGTGCTCACCATCATGATACGATCTGCCAGACAGAACCCTCCATCTGAGTTGACTTCATATTAAACAAAGCCAGTCTCAACTTCAAATATGAGGGTGGAGAAGGTTTTATCATTCGACCCTCTTAACAACTGTTGCAAATCAGGGTTCCTACCACCTCTACCAGTGATATCCTCAAAACCATCTGTTGGAAGGTGGTAGGCTAAGAACATTAGTCATGCAATGTGGATGGCATTCAAGAACACATTCATACAAGACAAGGTGGAAGGGCAGGAGGAGGCAACAGGAGAATTGGGAAAAAGCTATCCCAGTCTCACAAGAGCTGTTAGGCCAAGTAGGTGTGGACACTTGCAGAAGCACTCACAAGTGCAGAGTGCGTGTGTCAGCATTTTCAAAATTTCTGATGTGCCACCGTGGGGACAAGAGCTGCAGGCACAGGCATAACATGATTCCATCTACAAGTTAAATTATTGTCAACAACTTTACATGCAGCTGACTCATATACCCACAGCACATTGCCTGCAGACACATTCTCAGAGCACATGCAAGAGAGGGAGAGGTCAGGATGCTAGTTCCCAAGTTCACACAATTACAAATCATTTGAAAAGGCCAAGAGAATTGATTTTGTCAAAGAGGTAAGAATAAAGACTAAGCACACAGTTCAGGGAGTGGGTGGGTCAAAAACACACAGAGAACACCCATAATTGCAACTGGGCTGTAAGTGTGCACAATGGCCGGTAGGATTGCAAGCCTGTGGGGAAAATTTGATACCTGGTGAATGCAAATGTTGCAGCGTGTAACTAGAGATGCAGCCTGGAGCTCTAGGTGGCCTGCCCATGTGCTATCCTCATGCATGCTCTTGCAATACTCATCAAAGGGTACCTCATCCTCAACAAAAGGCTCAAATTCTTCACGGTGTTCCTGCGATCATGTATAGTCACTAGACAAGGTCAATGCAACAATCGTAATAGATGCTTCCAGATTATGATAGTTTAATGCTTCAACAGTGTCAAATTATGTTCAAATGATGGTCCATGTGTCCAACCTTACATCTATCAAGTATACCTGTAGGTAGTCCACCACTAAGCGGCGGTATTTTGCGTGCTCCTCCTCATCCCCCTCCAATTGATCAGCCACAGCCCTGCTTCCATGGTCAACCCACACATAAGTCATCGTCATCATTCTCACAACCTGACCCACTACTCCCTATACAGACTTGGTCTCTTCCAAGTTTGACTTTCAAATAGAAGGAGCAGAAGCCTGAAAAAGGTGGATACTGGCAGAAGGCCCACCTGAAGAAACAGTTGCCATCGGCAGTGACATGAGCTATTTTGAGGCCAAGCACATCCAACTGTTCATTCAACTTAATACCATCAACCGCTTTCATCTTTTCCTGCCATCCTCATTTTGCCCACCCCGTCAGAATCCAGGCATCCATAAATTCCAATTGATTGAACAACATGATTGTCAAATGAAACATAGTGGATGGCCTAGAACAGTGAATATATTAATATTGGAAAAACACCCTTAAATGCAGTCCCTTGAAGGCAAACTTCTGGGTCTGAACAGCATGTGTATGGACAAAATGTGTCAAACTGAGCTGGTTGAAAGAATACACAATCCCCCATCTTTGCTCCAAACTCTTACACTAACAACTAGTTCCTCATGAACTCAGAAACAAACTTGGGCCCCACTTTTGCATCAAAAGAGAACCAAGTAGACCAGTCAGACCCAGTGATGGGGTGCACATTACAACATGCTCCACAATCAGGGAACTGCTTACATAATATCTGCATCACTGCTTTAGTGCATTGTGGAGTGTGACAGTTGCAACAATCATTTGACAGATAGCACCGTTCTACAATCACAACAATGCACCTCACTGGTAAGTCCTACTAGATTTAATTGACTTTGCATAGTGTTAC
Organism: Takakia lepidozioides; assembly: GCA_030704615.1. Classification (NCBI taxonomy): domain Eukaryota; kingdom Viridiplantae; phylum Streptophyta; class Takakiopsida; order Takakiales; family Takakiaceae; genus Takakia; species Takakia lepidozioides. The sequence continues at coordinate 52,034,585 of CM060732.1, forward strand.
CTGGACTAAGGCACATGACAGCCACACTTATGCCTGTTCAACCCAACCCTAAACACTACATTGTGAAAATATCTGCCTACAGGGACATCACCAGTAAAGGAAATCCAAATTCTCCGGGGGCACTCATGTCTCTCCCCTAGAATGCACACGTCCACGACTGTTTAGTACTTCCACAAACGAACAAATCCAAGTTGAACTTCCATCATCATGATATTGCAACACAGATCATAAATCTGCAATTTGTATATTGACCGGCCATAATGGGGACAATTCAAGTCATCAGCAAGGGCCCTCAGTGCAAAAGGTGGTTTTTACCGGCCAAGTAATTGGCTAAGAGCCACATCACAAACTCAGAATACACTCCTCAAAACATGCTACCTGCCAATGTACATTATGGCGGTATCACTGAGAATCTACATAGCATGGGCATCGCCCAAGGAGGTAACCGAGCTGACACTGGAACTTTCTTCCACGCAAGTAAGTTCCATCTTCTTAAGAAACCTCTCCCCTCACTCACAGAGACCTAGCCTGCGGAATCTCGAAAAGGAAATCATACATTCTGTGGAAATACAGACACCAAGCCAGGCGAAACGCAATGTCGCCCGATGGATAATTGAGTTCCACATTACAGCACAATTGAGATAGACTCTGCGACAGGCGCCTAGAAATACACAATTCTAAGCCCAGGAGAGTGGGAGGGAGGATGCAGAGAGGTTAATAACGACTTTCTGAATCAAACCTCTCTGCAAGCTCAGATGATCTTACCTACATCAAAATAACAGAAACATTTCAAAGACTTTTCCTTACCCAGAATAAGAAAACATCAAGGAAAGTGAGAAAAAGGATTACCTTAGGAAAATTATGCTTAAGCTTCCTGTACTTGCCGTGCACCATCGCTGCTGCTGCGATCGCAGGGATCCACAGCAGCCGAGCTCTCTTGAGACCTGCAGAGCAGGCGCGCGCAAGGACTACGGCCCAGCGATGGATGACTGGTCCCATTTCATTCGTCCGTATACCTCATCCGTCTGATTCCGTTTGAACAGCGCATCCCCACGTGTCATGTGCGCGGGAAACCAAATTGCCTACCCTAAAGGACATAGGGGTCTACAACTAGCCTGACTGTTACACGTGTACCTGCGACGTGGCACAAGCAAGGCTGTCGACGACGTAGACGAATCTGCACCGCAAGTTGGACTTCTGATCGGATGGACAGTATTCAAATGAGGGAAACAGGATTTTATTTTGTTTTGTTTTTATTTTTATTTAATCATTTTTTCATTTTTATTTTGTTTAAAAGGAAACCTGGGAGCGACAGCCCACAATTCAGGAGGGGGAAAAATTAACCCCCTTTCATTTATGGGCCATGAGGCATACAGGACGATCAACGCCCAGACCTACCGTCACGAACAATTCACATACGGGGCAGGGCAGCGGGTTTGAACCCCGAACCACCAGGGCGACACACTGTGCACTTACCAGCTGAGCTACCAGCCGATGTGCCATTTTTTAAGGAGAACAACAGTTGCCTAGCCCGGAATACAGGCTAAGTTTTTTTTTAATATTAAAAAGGCCAGTTAATGGCTCTCATTTTAGATTAATAGCCGCGAGGCCCATGGGCCCCGCCAAGGTACCCCAGAAAGTGGGCCCGCCAGGTACAGAGAAACGGTCACCAACTGCCCGGGTCCACCAGAGAAAGGGTCACCGGTCCAGGTCCACGACAAATGGTGTGCCGCCGCATTGTCCCCAGTTAGACCCACTAGACCCTCGGGTCTGCCGCCTTGTCCTCACGGTAGACCCACCTCAGCGGCCAAAACTTAGAATTTTTTCCAATTCGTGTCACCTTATCCTCGCGATAATGATAGACCCACCTTAGCTAGGGGATATAGATTTTTCCAATTTCATAAATATCAGGTGTGGAGTATTCTCCTGTTTTTTAGGACTCATTATCAGGCCGAATTGGCCACCAGGTGTAATGCCGAATCGGCTGAGATGGCCGGTTATGTATCAACCCCAACCAGATATCGCTACATAGCGGCGAGAATACTCCACAACCTGCTCTTTATGCCAAAGAGCGGGCACGTGGTGCCGGTTATGGCTCACTAGTGGCTCATAACCAGCACCACATGCCCGCTCTCTAGTACATTACCATCCGGGGTTGCATATTTTGCAGGTTTATGGCTCAATTCTGTGGCAGAATCGGCCTTCCAAACCCCACTGTCGATTCAGCAACACAATCTGCCAAGATGGCAAATTCTGCACGTAGGGGTGGTATGAGCATATATGTGATACTGAGGCAAACATTCGGTGTACACAACAAAACAATGTTTGAATGAACATCAAGATTTTAGTGCAAAGAGACATTACAATCTTCTGAACAGAAATGAATCCACTAATCAGTGGTGTTTGAATTGTCTAGTAACTACGAATCTGCTACAGTAATTTATTCAGCCTATCAGTCATCAGTTGCAAGCTTCTTCAAGTTCCCGTGAAAAACAATATTGACATTCCCGACATTATTCGAAATGTGCGAAATTTCCACCGCGTGCCTATTTGTCGCAGCAAAAATTAATTGTTCAACTTCGTCCAGAACAGCTGACTGAGACCACCACTCGTCGTCACGCCGTGTAGCTAATGAAACAATCTTCGATGGACAAGAATTGTCATATACAATAGTTGTCGATGAAGAAGGCACATTCTCAAGCACTGTAGAGGTCGATGCAGAAGGATGCTCGTTTCAAGAAGACTTGTGTGTCTTGTACGATATCTGCTCAACGCTATGGGAAAGCTGGAATTGGACGTAAGAGAAGAGTACCTTCTGGACTTACGCCCGAAGCAGAATGCGGTCATACTTGCTCAGCCCTTCATGTCTCGAAGTGACCGCCGAGGATACCAATTGTGTTTGGCGTTTTACATTACGCATAATTTTTGTGTGAGAGCGCAAGTGGAAGTGTATAATCTTTGTTCTTGTGACTTTGAGATCTCTGAGGATATGCTTGGCAGATTCGTACGTTTTGATGAGAGAGACTCCAAAAATCATAGGGTGGATTTAAAACGTTGTCAGCCGGAGAAGTTGTGTCGTCCTATCACATGCTACCATCAGGATGTGGTGCTCACATTTGAGACATATTATTCGCACCTTCCAAAGTGAAATGATGACGGGACAAGCCCGCATCATTTGTTTCTTCGCGCGATAGATGGGATCATGTGTGATCCATGAGTTGTATGTATTTCCTACGACTTGGTTTCTTTCGTTGTGCATGTATTACTACGAATTGGTTGTCTATATACTACTGAATCGTTCTTATTTTATGCTGACTATGTACTACAAATCGGCTTCTTATATATGTTGATTTATGTTGAAGTGTTGATTTATGGTAGTGGTACTCGAAATGTCAGGTGGGAGTCAAGAGTATCTCAAAGTGGCTCAAGCAGATGCAGAAGGCACATTCGCAGGCACAATAGCTCTTAAATAGCTCGAGATGCAGGCTCAATCTGATTGCCACTCTGACTGCTTTCAATATGCTTGAATCTTTGAGATTCTTGGAAACGACGTCTCTCATAAGCTAACGCAGCCTACTAAGAAATAATATCTCCATCAGTCCCAGGGACGGCATTTGCTACGTTCTGAAGTGCTCTCATCTCAATCCCATCCTCGTCAATATAATACCGCATATAACCTTTAGCAGATGAATGGCCAGTAAGTTTCATGTTGATATGAGTATGCCCACCCATACTATTGAGCCGAGTTACTGTAGTCACGCGAGCGCTCTTATTTGTGATAGATCGGACGTCGCAGCTAGGAATATCCTATAACAAACTCCTCGGTAGGAACGGAGGCTTCCACACCGCGCTGCTCGAGTCTACCGCGGATTATCCTGTAACAAACTCCTCGGTAGGAACGGAGGTTTCCACACCGCGCTGCTCAAGTCTACCGCGGATTATGCGACCGATTCCTCTTAAAAGGTTCACAAGATACTCTCCAGGATATAATTTCCCGTCTCATCTCTGAACCTCAAGGAAGAAAATAGATAACAACACATTCAGCTCCGGCACTGACCTCTCGAACATATCCTCAACTGCCTCTGAATTGTCAATCCTTGACACTTTACACCAATCGTTGAATCTATTTCTCGCCCAACGTTCCATATGCAGAGAGCTCCTAGCGCCACCCTTAGCAAGCAGCTCAACCTCCTCTTTCTCCAGCTGTCTGAAGCATTTCTTTAGAAACTCTAAATTCTCATCAACACCATCGGCAGGATCCAGAGGGACGTCGGGTTGATCACGAATCTCAAAAACGTCCTCAACATTGGCAAAATAATGTGCATCATCAACCGCATTAATCAGCCAAGCAGGATCCTCGAAATCAAGAAAACCTTCAGGACAGTCAAATGCACCGATATTTTCTGGAATCAGCAACTTAGGAACTGGACTCATAGGTTCGCCAAGATCAGCAATAGGTGAACCAAATGCAAAATATGTTGTCGAATTGTCAACTTTAGATATACTGTAGAATTTTCATCAGTTGTAGAAATGGCAAGTCCATATTCAGCAGCGGCACATTCCGCAACAACATTCACTGTAGAGATTTCATCAGTTGCAAAAATTGTAGGTGCAATCTGAGCAATGGCAACCACATCGTCCTTATGTGCAATTTGATCCACTCCACTCGCTAGAACATTAGAAATGTCTCTCAAAGCAGCACGACTCTCCATCGCCATCGTCAGTGCACAAACAAAATACAGAAAACCAACGCATAGGAGCTCGTCATGTGCAGAGACAAGAGCTAGTAAATGCGGAGCGCAGACAAACCTAGAGAGAAAGAGCGCAGAAACCCAGTCGGGGGGTATGAATATATGTATATGCTTTGATGCCAAAAATCGGCAAACCACGGCCTGCTCTCTAGTACAAAAAGTTCCTATTTGACATCAAAGCTACTCGTCCTTCCCGAGGTTTGGGTCCACCGCCTTGTCCTCACGGTAGACCTACAGCCAAAACTTAGAATATTTCCAATTTGTGTCACCTTATCCTCGTGATAGATCCACCTTAGCAGTATTTAGATTTTTTCAATTTCAAAAGGTTCTTATTTGACATCAAAACTGCTCGTCCTTCCCGAGGTTTGAGCTCGAGACATCATCATTATCATTAGCTACACCCTACCATCAGGCTACCTGCTACTAAAATAAAAATATATGAAACTTTAATTACTTTGCTAGGACTATGCGTTACTACTTGACGATTGATGAGAACAATGTTTCTTTTGATTGAAAATATACATTATGCAAAAAATATTAGGAACAAGGTAACAATAAAATTTAGGCACGTGATATGATGGTATTTTTGCCAAATATAGGCGACGTGGGCTCCTCTGGCAAGTCCCCTGTCAAATCTTTCCCCACCTGATTTTACCGCAAACTCGCTATTACTGAATACTTTAGAATGCGAGAGCTTGTTAGACAATGATGAATAGCTCATAGCCTTATTGGTTACAAAGTAATGGTAATGGAGGCAAATGAGGTGGAAGGTTTGATTTTTTGATTGGTGGTAATGTCACCCTTGGCTTCTATAGTTCATGTCACTCCCTTGTATTGTGCAACTCCTCTTAGTCTATTTCAAACTTAGTCAAATTTGAACTTAGTCAAATCTCGAGACTAAGTGTGGGTTACACTTCCCGCCGTGTAACCCCAAGTGGAGTCACACTCTGCACTGTATAACCCTGACATGAAGATATACTCCCTTCCGTTCCATGTTACTCCCAAGACTGAGTGAAGAAGATCCAATATGTTGGAGCCTAGCCTATCGTCTTATTAGAGTTCACATGTTGGCATTAATTTCATACATTATTCCAATGATTCTGCATAATTTTATGGGTTTTTTTTTTCTTTTTTTCAGTAACAATATTTTTGGATGTATTAACAATGTTGATATTCATTTTATTTTCATAATTTTTACTTTATTTTATATATATGTGTAGTTATAATATATTAATATATCTATATTTGTAATTGTCCAGATTATTGACAAGAGACGAAAATTCAATCATAATACTTTTGACATTTCATTAGCTATTACTATTATCATATTTACATGTACTAGCATAAAAGATTAGTAAATTGAAACGTGCTTACCACGAATCAAAGTAATATTTGGAAATGCTATAACATCGTATGAGACATTTGAACAAACCAAAGAAAGAAAGAAAGAAAGAAAGAAAGAAATATTAGAGCAAATTTGACCAAAAAAATCATAATTCAATTTTTTTTTCGAGAAATTCGGGCAGCTTCAAGACTGTACGTTGATGATGTGGCCTCCAAAACGTGGCAAAATCGGATTACGTACTTTTTATTTTTCTTTTAGTAATTCAATTTTCTTGCATAACATGGTATTACCATGACGTAGTACTATAACACACCCATTTCTACTCTACACTAAAACTAGTCTTCGAACTTTAGTCATCATTAGAATTCTCACTGTGGCTACGCATTGCTTCGCACTACTGACGACTTCTAAGAACAATGATCTTTTTGTTCGAAATATATAATATGCGAAAAATAATATGAACAATTAAATGATCTTAAATGATGCTGATCTCACAAATTTGTGTGTATGGGCATCCCTTCAAATGCACGAAAAACAAAACGTCTCGGGGTAGATCGATCGTAGACTGCACGTTACAGAAACTGATGCCATCATGATGAATCAAGTTACATAGCCATTTATGATATTTATTCATAAATAGTGAGTAATGATCGCAATTCAACACCTATTAATAACAATCTCGAGCTCTGTCTATATAATATACAATTTGTCATAGTACTTACTGTCTCATCTTTAGGAGGTTTGCATGTGGGTTGAATGCGTTTATAATCATTGGTCAAGTCTATGTTATGAGTGTTGATGTAAGGTGAGCGTTGTGTCTAGTTGGAGGAAGTTTGAGATGTCTTATAATATAGTGTCGATCAATTCATCCATACTCGCTCACGCTCTATAGACTTGAGGCCTTTAGCTAGGTCGGATTGCCTTGTACATCCTTGCAGGTCACCAAGGAACAAATTTAAAGAATGAAATGTTTTACATAGACTTCTTCAATCAGTTCAGTGCAGATCAAGCTTTTGCACAGATGGACTGCGAACATATTATTGAAATCATATCTTGCAGCACAGAGTTTTGATTACAGCTTGTGTTCTATTTCGACGATATTGGCATCTGGTGAGTTGCTCTTGTACGAACCGTTACGTTTTTTAGTCATGTATGTGCCCAATAATTTACCGGTTACGAAAGCATGTAGGCCCGCATAGATGTACAGCGACCTAGCCTAAAGATTTTGTGTCAGTTACTATAAGAATGTTGAAGATTTGAGCATTTGTCAAAAAGAACACCTAAGGTTGCTCTGCATTTGAGATGACATGTGTCTGTGTGGTAGGAGGTTGACTGAAAGCTGCGAAGCATGTCAACAATTCGCGTGTATCTCGGAGATGGACGCAACATGATCAAGGAATTTATTGCACCGAAATGCGCCCACTCCATCCTCCAAGTGCTCGGTGCAGGAAATGGGTACCTGAATGCATAGGATGAGAATAAAAAAGCATATGGTGATATCCTAGGGGTTGGAAGATACTATGTCCACATCAACAAAGGTACGATGTTTGTGATTTTAAACTTTGCCCCGGGCCAAACTTGGAAATTGTCTTTTTCGATGTGAATTCTCTTCTTATTGAAATCCGTCAGTACCCAATCGGACATCTAAAACTCTAGCATCCAAGTAATTATACTAGGTATTTATTAAACTTTGTTGTCTGGCCGGTTTTTGCCGCGCAGAAACATCGGGCATCAAGCTTTCTGATTACGAAGCTACGGTCACGGCGGCTTTTGACAATATCAATGATAAAAGTTTGGTGAACAACAAGTCTGCACATAAATTTGATGATGACAAAGATGTCATGATATCTATGCTGTTCGAAAAAGACGAAGACGAAGTGAGAGCCGAGGAGAGTAAAAGGAAGTCGGACCTGAACAAAGTGTCGTTCTTCGCATTGTTCTCGTTTGCAACCAAGTTGGATTTGGTGCTCATGTTTATTGGCACAATTGGAGCAGTGGGTAGGGGTGTGATGAATCCTATTATGTTCGTTATTTTTGGAAATGTCTTTGGTTCTTTGAATAAACATGCAGATGATGAAAAGAGCACTAGGTTGCTTGGGCCTTGTTACTCCATTTCTTGGTGAGTAAACTTGTGGGCTGAATCTTCTGAGAAAGATTAACTATCGGTGAAGAGAATGCAGAATTATATCGATGGAGTCATGATAGCTCCATATAATATTTAGATGTTTTGTTGTTCAAGCTCCTCCATGATCTCATCAGTTGGGGTGCAGCAGACCACAAGACCATAGTATGAGCATACTAGCTATTAGACAACATTTGATTGTATTGAATCGCCAAACCGAATTTTAAATAGTGGAATGACGGTAATTTGGTGATCCAAGAGACCTAACAGTTGGCGACTTTATATATTTTTCCCCTAATAGTTGGTATCTAAAAGTTTCTTACAGTTCTAGATACTTCTAAAAATTTCATTACTAAGAGTTTTACTGTTTTGATGCTGCAGAGGTTGCTTGTTGGGTGCACACCAGCGAACGACAATGTGCCCGGCTACGCTCAAAGTTTCTTCAGGCGATTTTAAGACAAGAAGTTGGATACTTTGATACAGATGCCAACACAACCGAAATCCTGGGGAACATCGCCACTGATATCAACTTGGTGCAAGAAGCCATTGGAGAGAAGGTGCATTCTCTAGTACCCTACCATGGCCATCGGTCTTGGGTTGGAAGTAGTGGATCTGGAAAGAGCACTGTGGTGTCATTGATTGAACGCTTCTATGATCCCCTCAAAGTGTGTATAACATTATTTAGGTGATTAATGTTTGTCTTGAGGTAAACACTTGGCTATATAGGACTATATGAATTTCGTTCAATAACACCTCCATCTTCACGTCAATCTATCTACGTGAATGTGGAGTTGTGTTTTAAGTCTTCTTCTCGACTTATAAGTTGTACCCATTGGACTTAACATTGTGGGTTACGATCCATGTGCAGGAGAGGTGTTGGTAGATGGATATAACATCAAAAGATTGGACTTGAAGTGGCTACGTAGTCAGATCGGCTTTGTAGGACAGGAACCTGCGTTGTTTGCTACCAGCATTAGAGAGAACATTATGTATGGAAAAGCTAATGCAAGCCTTGAAGAAGCTGAGATGGCTGCAAAAGCTGCCAATGCACACGATTTCATTATGCAGCTACCCGACAAGTATGACACCCAGGTACAAATTACTTGGCCCGGCAATATAAATCTTCCATCTAGAGTCGACTGAACTATCATTTCTTTAAGTTTTAAGAACAAAAAAATATTTATTCCATGTATGAAAGAGGGGTTTAACCCTGCATTGAGATCATCCAGTGACAAAATCCACTAATTACATACTTGATTATTTTGTGAGTAAGTCCACGAAATGACCTGAACATTCAACAATTGTAGGTTGGAGAGAGGGGAGCTCAACTCTCAGGAGGGCAAAAACAACGTGTGGCCATTGCAAGGCTTTGCTGAAAAATCCAGCCATCCTACTTCTAGATGAAGCCACTAGTGCCCTCGATGCCCAGTCGGAGCAGATCGTTCAAGAGGCACTCGATGGATTGATGCTTGGCCGCACTACCATTATTGTTGCCCACCGCCTCTCCACTATTCGCCATGCAAATACTATAGCGGTGGTGCACAAAGGCCAGATCGTGGAATCAGGCACACATGTAGAGCTCATGGCACAAGAAGCAGGTAGTAGCATGTACATTAGTCTAATTCGTAGATGACAAGGCCCCTGACCATATTGCATCCGTCACCCAAGATTCCAGGTACATTGACTGGTCAAACTAGTCTATTTTATAAGTCTTGTTCAAATGCTTTAATACTATTTTCTACAGTAACATTTTCACTTTTCAATAGGCTATATTTCTATCTACATCCTCGTCTCCATTTCAAGACATGCAGGACATCAAAATTTTCCTTCTTTATCATTCTGTTGTACATCATGGTTTTGGCCTCCTTCTATGTGAAGATGATGCACATGAAAGTCTAACATGTAATGGGTTGTTTTTGCTATTTTGGGCTCCACATGCGTGACGATTGTTCCTGATATGCATGCAGAGGATTGAATCAGCAGAGATTTACCTCCCAACCCAAGTATCGATCTAGTTCTGTTGCAAGTTCCCCTGTCCCAGACTCACGTCACTCACCTTCACCATACATATATGGTATGAGTTTCTCATCAACAGTCATGGGCACAACATGGTCACCGGCTCATATGTTGGGATCTCCTGCATACACAGACAACATCTTCCCCTCGGGAAAAAGCTATCCTGGCAATTCAAGCCCGATGGTTTTCGGAGAAGAGTATAAGCCAAACAGTGTTGACATGGCTGTGGCTCGTCAAACCTCCACGAGCAAACTTATGTACACAGAGCTGCAAAAACCACTGACAACAACTTCGCCACTTCTCCGCATATTGAAATTAAGTTTGCGTAATTGGCCACAAGGTTTGCTTGGTGCCATGGGGGCAATATTGACCGGCGGTGCCAGACCATTGTACTCATACTTTATGATAAGAGTTGCAGTTGCATATGCCAAACCGGCAACTATGAACAAGATAGTCAACCATTTCTCGCTAGGTTTCGTGGGCATTGGGATTGCAGTCATATTCATAAGTACGGTGCAACACTATTTTATGGGAATCTTTGGCCAGAAAGTTACCAAGAGTGTGCGTGAGAAGATTTTTTCAGGTAAGACTTCAGGACTTCATGCCACATTCAAGTACATATTATATAATTTTTTTTTAGCTATAGAGATATCGGGTTTCCCTATACAATGTTTTCTGCATGGCAATGTAAGGAGTTAATAGACTGGTATTGAAGGGATTCATGTCGATACACATTCATATTGACAATGGGTTGTGGACACATCCATGACCAGTGGTTACGCGCAATGAAGTGGGGTGGTTTGATAAAGACGAGAACACCACTGCTGCCATCACCTCACGTCTGGCATCCGATGCAGCGCTCATCAAAATAGTCCTTAGCGACCGTCTCGCATCGATTATTCAAGAGATGTCATCTTTAATTGTTGCACTTGCTCTCAGTTTGATTACGGCATGGCGAGTCGCACTAGTCACTTGTGCCATACTGCCTCTTTATTTGCTTGGAGATTTTGGACAAGTACATATTCTTCTTGAACAAGATTATATATATGTTGTTTTCCTAAATTCATGAACCTTAGACTTGAGGGAACTGCGCTGGATTTTCTTTGAATTTTGCGATTAAATAGTCAAATTCTCTACCTCGTCAGATTCACCTATTAACTGCATTACTATCTCCCATCGTCCCTTTCTGAGATTAGTTATGAAGTTATCATCACAAGTTTTTTGTGGCGATCAAACGGCTTGTGTGTATGTATAGTGTGTCATCAACAACATACCTTCGAAGTTCGAACAATGGAGCGACACGACCCTTATTAACATTATCTTGTTTTGTCCTTGCAGATGATCAGAGCAATTGGGTATGCCCAAGAGCAAAGAAATGCCCATGAAGAAGCTATCATAGTGGCATCGGAAGCTGTCACCAACATTCGCACTGTTGCCTCGTATGTCGCTGAGGATCGGATCCTTGCAACTCTAAGTGTGAAATTGGAAGAACCTTTGCGTAAGAGCAAAATTGGAAGTATGAGAAATGGGGCCATGTTTGCAATTACAATGTTTGCCCTAAATATTGGTTGCGCAATAGGCTTTTGGTTCGTGGCAATTTCCATTAGACGCAATTACTCCGATTTCTTGCACAGCTTTAGAGCTTTCCACGTGCTTATTTATACCTCACTCTCCCTCACTGAGTTGGTCACCCTTATCCTTGCTTTGGTGAGAGTTGGGCAAGCTTTGAAGGCTGTATTTGCACTCATTGACCGTAACACAGAGATGGACCCAGATAGTGTGTATTCTGACAAGCTAGACTATATTGAAGGCCGCATTGAATTTCAAAATGTCGACTTCCAATATCCATCTCGGCCAGAGGTGATGGTTCTCCAAAAGTTCAATTTGACAATTCAGCCTGGAAAAACTGTTGCCCTGGTGGGTGCTAGCGGCTCTGGAAAGTCGTCAACAATTGCACTTATAGAGAGGTTTTATGATCCTTCCTCTGGTACTATCTCCATCGATAGGAGAGATTTGAAAAGCTTAAATCTTAGATGGTTGAGGAAGCACATAGGCCTTGTCCAGCAGGAGCCAACACTTTTTGCAACAACCATCGGTGAAAATATCCTCTATGGGAATGAGCAAGCATCAGAAAGTGAAATGATCGACGCCGCCAAATCAGCAAATGCACATAGTTTCATAAGTGGCATGCCCAATGGCTACGATACAGAGGTGAGATATTGCCCGTTGTAGTTCATTGCTTTTAAAATTCAGTCTAACATTCAATTTCGTCTTCGAAGAGATTTCGTGTACTAAGGAACTTTAATGTGTCACCTTCAAATTAGATTTCAAGTCAGGGCCAGGTCAGGGGTTATAATATCTAAAGCTGTAAATCATTCTCATACTGTGCATCGGATGTTTGGGGATCACACGCAGGTGGGTGAACGCGGCGTACAGCTCTCAGGCGGCCAGAAACAACGGGTTGCCATTGCACGAGCTATTCTCAAGAATCCCCCCATTCTGTTGCTTGATGAAGCCACAAGTGCACTTGATGCCGAGTCAGAACACATAGTGCAAGAGGCACTAGACCGCCTCGTGATGGGCAGCAAACGCACCACTGTGGTCGTCGCTCACCGCCTGTCCACAGTGCGGTCCGCCGACAAGATCGTATTTGTTGAAAAGGGGCACATTGTAGAGCAAGGCACCCACACGGCTCTAATGCAACGTAGAAACGGGTCGTACGCTCGTTTGGTAGAAATGCAGCAACGCTCCAATCCTTCTTCTCGTTGATCCTTCCCATCTCCATCTTGATATACTCAAGTTTGAGGATGCAAATATGCAGGCGAGATGTACATTTTTCTCTTAGTTCACTGGACACCCAACTAGCCCACCTCCTCGTCCGTTGCATATGAAGGCACTCTGCAGTCCAAATTCATTGTTCTCATAGTGCCTCTGGCTGGTGTCTTGTGTTGGCCTAAATTTCTCCTAAAGTGGTTGCACCCGGGAGTTCATGGTGACAATTTATTTCAGGTCTTTCATACTAGGAAAGTAGGAAAGACGACAAGTAGTACTAAGTTAGTTTCACATACAATCATACAAGCAATGTAAAAACCACAGACAAAGATAGGTTTCAAATTCATACTGGAGAGACACACTTGATCATTTGAGAGAGAGGGATATTGACTCAATGGCCTCAATGGCCTGGTCAAGTGCCTACGTAAAAAACACAAACCTCAACTTTAGTTCCTAACAAGTGCTAATCCTAATGTGTCCCACGTCCAACCCCTAGTTTCCTATAACCCAATGTCATATTTTTGTATCTATGCAAATTCTTTGATCTGCAGATGTTTCTTGACGTATGTTCAATCTTACACATATGCTATATGTGCCCATAATATTTCACAAAGTTTCATGGTATACATGTAAAGATCAAATTTTTGTTGGTGAGTTGTAACTTGGAATTTACCTGTTTGTTTCACCTCAAAAAGTTCATAACCCTATCATTTTAGATTAATAGCATCTTAAAGTCGACCTATACTCATTGTGTTTGTACAAATATTGTAAAAATTGGGTCACATTAACCTCATTTAAGGTTTACAAACAAAACCAAGTTTTATTTTATTTATTATTTTTAAACAGAAACATCTGAAAGAGCAATTGTTGGTTACTCAGATTGATCTTAATTATAATGAGAGCAGAAATATGTTGGGCTCAAAAATCATCCTTTGTATGGTTCTTACGCTTCCCGCTAAGCAGACTGCAGTTCGACCCGGGTGAGTGGTCATGGATGGATGACAAGAAAACACCATTGCTTGGCTATACAATTAAAACAGGATATAGAATGCTCCTTGGTGAGGCCAATTTTACAGCCAAGTGGAATCGTAATGGAATCTAGATCTGTAGGTCTTTGGCTGGAAATTTGTATGGAAAGATATCTGGGCCAAGCACCGCCCAACCATGATCAGTGTTTTTTTATGGAAGCTGGCGAACAAAATTCGCCCAGTGGCAGCCTCCTTCCCGGATCATGATACTACATGCCTTGTCGATAGGGAGGCAAATGATTTATCTGTATGTTGTGTCTCCGCACATGTGTCGCACACATGTTCAAGCACATGCGGGCAAAAAATGGGCTTCAACCACATCCGTTCAATGGGTGCAATAGCCGTGCACGCATTGCATGATTTATTTTTCGCAATGAACAAAAACCAGATGACAACTGAACGCCTCATTGGCCCATCGACCGAATTTCGATTGATCTCATATTACACTGGGACCTATCAGAGGGTATATTGAACACACTGGCCAAGTCTCAAAGCGAACGAAAATCATTTGGATGGGCAACCATCCGTCGGCCCATTGAACGAATTTCGATTGATCTCATATTACTCTGGGGCCTCTTCCATGGCACATTGAACATACTGGACAAGTCTCAAATTGAAAATCGTCTCGATGGCCAACCATCCGTTGAGCCATCGAATGAATTTCGATTGATCTGATATTAGTCCGGGACTTGTGAGAGAGTGTCTCGAACGTACTGGCAAAGTTTGGAAGCAAATAAAAATGATTTGGATGGGCAACCATCTGTTCACCCATTGAATGTATTCCGCTAGATCTGCTATTGCTTTGGGACCTGTTGGACTGTGTTTCGCGTGCTCACGATTTTTTTTTCATTCGGTTTTTGAATGGGGCGTGTAATGTAGCCATATGCAACGTGCGTGCCAAATTTGGGAGCGAACATAATTCATTTGGACCCAAAACCACAGTTTCTTCCCTGTTTTGCACTCCAAACTTGATTTGTGTTCAACTTCATGCACTATTCATAGAGAGTTCTGCAATAGTGAACGAAGACAACACTTTTTTTTTGGGGCATTTTTTATTGGTCCAAATTTTGGCGGGGGAGTAGTGGTGGGATGCTGGAAGCTGTAGAACAAAATTGAGCCAAAAACAAAATCGATACGTGCCAGAAACCCCCAATGAAAGGCAGTGCAAACCTGAGCACGTGGTGTTCATGAAGGACCTGAACACCAAAGGTAAGAAGAAGAGGCCGTGATCTCCGGAGATCCCTTTTACCATCAATGAAGGGGCTGCCGAGGAGAGAGAGAGAAGGGAGAGGGAGAAGGAGAGAGAGGAAATAGCGGGGAAGGGGAAGGAGATTGTCGTGGAGAAGGGGAAGGAAAATAAGAAGAAGAAGAAGAAGTCCCATGGAGAGGAAGGGGTGAGTGTGCATGCGGGGGAGGGCAGTGGGGTAACAAAGGAGCAGGGGAATGAGGCTACAAAGAAGGGAGAGGGTGGGAAGAAGAACATGGCCTTGGCGATACAGGACGTGTAGTATGAATCGCCATGGTGACCCCTGCGGTGCGTTCTGGCAGGCTATGAAGAAGCCAGCCTTTGAACTTGCATTGAGGTGGTTCCCTTTGCACATCGAGTGGGCTGATCAGCACTTTGGCGCGAAGTGGGCGTATGCTCGTGAGTTAGACCGTCGGTTTCGGGGCAATTGGAGTGACACAAGGGTGATGGAGATGGTGGGGCGAAACTTGAAGGACAGGAGGTACCGTGCCAGACAGATCATCCGGAGGGCAATGGAAAATGGGGCCATACCCAAACCACCTTATGGAATTACACAGGTTGGCAAATCCTGAATCATGTCACCTTCCATTTGTCGCATGTGCATTAATGAGGTGGATTCAATGCAACGTATGTGTGTAATTCGCTAATTGTTGGGGAGGGGGGTGCATAGGTATCGTGGGATGCACTCATTGCGGGAGAGACTGATGCCGCAAACAAGGCCAAATTTGACCAGACACGCGAAACAACAACAGTCCGCCTTGACAAGCACGAATCCACACCCCCCCCTTTTCCTGTAGTGCAAAGCTTTGCCGCGAGATAAGTTTGAGAGGCTTCGGGGACTACTTGGTATGACCGCTGCAAACTAGCTGAATGAATCAATGTCTCTACGAGTGGGGGTTTAGGTAGTATTTCACTACGGTAAATACAAACGCATCGACATTGACTGCAACGAGCGGGAAGCGCCGGCGGCAAGTGCATCATCAATTAGACATGTGGAACTTAGCTGTGTAGTATGGCATCTTCCATGCATACAAATGATAGCACAAGCTTTTCTAGCATAGTTATAGCCAGCTCCTTACAAGTCCCGCTCTCTTTTTTTTTGTTGGCATGTAACGTTGCAGGTCCTACTCAAGGCAAGAAGGGCCGTGCTTGTTATGCATGTAGCTGTTATACCCAATTTTACTATTAAAATACAAGCTCTCGTTTGCATAGTTCAGCTTGTGTATGGTGATCAGTAGTTCTTGTTGATGTCATGAAGCTACAGTAATTCCTTCACACCTTACTTCCTCCCCTTGCTGCAAGGGCAGAACGATCCATTCTCCCCGCGACGCATGCTTTACAGCTCAGACCAAACAACATTAGGTCTGAATGGGTAGGATCACATAGAAAGGGAAGAGGGAGACACATGGCGCATGAGAGGAAGCTTTCGAATTCCATCCAAGTAAAACTGCATACTCAGACCCATAATGGCCCCCCACCACGTTCGCTATAGCCACAATCTTTGTGTTCTCCCCTCTTCCTCTCTCTCGAGCTTACTTGCACTCTTGGGTTTGTGAAGCGACTGTTCTACCCCTGGAATATTGGACCTTCCTTTGATGGGTGCCACTCACGCATCCCCAAGCCAAGCCCTGCTGGTCACTCCTGTTCATAATGGTGATGCTTTTGGGCTCAGTTTTTAGGTGGACAGATCTGTCAATCTGTCCTTCAACGGAAGGGGCTCTCTGTAGCTTGAGACTTTGGTCCCAATCCGTGTTATTGACGACCAAGGCAGGCCGAATCCACTCCCCCAGCCAGGGCATGATGACAACTGGGCTCTTCATTCTTAACTCATCCCCTGGCAGGCCTTCAGTTCGATCCAGGAGAATGGATATGGATGGATTCTAAAAAAATCCATTTTTTTTTGCTTATTCTGTGAAACTTGGGTACTCTTTCAGATGGCCAAAGCAGTCCTGGAAAGACAAGTGGGGGAACATCACTCGGGGCCAAGGTTCTGGCATGACATCTGGAGGAAAGATAGATCTGCAAAAATTTATGCCTTCTTGTGGAAAATTGCGCATATAATTCTGCCTGTCAAGATGGCCATAGACAAGGACGTAATCCTCTCTGCCCTGTCTGCTTAGTCTTGCTTGAATCCTTGGAACATTGCTTGCATTGCCAGGGTCCTAGGATTATTTGGGCAAGAGTTTTGTGGTTGTACTCGAATTGGCAAAGACTGACTGCCTTTCTTGCTACCACCCTCCCATTGCTGAACTATCTGGAAGATAATGCCTTCATTAACTGCCCGGTGTGGGCTTGTCTGAGGGCCGGCTCACACCCTATGGAATCTCTGGAGGGGGGAAAAGATCTAGTTCTCTGTCTGTGCAGCTCTTCCCCAAGCTTCAGATCAACACAGGGGTCAATTGCTCAAGGACTTGGATATCTTTTAGGGCAAGAGCGGCTTGCTCTGCACCCGCACTTCCAACTCGCATGTGCAATGGAAGACCCATCCCCGCGCAATCGGAAATCCCCAGGAGGAGGGTGACTTCAATTGGCGACACAAACGAGCTAGGGATCAGAAATTCAAGATGCAACTAAAGTTCTGATTTAGCATGGTCTCACTTTTTTCAAATCTGCTTTTGTCTGGCATGTTTACTCCAGTCGTGTAGGAGTAGATTCATCTTAGATAGAATCTGCTTAGTGACTGCCTTAACGCAGGGGTCAATTGCTCAAGGACTTCGATATCTCCTGGGGCAAGAGTGGCTTGCTCTGCATCTACACTTCCAACTCGCATGTGCAATGGAAAGACACCATCCCCGCGCAATGGGAAATCCCCAATGGGGGAGAGGAAGAGCGTGACTTCAATTGGCAACACAAATGAGCAAATTCAAGATGTAGCTAAGGTTCCGATTTAGCATGGACTCACTTTTTTCGAATCTGCTTTTGTCTGGCATGTTTACTCCAGTCTTGTAGGAGTAGATTCATTTCAGATAGAATCTGCTTAGTGACTTTCTTTTCTCCTCCCCATACACCTTCACTTCTTCGCTTTTCTTCTAATCTTATGCTCCCACTCTAGATAACTATGTATTTGGGAAGTTTCCCACTACGCGTTTTGCTTGTTTTGAGTTCTTGGTCACGGGGTAATTTTCCACCTGCTATAAAGTTAGTCGAGGCCCTGACCGTTCCTCATTCTTAAAAAGAAAGAAAAAAGAAAAAAGTAATACTAGAGCACGTTCACCAAAAATATAAATCTAAATACAATTTGTTTTTCCCCTTCCTGGGCAGCTTAAGAAATACTGACAATGACGGTTTTCAGGAATCAGTTTTTTTTTTTGTTTCTTTTTACTTTGATTCTGGGAAATCTGGGCAGATTCAAAATATTGACGATGGAACTAGGCACTCCCAGGTCCTTTCAGGGTGGTCTCGACGACCAGGAAATAAATTTGGTGTGTAGTTTATGGCCTATGTAGTTGGAGCCTATTGCCCTACTATAATCCAGGCAGCTTAAAAAATATGCATTGTGGCCTACGAAAACGTGGTGAGGAAGAGTTTCAAACAAAATTACGTTGCTGATGTGGCCTATGAAAGTGGCAACAATTACGTGGCACTGACACCTCATACCTGCTTTACACTAAAACTACTCTCGGACTTTCAATCGTCACTAGAGCTAGGGCTTTGCGTTGTGCGCACTACCAGTGTCGACTTTGGAGAATGCTGTCTAAGAACATGTACTCTGGAACGACCCCCGACAGATTGTGTTCCGCCCTCAAAGCATGGACAAGGCCTCCAATAATATTGACGACGAGCCTTCTTTGGTCGCTGTTCGTAGCAGGTAGCAGAAGCGTTGCACACTGCAGCTTACGAGAGACTTTGCGTGAAAAATATATCGAAAGCTCGCACATTTGCGTGTTGCTGATTGAAACACGTTGATATGTTGACAGCTAATATTTCAAAGGATGCTTTTGCAGTAAGAATGCAGCATAAGAATATGATTAGACTTAGCAGTTTTTTGAAAGGTGCAAAAAACTCGGGAAAGTAAATCTGCCTACTCATCATAACAACAGCATCAAGACACATACCTCAAATGTTAGTAAGATTTAAGTCGATGGTAATTGTTTCCAATGCAATTTGAATTATGTAGGCTACATGTATGCAGCTCAGTTCACTAACACATTTTTAACTGTTGTCTATTGTCGTGTGCACATAGAGATCGACAAACACGACTAAGAGAATCAGACCCTGTTACATTTTAACTATTGTCTATTGTCGAGTGCACATAGAAATTGACACACGGGACTAAGAGATACAAACCCTGTCACATTTGCAAGCAAGGATTGACTCAACAGAATGCCCAGCCAAAACTATGCAGCTTTGATACTCCAAAAAATCCTTTTTTCATAAATCAGGAAAACACAGGTCCAGCTTTTCCAGCAGTGGAGGACAACCCATGCGCGGGCTTACAAATTAAGTGAGTAAATCATGCCTCTCAGTTTCAACTATGGAATGTCCTTTGAGGACACACCGTGCGCGGGCTTATACACTTGAAATCACTAAAACTACATCGTTGTAAGAACCACCTTGATATAGCTTTCCTTACAACCGTGAAAATTGAGCTTCGAGAGTTGAGTCTGCTATAAATCCCATTGACACATCCGATCGTTTTGCTACATCTTTGAAGTTTGTACTGGACTTAGTTCGAGATGCGGTTCGCAGTTTTCTCCGTATCTTTCTTCAAATCGTCAGCACCTTCCTTTGCTGATGAAGCTACACTCTCTGCTTTCGATTGGGCCGATGAGCCAAGATCTTGTGCCTTGGATTCCAAATCCTCCCCAGCACTCTGTGCGGCATTCGATGTTTTGTTGAAGCTTTTCTTTAATGAACCTTCAGCATCCCCAGCAACGTCTTTTGCCTTATCCTGCACGAGAAATAAAAACATACAAAGACAATTAGTACTCTCGTTAGGGTTAATCATCAACATCATAGCACATCAAGGATAGCGAACTAAAACCATTTTAGTAACTTCTCTCGGTTTCAGAAACAAAGACATCTTCCAGAACCACGAGTTGTACGTTGCTCTTCCACAGCCTCAAATGGATCACAAAACGTCCAACCTAAATTATCTTCGGAATGCAAGGCGCAATCTCGTAAACGAGACATGAATTTCATTCGCCTGCACTAATTTTTCCGTTCGGGTTAAATTGTAGCTGGTCATTTCCTAACATTCGTTTTCCAATCATAAAAACCAGGATACGAAACTTCCCATCCAATGAAACAATCAAAAGACTTCCAGAAGGTCCAGATTAACTCCGAGTGGACTTTAAGGTCCAGGCGATAGCAATTTTCCGGATACGCTAAGCACAAGCAAACAGGGGCAGCTCTTACCGTGAGCCCCTCAGTTTCGCTGCCAGCTTTGTTGGCGGTTCCCTGGGCCTGATTTTTGATGTCCTTTCCAGCACTGGAGGCCTTGTCTCCCAAAGACTCAGCGTTAGATTTGCCGCTTTCAGCCACGTCCTCTGCCTTTCCCTGCAGATCGCGTGAAACACTCTGGACGGTATCCTTAGCCTGCTCAGCTTTGCCAGACACAAAGCCACCCGCCTCCTTCACCTTATCAGTCACCTTCGAGGCGGCTTGTTTGACGCTGTCGGTCACACCACCTTCGTCAGCACGGACCACCACTAGATGGCGCACTGCAGGCCTGATCCGAGACGAGCTCTGGGGTACAGAGAAGCGCAACCCTCCAAGGCAAGAGGCTGCACCTAACCTCACATTGGTGCTAGAAGCTCCCAACGACGATCGCACACCGGTCACACTAGAGCTGCTGGCCTGCACTGCCAATGCGTTCATGCTCGTCATGGTGGCCATCTCAATTTCTACTGAGTAATGAAAACGGAAGCTTCACCGCACAGAAAGGAATAGAAAACACTGTAAAAATCTCGTCTTGGACGCTAGAAGATTGCTGCAGACAAGTGGAACGGAGACGAGATACAGATGTAACGAGCTTCGCAAAGCACAGTTGTGAGTAAGAAATGCAGAATGCGCAGGGCTTATAAGCGAAGGGGAGAGAGACAGAGACGATAGATCGACGGCCTCCACCGCTGATGCGCCACCACGTGGCCGTGAGCCATCAACGCATGGATGAGTCCCGCAGCCCACATCACCCATGCCATCATTCAGGGGTCTGGTTGGCCGCCACGTGGTAGGACCCGATGTAGGGTGCGAGGCCCATGCCTCCTGAGATTTTCCCACGTGGTGCACAGTAGAGTGTGGGCTAATCGCGTAAGGCTACGTGGGGTCGCAGGTGCATGCATTGGCTCACCCGCTCTACCCACTACCCGCCGGCCACGGCCTACCGGCGGTCGCACTCCACCTTCCTTTGGGCGAGGCTCCGCAGAAAACCGGTGACCGCCGGCTAGCGCAGCCGGGACGACGGAGGAAACCTGTAAATCCCAGTGCGGAGAGGCTCCACGTAGGCGTGCGTGGGATACGCACTTTTATCTGTACGTGAGTATGTGATTTGTATTTTCCGGTTTATCAACTGGGGATAATCTTGTTCGTCGCTGTTGACAAATCGGATGGTTGGATTTCTGTTTAGATGCGACGGCACATTCGAGAAGCATCCATGCACAAGAGAGGGAGTGTTCTCTCTGTCTCTCTCTCGTCTCTTTCTCTTTCTCTGCCTCGATCGATCCTTCTCTGCAGCAGTAATCTGTTGAGCACGACCATGTGAGACCTCTACATTCACACTGTAGTTGGAAGACGGTTAACCTCCTGCAAATTACTGCTTTTGGAAGTGGTTGTGAGCCCCACATGAGTCGGGGGCATGCAGGCTGAAAGTGGATCCAAGTGGGTTTCATGCTACATAATGAGAGGACCCCGTTCTGTTCCATTTTTAGCCCGATTTCCCCTTTGGTAACTGGGAGAGGACTGCAGCTTAGCCCTTGCATCTCCACTATCTCAATTGGGCTGGCCGAAAAACTGCCGCTATTTGCGGGCAATGGTAGAGTTTGAGATATGTTTCCAGGCGTCCGTGCTCGTGGAGATGTGAGGAAGATGAACGTGCAACCATCCCCTTGCTCCCCAGGCGATAAGGCAGGATCCACAATTTCACTGCCCCCGTTACCTGGTTGCGGGCCCGCAGATTTACACGAAAAGTCTGATGAAGAAGCTCCAAACTTCCCACCAGAAAATTATTGACGAGAGCTGAGGGAGGGAAAGAGGTTGAGAGTGAGAGGGACGGACAAGAGAGAAAAGGACAAACTCGTGTGAGCCAACTAGTCTTTGATAGTCCCCAGCACCATGAACTTGCAGCAACTCCTCGTTTTTTTCCCCGAAGGTCCAGCCTCCGCCGCATGCATACCCTGCCATAGGCACTGCTGATGTCCTCACAGAACTTTCTCAGTTGTTACCCAAAAGAAGTAAGGGAATGTCTGAATTTTGCCTGTCGTAGTCTCTGTATGGCACATAAGTGCATCGCTCCTGAGGTCCGTATGATTACTTACCCTCTTTACGTGCCTTAAAAAAATACGATACTCGGTAGCTTCTACACACAATGGCCAAGCAAAGGAGGGAGGCGGCACTATGGACGTGTCCAGACGTCCAGACAATGAGATGGAACGTGATGGCCGTATCCAAGATATGGAAGACTGCACCTCCACCTGCTTGCTTTGTGTTGTAGTGACTCTCAAACATTCACGCAGACAGTGCACTCACATTCTCCATTCTTCTCCGCTCAGAATAGATGCAACGGCCGTCGATGCTATCACGAGGCTCTGTAAGTCTCCGGACAACATAGGTCTAGCTTTGTACTGGGCTGCTAGGGTCTCGTGAGAGTGAAATTTTAAAAACTGTGGAAACGCTTGGAGCAGAGGCCATAATTAAGAAAGGCGAACATTGCAATGATCACCCTCGAAGTAACTCATGCCTCAGCTGATGACAGATGGTTCCAAGAGCGTCGAATCTCAATCATGAAATCCTTCCAAGGTAGGAGACTTTCCGTCCGTTCGACTCTGTAGAATAATTGCTCCCATTGTAACACTAGTCAGGACACACTCTGTTGGATAGTGCAGTCAACGGTCATGCTCGGATGGGGGTTTACTGGCCATGAGATGCTAAAAGTGGAATTTCAAGCAGGAACTTGCGCTGTCCCCCAATTATATATTGCTCATTCAACACTGTAAAACCAGCTCACTTCAGTTGAATTCATTACAACCAATAAGTTCTGAGAAGCACTGTTTAAGGAGACAGATTGGGTCTTTGCAGTTCCAGTAGAGGCGAAGATACAAACAAAATCATTTGGCAATTTTGTGCTACTTCTTTTAGTACACCCATGGTGGGGCTTCAGTTGTCAGGAAGTAAGCGAATGGGCATTGCCATCAACTGTGTATGCAAAACATTTTGCAACTTCTCTACTCAGAAGACAGGCTCTACAGTTCTGTGGTCAACTACACGGAGGATATCACTCCTTCCCACTGGATTTTAGGGTGAAACTGCCATACTTTCAAAAATATGATGGACTAGTAGGAAGTCATGTTCTAAAAGTTTGTTCTTGAAGAGGTACATACAGGGTGCCCGGTCAGTTTTTGCAAGTAGTGGTTCCCATCTGTTTGCAACTAATGAAGTATATGTACAATTGCATGATCAATGCAGACTATCTTTGGAGTGGTGTTGCTGTGGATGTGGCTTGCAGTAGCGAATCAGGAAAGCTGGTGGGTCGGTGAAGACTACAAGACGCAGACAGAGAGTTGCCAACATAGCTGGAGTGGAAACTCTTGACCTTCGGAGTCTCCTCCTTGGGCTCATCTGCTTTCTGAGAGAATTGATGCACAGGGTACATGCCTTTGATCTGGTGCAAATGCTCCACCAGTTCTTTCATGGTCGGCCGATCCTGTCCAGACAAACATCTGAAAATTGTTAATAAGGAACAACATCTCCTACCCAACATCACATTTGCACTATGATAGTACATAAAAGACTTCACTTTCTTTCCTTAGCAGTGCATTGGATCATTATCAGAGCCTCACAACATTACTGCTTCAAGACTCTCCAGCAGTATCAATGGTTGAGTAATGCACTATCATACCTCGCGCTGAAATGCCAAGCAGATCATGGCTAGTTGAGCCATAGCCTCAATTGCCTTCATCATCTCCGGCTTTGATGAGGCCTCCAGCTGTGGGTCAACTATGTCTTCCAAGCGTCCATCTTTTATCAGCGGCAAAGCAAGCGATACAAGGTTCACCTCCTTTGAGCTGCGGTTGAAGTCCACTGGTTTCTGTGATGTGATTAGCTCAAGCAGAATCACACCGAAGCTGTACACGTCACTTTTCTCAGTCAGTTGGCAGCTCTGGTAGTACTCAGGGTCCAGGTAGCCAGGCATCCCTTTCTCTGCTGTCAAGATGTGGGTGGCATCCATCGGAACCAACTGGGACAAACCAAAATTCGTCACCTTGGCAGTAGAAGACTCATCAAGCAGGATATTGGTGGATTTTACATGTCTGTGATGGATTGGAGGGGAGGCCACACAGTGGAGGTATTCCAATGCTTCTGCAGTCTCCATTGCTACCTGCAAACGCCTGTTCCAATCCAATTGTTCTCCTGGCTGCTCCCTTTGCAAATGCTCAAAGAGGGACCCATTCGGGATGTACTCATAGACTAGTATGGTGACGTCCATTTCTGAGCAGTAGCCCAGAAGCCGTACCAGGTTTTGGTGGTTGATTTGCGACAAAACTGTCACATCCTTCAAAAACTGTTGGGTGCCACTTCCATTCACATGATTGGTTCTCTTGATGGCCACTACTGTCCCATTGTCAAGTGTCCCTTTGTAGACTGTACCAAATTCTCCACCACCAAGCTTCAGGTCATCAGCAAAGCCCTCGGTAGCCCTTTCCAGCTCTTTGAAGGTGAATAGGGTTGCCATTGGCTCTGTCCCCCGTGCTGTAGCAGAGAATATCCTTCGAATGTTTTTTAGACTTCTGAGGTTGGTCATGGCAATGTTGGTCACCCTCTCTGGTTTGGCATGTCCATTCTTCCATGACCAGCAACATATAAGTGCAGCGACTGCCAAACAGATCATTGCTGCACAAAGGCCTGCCAAGGAGATTTTGCTTTGCCATCTCAGTTGAGAGATGACTGTTGGTGCTTTAACAAAGAAACCTCCATCCTAGATTTACCCTTCTCCCTGCATAACTTGTTCACAATCAAGAGCAATTTTCTGTTTGACTTGCGCTTTACTAACAGCAAATTTTCGTAGTTGGATGCCCCTCTCAAAGAGATCATTGCTTTAGGACTAGGAGGGTTAACGATGGCGTTGTTGTTCAACTTAGATCTTAATAGTGCATTTGAAGTTGATACACTGCCACCTGAGATCAACTTTCCAACTTTCTGTGATTGATTTCAGTGGGCTTTCAAGTTCAACATATCAACACATGTGCTGCATGTGTACTTCCTCTCTCAATTCGCCAACAAGAAGGACAGTCAAGGCCAGTAAATTCATCAAGGCCACGCCTAAGCATGACTTACAGCTCTGAAGGGGCTTGTCAAGTGATCCAACTCCACCAGACGAGTCGCACCCTGGGATGATTGCATGGCTCCTCATCCATTCAGATGCCTGCCATGGATGCAGGTATACTGGTTGATAGTTCCTAGACGATTTTTTTGCCAATTAGGGCTGCAGGTTTCCTTTGGTGTGTCTCAGAGCTCTTAGCATCCAACAATATTGATTCTCAAACAAGATTTGTTGAGCTGGCTATCAGAGAGACACGGCCATACCTGCACCTAATCCAGTTTTGGACTTGCCCTTCATAGGTCGACAGCCAGTGCCCTTGATCAAGCCATCTCCTCGGTAATTATCGATGCACCGGCAAATGTAGGAGCCCCCCTCGCTGACGCAATTGGCATCTTGATCACACTTTCTCCACGCAGATTCTGGGCACTGCGTAGCAACTGCAAATACAGTGTCCTTGTCAAATTTGAAGGAGCTCGGCAAAGGAAGAAAATGCGACAGATTTGGAGGTGGGTAATAGCGACCTAGTGCTGTGGTAAAGAGCTGGGCAGGCAAAAGAAGGCATGGGCGGAGACTCACCACTGCATCCAGTGCCATTGTTGAACCCGTCACCCGTGAAGCCTGCTCGACACTCACAATTGTAGCCAGAGTAGTTGTGAATCCCTTGAACATCCAGACACGTTCCATTTGTGGAGCACACGCCGCGAGGTGCTGCTTCACAAGACCCTGCGAGGGACCACAAAAGCTGGACTCCATACTCTCCATCACCGAGGACAGAATTATTGCTAGTGTTATAGCTTTCCGGGTATACCATACTAGAGAAGCCACAATCGGACTGTCCTTGGTAACTTATTCCGCCCCCAAACAGGTTCACATCTCTCGCACCACTGGGAATAGATACCGCGCAGCAGCTGTAGATATTGCAGAAGTCATAGATGGGCTTGTCGTTCGAGCACGAGGTTTGGCACTGCCCCAACTCATTCGCTAGATCTGTCGTGAAGTTCCCGGATGAGTTGCACCCATTCACAAAGAACAGGTTATTAGGAGACAGTGCGTATGGCCCCAGTGGTGGTAGCGTGAATTTGGCTGTGCCGTCCGCAAGGAGGGATCCATCGCATGACATGGCCTTCACGCTGGTCGTATTGACGATGAGGAAGGTCGTGTTGAAAGTGAGCACGTCGTAGTTGCCTGAGGGGGTTGGCAGATAGAGGGTCCCATGGCTGCTGCAATTGAGCTGAAACTCTGGGAGTCCACACCGGGGACTTATTCCGAAAGGGTACTGCACTGTTGTGTTCCCACACTTTTGAGGGCATTGTGTAGAGTTGGTGGCAGCTGCGATGGTGCTCGAAGCATTCAAGGCCAGGACTAACAGCGCGCACGTAACTAATACCGGTATTCGCATAAGCTGCCCTGGAAGAATGGCAGAAAGCATTCCACGACGAGGTCCGAGGAGGGGAGCTACCATTAACGTGGCTACAGATAGGTTGATCACAGACTGTTTGCATGCTGATGACTTCTGCTGCTTCAGCACTGCTGGAGTTCCACGCCTGCCAGCATTGTGGATCCTTCCTTCCTGCATCTATTTCCCCCGAAACTTATCTCTCTTCAACCCTCGGCCCCGAATTCTCACTGATACACACCAAAAGCTTCTCCCTGTCTCTTTCCCACGCACCTGTCTGTGCCCCTCTTTCCCTTCCTCTCCAGCTCAAGCTGTCACCGTTCTACTCAAAGCCTCCCCGCAGAATGATCTCCGTTTGATCTCAGGTGCAAGTGACTCCAAAAAACAAGAACAATTCAGCTCCAACATGCGCCCCTCGTCATGGCACTGGGATCAACACAGCATTGACTTGGAAAGCAGGATTAAATTCGACATAAAGAAGGCAGACAATCACACATCCCACAAAAAGGAAGCAAGAAACTACCGATTTCAAGACAAATCCAACACTTTTGGAATCAACTGCATGATAGAAAGTCACGGAGGAGGTGGGCAAGGGCAAGACGGGGCCAGTAGAAGCTGCTCGAGAGTGCAGGCACCAAGTGCGCAGCTTGGCCCACCTCAGTGAGCCCGCCCCCTGCAAACTTCCCTTTAAAGACAGCACTCAATTTCTCACGTGTCTCTTCGCCACATGTGCCCCCCTTGGGGTACATAATGGATACCGGAGTGTAACGACACTGGAGGCATGGGAAAACTGGGCAGACATGAAACTGGTTGCAAGGTTTACTTCCCCCCTAAAAACAATTGTGCCTTTCATGACATGGGTTTTGTCGATAATGAGATTTTGATTTTCCCCTTCAGTTTCTTGATTGTGGGTTTTCGTTTCTTTGTGGTTTTCTTCCCAAATCGACATTCGTTAAGTCGGGACTCGGTACATGGTGGATGTTTTCTGAAAACATGCAATCTCATGGTTTCCTTGTGCGGAAACAGGATAGTTGCTACCCCACAAACAGCCTACCCCTGTTGTGTAGAAGCTTTCATGCAACAAGTCTTAGTTGGCATTCATCTTACTGTAGGTATCTCGCAGTTGCTTAGCATCCATCATTATTCTTCAAATCGGGGATGTTTGTTGCATGTTGTTGTGGATTATAAATTGATAAACGATAGAGCGTCCATGATAGCAGGAGCATAAAGCCTTCCCCGGAGGCTGGATGCTGGGACAGCCTGTATGTATGCCAAGGCACATGAGTGAATGCTCCCCAGTCGGGACCACCATCTCACCCCCCACATGCACTGCTCCAACTGTTTGACTGCAAAAATATAATATGTGATGGGGAGTGCAAATGACTCGATGAGAGTGAGATGTTGTCGGTTCTTTGGGTCTCAACAGATCTGTTTTGATTTGATTCAACAGACTAGTAATAGTAGCAGTAGTACAGGGGGTGACTGACTCTTGGTCCATCACGTGGGTGGTTGATGGAGACGAGTGGGCCATAGCAATGAGCCTGCCTACATCTATGTGTTCTGCATTACAATCTGCTTATGCCAAACATTCGTCATGGCGGCGCTACAGTTCTTGATCATCATCATCATTCATCACCGAGAGAGTTGCGAGTGCGAGCTGCAGTATGGGGACATTCTCGATCATCTATTCTGCGGCAAGTTTTCATGAATTGAATGTATTGCCACATCAGCTGCCAAGATGTCTTTGCTTTTTAGTTCAATGGGGTTTCGGCTCCCTGCCGCCAGACATTCAGCATGTTTCATTCTGAACTCGAAACCCTATGGTAGCTAGTGGGCACACATTGAACTATATGTACTTAGTTGAAAAGTTGCAAGGTGCACAGTTCTCTCGTTCTTCTTACCTGAACCCGCAAGTGACGATATGAACTATGTATTACTGCATGGCCACCCCCATGCGGTACTGAGATTTGAGCTGGATATTGAAGTGAAAGAAGACGCAAGACAAAACCCTATTTACAGAATTCATGGTTTCCGATAACACTGCGAAGTGTTACGGGTGATCGAGCTCATGCATTATAAGTCCAGACAGTCAGCCCTTAATGACGGTTGGGTACCTAGGCATAAGATCAAAAGAACTCTGCGCGTAGATTGACCGGGCAACCATACTCGCAATTTTACGACAGATCCGTGACGGCTATACCTCACCTTGCACATCCCAACAGCTTACTCCAATCCGGTCCCGAGTTGCGGACAATCGGAATCGTGGGCCACTCTGATCCAGACCCCTTGGACCCCTCTTTCAGTAATTTCTCCTCCTCTCGTTCAGGGTCAGATCGTCCTGGGCTCTTCGTGTCCGGTGGAGGCATGTTTATCTTCTTGTCCTGGGGTGAACTTCGTTCAGACTTTGAATGGGCCGGGGACCTGCTTCGGCGCACGACCTGCAAATGGTTTTTGAGTTAGAATGCGGTACTTATGACAGCAGTACGCAATCAGTCATGAGACATAACACATTTAAAGAATCAAGAAGTTCTTTAGAATTGGTTTCAAGTAGTCAATACGAATCTCACATGTTCCATCAGAAAATCAAGCTGTTCAACAGATGTAGGACTGAATGAACTGTAAAATTCTTAAATGGTGCCACTGTATATGGAGTTCACGTACCCTCCTCAATGATGCCTCTGAACTGAAATCGCTATCTCTCTGCCAGGGTGCCGGGGACCTGCATCGCCGCTTATCCTGCACGCCACTTTATCATTCTTTAAACATGCTCAAGATTTCAAGATTTGTACATACACGAATCATACATCATGTACATGGGTTATAGCTCCCATCTTCTCAAGTGATGAGTCCGTGTTCTTGAAATGGTGATTGTAACAAATCCCAGAGGACTGCATAGTCTAACATAATTTCAGAATGGTATGCCAGGACATACCCTTAGTTCCTCTGATCTATTGCTGGTCCTCGCAGGCTGCCTGACCGGGGACCTGGACCTGGATCGGCGCACACCCTGCAGCAAGCGATTCTTCAGAATTCATTTTCGAGATTACAACTATTATGTCTCCACTTGAATCTAGAAGGAGTCTAGAAGGACAGAGAAGGTCTCTAGAGGAGCTCTAGAGCAGAGTCTGTGTTCTTGAAATGGTGATCATAACTAACCCCAGAGGACTGCTTAACATTTCATCCGAATGGTATGGGACATACCCTTGGTTCCTCTCTCTCGCTGTTCCTCGCAGGCTGCCTGACCGGGGACCTGGACCTGGATCGGTGCACACCCTGCAGCAAGCCATTCTTGAACAAAATTCATTTCTCGAGAGTACAACTATTGTGCACCCACTTGCATCTAACGGCACAGAACTTCTCTAGAGCAGTCTAATGTAACCTTAACTTAAGAGAGTCCTAGCAGACCATCATATACATACCGGCCTGTTGAAAGCGTCTCTTGACTCCCTTC
Organism: Takakia lepidozioides; assembly: GCA_030704615.1. NCBI lineage: Eukaryota > Viridiplantae > Streptophyta > Takakiopsida > Takakiales > Takakiaceae > Takakia > Takakia lepidozioides. The sequence goes on from CM060732.1 coordinate 52,065,189, forward strand.
GTCGTCCATCTCTTGAGGGGCTTGCATCCCTCTCTCCATCTCTGGAATACCTCGCCTCTCTGCTCCTGGAGAACCTTCCACGTACTTCCACATTGCGAGACGACCCATAATCCCTAGAACGCTCATACCCACCTGACCGTCCGCTACCAGCATATTTCTCACTATCCCTAGGCATCGTGATCTCCCCTAAACGAGAGAAGCTCTACACTCCAAAGCGCTAATGATCCCACTTCCAGTACTGAACACCTACATTCCCCACCCCCACCGAGAGACATGCTCTTGAAAGAGAAAAATTACTGTCTCAGATCACAGCTAATTAAATCTTCCTAGACTCTCAAAGCTTCCACCACCAAAAACCTTGCTAAGCCATCAAAGCTTCCACCCGCATTCAATTCCTCTGAAGCCAGTCAGTCACTGCAGAACCAGAGACGGTTGACGTCTCTGAGACAGGTCTGAGACGTGAGCTCGTTGTGCAGTACTGTGAGCACAACGACAGATACTCTGCGCGGCGAGATCTGAGAGAGAGAGAGAGAAGGTGGACAGCCGCGCGGCCCTCCACTTCATCCCTCTAATATCATCCATCAACCTATTCATCCATCCCTTAACCGCCCTTTTTACTGCTCCACGTCACGGCATGATTAACCGAGCCGGGGAAAGGAGCAGTGGATGCATCTCTTCATCCATCTATCAACGGATCTTTACCTTGCAAAAGGTATCTACCGTACTCACGTTGTTTAATTAAAAATAGTATTAAATTAATGTCTCGCCAGCTGCAGTGGCGGAGTCCGATCCCGTCCCGTCCCAATCACCTTTACGGAAATTATTTAATAACAATTAAATATGTTATTTGACTGCAAGCAGGGTTGGAATGGATGAAACCTTTTGTTTCTCATTCGTCGTCGACGTCGGCTAGGCATGGGTTACAAGGCCGTTCCTGTGGGCCGCACGATCTAAGTAGAGGGGCGACTGAAAACCGTTCAAAGTGCAGGAGATTTTCCAATGGAAGCGCTGCAGAGCGCCACCTGTCGGTCACGATTGGATGTGTACTGTGCAGTCATTAGCTTTGACGTGACTACGATCCCAGCTCGCGCTCTCTCTCCCGCTCTCTCCCTCTCTCTCGCGTGCTCTCCAGACTCAAGCTCAGAGTCTCGCTCGACAGAATTTTTCTCTCTCGCTCGCATAAACTCGAGCGAAAGTCCTCACCCAGATAACGTCTTCCTGCGGAAAACGTTCTGTGGCGCAGACTTCCAGCTCTGCAATACAGGTTTTCGTCTTCCTTTACAGTGCATGCGGTTACGTTGTTACCATTGTTTGGTCTGTGCAAAGCTTCACAATTTGAAGCCCGGACTTTGCAAAACGGTGAATTTAAGTCTCTGAGTGAGGCGATATCGAGAATATATTAGCCTGACCCGTATGGTTTTTCAGGGAAATCGTTCCTGGACTTGTTTGGAGTGTATGTGCGTACTCCTTCTCTTAGCACAGGGGTACTTGATGAAGGTCAATTTAAGTGCTGGACTGTAATTTTACCCATTCCCAGTTACACAGGTTCATGATGCGGTCGGATACTGAGAAATCTGTTGTATTGGCCATGTGCAGCCTCGTGCTTTCACAGATACGTGTTCTGCAATTCTCTACAGTGCATGCGGTTACGTTGCTACCATTGTTTGGTCTGTGCAAGGCTTCACAATTTGAAGCCCGGACTTTGCAGACCTTTGTATTGCAGTTCTGAGTGAGGCGATATCGAGATATTAGCCTGACCCGTATGGTTTTTCAGGGAAATCGTTCCTGGACTTGTTTGGAGTGTATGTGCTTACTCCTTCTCTTAGCTCAGGAGTACTTGATGAAGGTCTCATGAAGGTCAATCTAAGTGCTGGACTGTAATTGTACCCATTCCCAGTTACACAGGTTCATGATGCGGGCGCATACTGAGAAATCTGTTGTATTGGCCTGTGCAGCCTCGTGCTTTCACAGATACCTGTTCTGCAATGGGCGACGATGCGAAATATGAAGCTGCACGCAGATTTTTGGTGAATGACAATTCCTTCGACCAAAAAACTGTGAGCGAGACAATACGACATCTGCTCAAGGTAACGGGGCCCAGTTAGTAGATTAATGACAGTTTGGGCATTGAGATCTCGAAGCGAATGGATACTTGGGCTTCAGGAACTAATTAGTCTTTATTCCCTTTAAACTGGTCACTGATCCATTCTGGACAAGTTGGGTTGAAAGTGCAGGTTTACAAGGCAGATGCTCCTAACGTGGATTCTACAGCAATTTGGAGTTTACTGGAAGCGGACAACGATCGGACCATTGTGGAGAACATCTTGCAGGTGCAAGCCGATGCGGTAAGTTCACATGTGGTATGGGGGCTCTGTCTCCTCATACCAGTTGTCTTCAACAAGAAAGAATGTACACATAAGCCGTTGTTTGCCTTTGTCAGGGGCTGACGCCGGTAGTATGACTTACCTTGAACCAACAGTTCGTCCGAGTTTTCCAGAAATCCTCTGTCTACATCCCTTCACATAAACATAAATCTGCTGTGTGTGATACCCCAAAAGGGCCTAGGCTCTTGGCTCAGCCTCCAGGCTCTCAAAGTTGGTAAACAGAGGTACATATTCCCTTGATGGCTTCCACAAGAAAGAGATCATCAAGGACCCATAATGCTGGCTCTAAAGGATAACCAAGATGTCTACAGCCTACTGACCACCTCTAGGAAGTGGTTGTGGGTTCAATCCACCAATTGGGTTGTCCACCTTCCAGCCCCGCAGTAACCCTTATGGCTCTTAAGCAAGGTCTAGTATTAAGTCCAGGAGGGCTCTCGTATATATAGATCTGCATTTGCATGCCTATCATGACAACAGTATTGTACATGTGTGTAGACTGTTGGTGATCCTTTCGTCAATGTCGGCAAGTCGCCTTGCAAAAGGCGCAGGAGCCCCCGTTTCAGGCCTATACGGGCCTCCTTTACTGCAAATGCTCCAGTACCAGAGGTGAGGAGGAGCTCCCATCTCCATGATGCTCAAGTACCAGAAGCGAGGAGGAGCTCCAGTCTACGTGATGCTCTCCGTGATGCTCGAGTACCAGCACTGAGGAGGAGCTCCCGTCTCCGTGATTATTATGTGGCCCGTTGGAATGCAGTAGCACAAGTGAGGAGGAGCTCCCGGCTCCGTGGTGGTTATGTGGACCCTTGGAAGCAACCACCGTCGATTCCAGAGGCTCAGGTAAGACAGTTCTAACGAAAAGTAGCTTCAGATTTTCTTGCAAGCTTCTTGCATAACTCCATGATACTAGATCGTAGGATACAATAGTGGTTGTGGGTTCGTCTTTGATACCAACTGTGTACACTAACCATGAAAATATTGAACACAGTGTGTGTCAGCATCAACATGTATGAAAGATGGCTTCCAAGGTGCGATCTCCATGACCTTTACACGACGAGCCTTGGGAGCTCTATGTGAGCACAAACAGAAATATGGTTCATTGAACCGGCTTTGTACAACTACACTATCTTTACCCGCTTGTGCGTCGTCGGATTTTGGAAAACCCAAATTGTCATGTTTCGACCCGAAAAAAAGGAGGCCTTATGCACATGCCAATTGTTGGGAAAGTTGGGATGCGGTTGTAAGGTCTGGAGTGCCTATGGGAGATTGTAGCACAAACGTTACTAATATAGAGGCAATTAGGAAATGCCAAAGAAAAATGATCGATAAGGAACGAATCACTAGGTTCATGTTCAAAAAGTTTCGAGATGCTTATAGATTTAAGTCTAAAGGATAAAAAACATCGAATTGACTAAAAGTGTGCTTGGGAATACAAAAATATACTTTGCTTTCTACCCTAAAGTGCCAAATAGAGAATTGGTTAAACCCAATTGAGTCATGGAGGTTTAGCCCTAAACTTACTTGGGCACAGGGTTATGACAAAATATGGGAGAGAGAGGAAAGAGCATGCTACAGAAAGGTCTCGGTTGGGGTTGAGAAAGGAGAATGAAAACTTGTCACTGAAACTGGAGCAAAGTACTTAATGCTTGCTTAGAAGGAAGTTTGCGTTTGCCAACTGCCTTAGAAATAATACTACCTTTAGTGACAACACTTGGATATGATGGCAACATGGCGAGGTCCTGATTGAGTAGGAGGCCGTGCATGAGAAAACCCCTCCCCTCCTTTATTATTATGAATAATGTTGTGTAAAAAAGGTGCTCTGGGCTTCCAATCAATGTCCATCTCAAAGAGTTTGTCAGCCTGCAATCCATCAATCCATCAGCTGTTGCCCACCACAAACAATATTACTAGGTGTATCTAAGGAGCTTCACAGTACATGCATTTCCGGTTTGCAAGTTCGATTTACTGATTTGTCCATTCTTTCTACCTCTTCCTTTGGTATACACGGGTTGTGATCATTTCCAACGTGAACCGAAAATGCAAGGTAGACTATTCATTGTGAATGTTCAAACATGGAAGTTTGGGTTAACGGTGAAATACACACCACCTCTCTCATTCTACCTTTCACTCACAAGGACCTCGTAATGCTGGGGAATAGGTGCAGCCCGAGTGTGCAAAAGAGAGAGTGGGGAAAAATGAACAAAATCAATCAAACTGAAAACGCAAAATGGGAAATGCAAATAAGAACACAAATGAGAACAATTAAAGGGGGGAAACGAAAATGAAGACGAATTGCTTATACATTTCCTCTTACACAGTATAAGAATTTGAAACCCTGTTGAAAGCGGGGGAAAAAATTTGGTGAGGCAAAAAACCTATGAAAAGTACAAGGCGTTTGGCTGGGGGACGAATCCGGGGTGGCTCTGGGTCCATTCCATGGACGATGGGCGTCTTGAAGTAAATGTCAAAAATACTGAGCATGTACAGCGAATGCAATACAACCCCCAGCACCACCAAACCCACCTCCCTCCTCCCCGCCGCCCCATTTCCCTTCTCATGCCTAACCTGCACACTGCTGTCTCATAACGCTTGAGCTTTGAGCTTTGCAGGCTGGCTACCCCCTTGCGTAGAGCGACCTGAACATCATGTATACAGTGAACTCATCTGAGCTTTTTGGACAGCTTATTCCCAAGGACCAATGGTGAGCCATGAATGGTGCACATTATTGGGGTTATGATCTGGTATATATCTCTAGTCTTAAACGTAAGCTATGTAATGGGGTTTCAGGAGGGTTCCCGTCCATAATTTTGATCTTATGTACAGTACATTAATTTTACATATAGACTTGGTTGAGGCTTGAGCTTCAGATTCCTTTACCTGGATTTTCCCCGTAAACTGAGATGGACCTGGCAAGAAAGGAAGAACTCCAACTGGAGGTCCTTGGCCCGTATCACCCTTACCTAGAGCTGCATTCAGTCCACTGTACATATCCCTAGTGCTTTCAGACTTATGTCTAATGTTGTAAGTATGGTCTCGTATCTCTAACTAACAATACAGGGGTCATGTATTCCATATGCGAAGAAATCATAAACTTGTATATTAAATGTCATAACTTGGTGGTGGTTATAGATCTATCATAGACACTGTCATATAGAGCTTCAGATTCCTAAGTTGCTAAATTTCAGACAAATCCAGGTAACCTCAAGATATATGGACCGAAGACAGAAAGAACCACTAGAGATTTAAGAACCACTAAGAAACTCTAGTACGTAATGGCCAGAGCCGGGTAAACTCTCCAGAAGAGACGCAACCATGGCCACTATGTACATGTGTAGCTACATGGAATCAGCCCTGGGACGTCCTTGGCCCATATATTCTGTAGGCTTCTCCTCACTCCAAGTTGTGCAATCTGGACAATAGTGCAACTTCTGCAGTGGTACACTCAAATCAAGGATGGATAAAATTAGCGATAATCTGCATCAACAAAAGTGCGTCATCTCAATCCATGTGAACTCTGAAAGAGCTCTGCAGGTTTTGAATTGACATCATGTTGTAAATGAGATCTAGTGTAAATATCAGGCATCAAAAGCTATTTTTTGGAGGATCTGGATCTAGCCATACATACCATGGGGGATTCCTCTCTACATAGAAGAGTTAACCCTGAGCCAAGCTGATAATTTAAGTCAAGATTAATTATGAAGAGGAGTGGTAATTACCATAATTTCAGCTCATGTGCAATTGTTAAATTGTATCCACTAGGTCTAGCCAGGCAAAGCCCTGAAGTCTAATAGGCCAGAGAGCCATATTGTGCCCAGGTAATCAATTGATAATGGGATCAAGTAGTTCCAAGGCTGTTAATCTATGTTGGAAGGAAAGATATTTAACCACATATATATACGTACATGTCTCTCAGTGTTGAATTGTACATATACTTGTAGCGAATATTTATTTCCAAGGAGCTCTTTGATCTGTACACTAGTTCCGTAAATAATTAGGAGGGAACCCAAAGCTGTAATTCTATATAGAGAATTTGTATGTACATCTAGATTTCTTTGTACAGAGAGCTCTGGCTCTTTTGCCTTAAATACCTAGAGGAGAGATACCACACGCACTCGCATACATACATGATGAATCGGATAACTACAGAATAGACCCAAGCTATTCCAAACAAAAATTGGAGTGCTCAGTCAATTAATGACTGCACATACGTGGACCAGCTATATGTATAACTCTGTAGTGCCTAAGAAAGTAAGTGCAAAGAACATATAGGGCTCCACCAATTGTGCTCAAAGCGTAGGAGTGTATCTGTCAAGTGACGTTTTGACGTTGAATCGAAGGAGTATTGTGTGCACTGTAAGGAAGGTCTCAGATGACAGAGATAGTGTAGTAAAAGTGTGCCAGTCAAAAGAAGATCTAAGTAACACAAAGAATTGATTCAGGAGTTTGACAGGAATGGCGTACATTCACTCTTCGTTTTGATTCTGATATTGATTTGAGTCTTGAGCATGTGGAGGCATCCTTAAATTCTATCAGGAATGTCGGACATGTCGACTGAAGATTCGATTTTGATTTAGTCTCCTGTGGAGGCGCAAGTGTCTTTGGAGTGCAAGCTTGGAATGACAGGAGTCCTGACAAGGCTTCATGCATTTGATCTTGTTCTCAAGGATAAGCAGACTGTTGTTACAAATCACATGTCAACGCTATGCACCTTAGCTACTAATCACTCATTGTGAGGGAAGTCCCCTGGGTCCACTTTAGCACTTAGTACTGTAAACAGACATGACCTCATATGAATCTCAACATGTTCAGAAGACTAAGACCACTTTTATACAGAGTTTGAAGAATACCAAATCCTTGCATCAGCGGCGCCATTGGTTTTACTTTGTCGCGGTGTGAGAGATTTGCGGTGTAATTAGAAACTTCCGTGCAATTGAAGGTCCACATTACTAAATTAGTAACTGCACAAATTATACACTCCTCAATTTGTACATGCTCAGCATTGGATTTCTCATTCTATAACATTGAGAGGTGTCACACCAGAGATCTACTCTTGAAAATTTATACTGCATATGGAAGTCCTGCCTATTACTGGAAGTACGGAAGGAGCCTAAGGTTCATGAGCACGTGTTGCAGCATTGAGAGCAACTCAAAACCATAAATTTGAGTCTCATATGTACCTACATTGATTACTCAAAGGACCCAGCACCCAGAGCTACGTCGAAGATAAAGAAGATTTAGGCAGTGTTAAGTTAAGACTGCCTCGTATGTTAAAATGGCCCACAAATGACATTAGTTCTATTAACACGTGTGCAAGTAACGACAATAGACAATAGCAGGCCTCCAGAAGCTGGATGATTTGACACTTAGGCACCTCCTCACGGATTGCACGGAGAACTTAGTCGTTAAGACCACACACTGCACACGGGTTTGCATGTATACTAATTATCTCATCTGCAATGGCTACCGTATTTCGTGGAGAAGGCCTATCATCGTACAGCTGCTATCGCAGTCGTTACTACAAAACAAAAAAGATTGATCACTTGTAAGTTGTTGCATTCTGAAGGCGTGGTATGATGAAGGTGAAGACTTGCAAATGTTGAGAGTCTGTGAAATTCCAACAGATACCATCAATCCTCAAACTAAGGGCTTTGTGGGGGACACTTTAAACTCTCATCCTCATGACACTGCACCAAACATTCAAATTTGATGAAATGTTTGGGAATTTTGGACATGTAATGAGGACTACTTACAAGCATCTGTCAAGATTTGAGATGTGGGGGGGTTTATTATTGGCTCATTTGAGTTTGTAACCGCCTGCCTCAGTCAACCCAGTGTCGAACTGGAAAATGGGTGGGCTTTTATAAAGGAATTTTGGGAGTAAAAATCGAAAATTTCGCCAGAAAGTGCCAATGGTTAAATATTAAGAGCCAGAATTTTCCTGCGTGGACCTCTTAAAATGTGACACTTGTTATATAGCCACTTTTCTAAGCCTGCCACCTCGTTATTCTCGCCACATGGGCACTGGATAGAATTTACATGTAGCCTTTGTGGCGATTTTGGAAAAAACAAAACAGTGAGTCAGCCCCAATGAGCCATAATTATGGCTAAAATTCATCTATGAGATCATGATAAATTGCGTGCAGAACTAACTTGTGAAGAAAAGAGAATGTAAATCACATTCACCTAAGTACAGCAAGACCATGGCATGGATGAGTACAATTCTTGCCCATCCACTTCAGATGAGGAGAGAGATCAGTTTGAGATTGGAGTTAAAATACATGAACTGGCAAGTCAAAGTTTGCCATAAAGAATGATCCATTACAACAAGGAGATAACCGTAGTCAGATAATGTAAAAGTATGACGCCTCCCCAAGGGATCCAGTGTCTCTTCACCACAAGGGCTACTGCCTTCCAGCTGAAAGGTGGACACCTTCGTGACACACATGACACACCAGACCGTGGTTTGAACCCACAACCACATCCAACGTGGTATGTGCCCATTACCACTGGGCTACATGCTAGTCACATATTTTACCTTTGAACTGCGGCAATGAAACTAGGGCTTCGTGTTTCTCCGCACTACTACTAGCGACGAAGTCTGAGAACTATGTTCAATTTTTCACAAAAAAAGGGCTGGGTCATCCCCACGGTGGTACATGCAGAGATCCCGTGTTTTGTTTTTTTCTGGAAGAAAAGTGGCAGATCTGCATTTCAACATTCAATTTTCACAAGCCGCATCAATCAATAACAACATACCCAAATACCCTTACATTCACTGTAGGAACTTTCAAGCATCCACCATGGGATTGGATCAAGGCTAGCTTTTGACAATATTCATGCAAGTTCATCAAGGGCTCCATCCAAAACCACACCACGAGAAACAAACACATGTCCAAATTTAAGATGCTGAACAAACTTGTGCACAGGGCTGCCCCTCTCATCAAGCTCATTAAAATTCGTATTCACTTCCATCTTGAAGCTTTGGAGAAGCTCCACCACCCAAACCCAGAATTAGGACAACACTCTGATTTCCATCCACTGTCACCAAAATCAATAAAAAATCACCCCTTCAGTCAAGTGCAATTATGGGCTGACTTCCCACCCATGCCGGGTAGACCCCACTATCATTTCCTGTGGATTTATGGCACAGGAAATTCACTCAACAGTACATCATGGTCAATACTTTCGGGAAATGGTGGATGGTGTGAGTAGCTAAGTCACAGATCAATGAATGAAGCAAGACACTCGCATCTTTCCAAGAAGACATCCTTTCACCAGTAATCACCACAAGAACAAATCCTATCTTAAGTGGTGAAAGCAGTTAACGTCCCGTACAACAATTGCTCGGCCAACAATCTTTGAGATGAATTTGGTGGAGGTGTGGCAGTCATCATGAGACGGAGAGGCGTCCTAGGGGTCATGCTGATCAGCTCAAAACCAATGGCCAGCTTCTCACTGTGGTGGCAAAGAGAAAATTCCTTTTCCTCCTCTCCACATCATGCAATACAAAGCGCCTGTCAGGCACATACCCCGCCTCCTTCATCTTCCCAGACAATCTTCTCAGCTCAGCATGGATTTCCTTAATTCTGGGATGCACAGCGACCTGGCTCCTTTTCAACCCCAATGACCTTCATCATTCTTCTCACCTTTACAGTATCAACCCACCTGCCAGCTGCAACATAGATTTTTGATAGCAACATAAGTTGCGGCATCCTGTTCATTCCACTTGAGGATAGATGTTGCCGCACGTTGAGCCATCTCTACATTGTCATGGATTCTGCAGGCACTAAACAAGGCCTTCCACACCACAACATCTGGATTGATTGGCATTTTATTAATCAGGTCCACTGCCTCATCCAGTTGTCCCGCACGTCCAAGAAGGTCCACCATGCAGCCAAAGTGCTATACTGTCGGAGTGACACCATGATCTTGAATCAGGGAATCGAAGTAGCATCTACCTTCATTCAGAAGGCTAGTGTGGATGCATGCAGAGAGAACACATACTGCTTCAAGCCGTTCTTTTGCATTCCTTCAAATAGTTGCAGGACCTCCCTATGACAACCATGTTGTGCATATCCTGCGATCATTGCATTCCACGACACCACATCTCATTCAGCCATATTGTTGAACACTCCCTTGCATCCTCCATGCACCCACATTTGGCATACATGTCCACCAGGGCAGAGTTCAAGATCACATCTGGTACAATTCCAGCTTTGACGATGTTGCCATGCACCTCTTCGCCCTTTTCCAGGGCTACCAGGCTTGCACACGTACTGCAAACGCACACAAACGTGATGTGGTCGGGCTTCACCCCGTCGCACATCATTTGCTCATAGGTCTCCAAAGCCTCCATCCCACGTCCCTGCTATGCATACCCTGCAAGCACCGCACTCCACGACACCACACCTCGTTCAGCCATAGTGTCGAACACTCCCTTTGCATCCTAGATGCACCCACATTTTGCAAACTTGTCCACCAGGGCATTGTTTAGAATGACAGCTGGTACAATTCCAGCTCTGAAGATGTCGCCATGGACCTCTTCCCCCTTTTCCAGAGCTGCCAGGGCAGTGTTTAGAATGACATTTGGTACAATTCCAGCTTTGACGATATCCCCATGCACCTCTTTGCCCTTCTCTAGGGCTGCCAGGCTTGCATGACGCCACATCTTGTTCAGCCATAGTGTTGAACACTCCCTTTGCGTCCTAGATGCACCCACATTTTGCAAACATGTCCGTGGTATTGTTCAGAATGAAATCTAGTACAATTCCAGCTCTGAAGATGTCGCCATGGACCTCTTTGCCCCTTTCCAGAGCTGCCAGGCTTGTACACGCATTGCAAACGCACCCAAACGTGATGTGGTCGGGCTTCACCCCTTCTCCCATCATTTGTTCATAAGTCTCCAAAGGGTCCTACCACGTTTTTGCTGTGCATACCCTGCAAGCATCGCGTCCAATGGCACCACATCTCGTTCAACCATAGTGTTGAAAACTCCTTTCACATCCTTAATGCCCCCACATTTGGCATACATGTCCACCAGAGCGGTTTGCAGAATGACATGTGGTACAATTCCAGCTTTGACGATGTCACCATGGACCTCTTTCCCCTTTTCCAGAGCTCCCCGGATTGCACACGCATTGTAAACACAAAGTGGTTGGGCTTCACCCTTTCGTGCAGCATTTGCTCATAGGTCTCAAAGCATTCCTACCACACCCGTGCTTGGTAAATCCTGCCAACATTATGTTCCACATGATCAAACATCGTCGAGGCATTATGTTGAACACTTGGTGAGCATCCATCTCTACATTGTCATGGATTCTGCAGGCACTAAACAAGGCCTTCCACACCACAACATCTGGATTGATTGGCATTTTATTCTGACGAGAGGGCAAAACAGGCTGAAATAGGTCGAAGAAGAAGGTGCCCTCACCACATTGTCCTTGACCTTGTGGCATGACCCATGGAGGATTTGACCATTGAACCTCTTGTGTGTGCTGCTTGTGTCTGTAGTCAAGTGATGTCGGATTGGTTTGTGAGAACCACCACGGTGCAGCTGGGCAGGCATAGATTGAAACACGGCCTGCTAAGAGCTGACTCTCCCAACTTGTAATCATAATCAGGAAGAATATCAAATCATGGTACTAGCAGGAGCCAAGAGCCCAAGCATGATGTACAAACTTCTTCACATCGTGCATTAAGAAAAAGCCACGCCTTGCGATTGCGGCCTCCATGAAAATAGCTTGAGACAGCTCGAGAACTCATTTTTGGTATTTTCGGGCAGTTCGGGCAGATTCCAAACAAAATGACGACGATGACATGGCGACGTCGAAATGTGGCGACGAAGAATGTGTCTAAAACATGTCCCACGGTACCTTGGACTTGAAAGTACTTGGAAAAAAAACTCTTTTCAACAAGCATCCATGTAATCCAAGTTGAAGGAAATCGTAGGCATACATCTCATCACTAAACATCTATCTACGCAACGCCATGTAGACCACTTTATTAATGGGTGACATCTTGCTTGTTAAATTTCCACTCATTCAGATCTCGCATTGTTTGCCACAAATCCCCATTAGGAGATGGCGCAACACAACGAAACCCCAAAAAGGGTAAAACTTGCCAAGAGCCTTCACAAACACAAAAAATAGGCCTACTAGTATCAAATACCAAGGAACTTTTTCTTAATTCTGTTAGCACAAGACATGAACATAAATGAGCACATCCTTCTATGGGAAGATGATTCCCATCTACCATACATGAAATCTCATCAGCCCATCTCTAGATGGGAGATGATATAACTCAGCTTCTATTGAGAAAGAAACAATTATAGCAATGAAATAGGGTGATAAGCTTATAACTCGACTTCTATTGATAAAGAAACAATAGCAATGAAATGGGGTGATAAGCTTGCAAATACGCCTAATACACATGTAAGTAAAATTGAAGCAAGTGAGCAAGGTCAAGACATCAATGAATGGACTCCAGTATTTGTGACCACTTATCTCTTAAGTTTGTAGAGCACCAAATGTGTGATTTCATGAAAGAACATAGTCATAATTATTGTTGAGAAAGGAAAATAAACTATATTGAAATCTTATGAAAATAGGAGTGACACAAGAAGTGGGATCAATAACCATCTCCCAATCGTCCATGACATGAGATCCAACACCCTTTCTATTAATCTTATGAAAGCTTTGCCCCATGGAAATCTCTGCACCAACACTAATATCAGTTTGGAGGTATTTGCCCAAAGTTTCGATGAGATCTCTTCTATTTTCTATTCTAAAATTTGTATTTCTTGTCTGCATGAGGTATACGATTAAGAGACATCGGTAGAGTTTCCAAAACAACACACCTCGGTGCAACAGCTCTTTATGGAGTAAAATAGACAACTGAGTTCCAAGGCAACAAACACAAATATGAATCTCTCAATATCTTAGATAGAGTAAAATAGACTTCTCGACAATAACCACAAATGGAGTCTTTCAGTGTGAAAGATACTTTGGCAGAAGTTACAAACCATAAACTTTTTATCTTAAAAAATTGTGGTAACTTCTTTTCGGGAGATTTTCACACTCATCACAAATTGTCGTTATACAACACCGAGGAAGAGATGCTAATCAAATTGAACGTTGCAGCCATTCTCTCTAAATGGGGGAGGACATAAGCAAGATTGGGAATTGGACTTTGGTGTGGTGTGTGTGGCTGGAGCTACAGCTTTGGTAGACTTAGTACATACAGACGACTGAAGCAAGTATGGTCTCGGGAAGCCTTCAAAGCAGGGACATGATCCACTAGGGTAGCAACGGGGTTTGGTGCAACCGCTTGCAGTGTCGGTGGAGTAAATTTATAAGTTTTAAGCTGTTCTATTGAAGTTGTTAGGAGACATGCGAACTTTTTTAAAGAAATACAGTGTTATATCTTTTGCATTTATGTGTGAAACTTGACTTCACAACACACTCAACCCCCACGTTAGAGTGCCTAAGAAAACCCTATGTTTGATTGTATAAATTGAACACATCCATTTCTCCCCATTTTCCAGCATACATTTTTTCAGTGGTCAATTTCGTATGCAAACTGCTACCCCAAGATTATTATGTCATGGCAATTTTCAAATTAGTGGCTTGGCTAATAAACGATGTTGTTCCAGCCCAGCTAACTTACATGTTTGAGCGTCCTATCATGGACGTCCATGATGATAAGGTTGAATTTCTTTCAAGATTTTTAATGTTCCGTTAGATGACGATAAGGTTGTCAATTGTTTTTCAAGATTTCTATTGTTTTGTCACAATAATCGACAAGTAAATGATGACAAATTTGAAAATCTTTTGACAAACAACGTTTACACATGTATTGAATTCATAGATGTTGGTGGAATAACAATGAGTCCAACTAATTGATTCGCTACTAGAGAGGGTCATCTAGTAAATTAACCGACGGTTGTGGCGGAGTAAGGTTGATGTTAACATCACGTGAGATTTGTTGCAGCTGGTCATGCTTTATTCTCCCACAAATTGAGTAGATGTAGCTGTTTTCTTTCTCTCCAACTCTTGATGTTGCGATTCCAACATTGTCACAGGTCCGTCCTTACCCTTATCTTAGACCTATATGCATCTCGAATTTTTTTTTATCATGAACTTTTGATTTGTTTATTTTTGATCATTTTTCTTTGGAGTTTCTTGACTGCCCCTATGTTAATAACTCTAATGCTACAATCTTATGTAAGTATTCCAGATCTTACAACTGCATCCTCACCTTCCCAACAATGGACATGTGTATGGCGACCCACCATAGTTTTCATTTTCTTACTTTGACTAGGGTTGGAACTTGACAATTTGGATTTTGGAGAGTATATTTTTGTACTTCCAAGCACACTTTTAGCCAATTCCATGTTATTTAACCTTTAGACTCCTCTTAGACCTATATGTATCTCGAAACTTTTTGATCATGAACTTGGTGATTCGTTCCTTCTCGATCATTTTTCTTTGGAGTTTTCTAACTGTCATGCCAGTAACTCATCGCATCCTTGAGGCGGGAATTGTGCGCCCATATTTCTCTCATGGTCTCGTCAAAGGTCCCAATCCCAATGGCCGACTGCCGCACTTTCGCATCGTACTCCATGACCTTGAAGGCCATATAACAAACATATATGAAACATCCTGCCATGCAGGCTCTGGTAAATTGGGACAGAGCGGGGTACCGCTTTGACCATGTTGAGCATTGGGAGGGAGGAACACCTCGCTGGGATGGATGAGGCACGTTGGGATGGATGAGGCATGGCGTTGGGATGGAGGAGCACCAATACTACAATCTCCCATAGGTATTCCAGATCTTACAACTGCATCCCAACTTTCCCAACAATGGGCATGTGCATGACACCCCATAGTCTCCCTTTTGTTACTAAGATTTGGGTTGGAACTTGACAATTTGGATATTGTAACGTATATGGCAATATGTGTATTTTTCTAGACCTCAAAATTGTTCGCTTCAACAACTTTTCTCCAAACAACCTCCTTACTGCCCTTGCTTATACCATCTAATTTTGCTATGAGTGACTTTTTGGTCATCCAAGGTGGACAAGAAACCAGAGAGTTCACTGTAGTTCTTATAGGACCCCGCGGCTGCTCCAAAATTAGACCAAACTTGCACGCACAAGCCGGTAGAGGTGTCGTCATCGTGCATTCTCGCACTATTACAGTGCCTCAAAGCTGGATTGTAATTGTAAAAGAGATTGATGCATTGCACGAGTTCATTCAATTGAAGGAACGACAAGTGGAGCGACTCCAACATATTATTTCAAACTTGGATACAATTGAGGATACCATGAAATTGATTGATTACCTAGAACAACATTACGTTATGGTTCTCAAATGAAACCGAAGCCACAAAGTACATAACCTGTGATAACATTTTCATGAATAAACTGTTTTCAGCATAAAAAGAACAAATGAAATCCTATACAGTTTCCAAACCAACAATTTAGGGAATACCACAAAATTCGAATTGTAGAAACCCTTCACTTCCACACACAGAACGTAGTTGAAAAAAATCCTTGATATCCCTGAGCATATCGGGAGGTCATATCTGAAACTGCAATGTCAAATACTTGATGAAAAAGCTTATGAAATGCCTGATTATTCTTGAATTGGGCAAGTTGCTCAATGCCGATAGCAATCTTGATGGGTTTGGAGCTGTGACAGGTCGCATCGCTCAACTTCGAAGAATCCAGCTTGGCATTTCTGAAAACTCTCAAAACCTCTGCATCCACGACCAAACCCCCGTGGCCAAATTCAGGAAAAGGGAAAAACTGACCGGTAAATCGAGATCACATGGATGGATCAAGCTCTGGTATGGAAAAAAAATTGCTACACTTCTTTCCCTTCTACCCAAATTTGTTGAGTCTCATCAATATTTTGGTACAAGACGCAATCAACCCAAAAAAAGACCACGCAAAGATGTTTCACCTACGGCCCAAATGAATCCATTTCCTGAATTCAATCCAAGAAACGATGTAGAGATTGGACATTTTTGTGGTGGTACATATTGAAGAAAAATACAATTTGGAGTTCCATTTTGGGTGGGCAAAATGACGAACATGGATAGACAAGCTCATGATGACGGCAATGTACGAATACTGGGTATTGGCCTAAAGCACCAA
Organism: Takakia lepidozioides; assembly: GCA_030704615.1. Taxonomy (NCBI): domain Eukaryota; kingdom Viridiplantae; phylum Streptophyta; class Takakiopsida; order Takakiales; family Takakiaceae; genus Takakia; species Takakia lepidozioides. The sequence continues at coordinate 52,081,728 of CM060732.1, forward strand.
AATGTCTATCAACCAAATCGCAACAACCGATGAGAATTCGAGATAAAAATATCTATAGAGGTTGAATACCGAGTGACGATGGTGAAGACGATATTTCGGTAGATAGTATTTTTGTATCATGGTCAAATACAATTAGTACTTTCAATGGCATTACAGAAAGATTTAAGTAGAAATTATCATGTCTCATAAGCCGTATTTATATTTCAACAATCACTGAATCTTGTGGTAGGTATGAAGATATTGGTAATGTCGATGAAAATGACTGTACACATGACAATAATTAAAATATCGATAGCTCTTAGTTGAGTTGATATACATTTCAATCCAAAATTGATTACATATTTTTTCAATCATATTGTTATAATGTTGACAAACATATCATCCATATCATCAAACAATAAATCCCTTTAGTTTAGTCTAAAATGGATACATCTAATCAATGTTTTTTTTATTGGGGAATTTTCGTCAGATTTTGACCTCAAAAAATAAAATAAAATATTCTTTATAAAATTCTCTATTTTTTATGGATGAAATAACCAAACTTCTCCAAATAGGAAAATAAACTTTGGACGAATTCGTCAAATGTGGATGATCCCTCGTAAGTCGTATTTACATTTTAACAATCACATGAATCTTGTGGTTGAGTGTGAAGATATTGGTGATGCCGATTAAAATGACTGTATACATGAGAACAATTAAGATATCGATGGCTCTTAGTTGAGTGCATTTCAATCCAAAATTGATTACATATTTTTTAATTATATTCTACTATGTATTTTTAATTGTTATCCCTTAACTTCCTGCAGATAGAGTTTTTTTTCTCTTAAAATTTCCTTCCCCCGGATAGTATAATCAAGCTACCCACCTACCATAGTACATCCAAAAATATGAACCTTATAAATCAGTTGCTACCTAGTGCGGAGCAACGTGAAGCCCTAGTTGTAGCGACGACCGAAGGTCGGAAGCTAGTTTAGCGTAGAGCAGGAATAGGGTGCCATAGTGCCACATCATCCTCGTCGTCAATTTCTTTGGACCCTGCCCGAAATGCCCGAAATCACCGAGCTTGTCCCTCACGCGCTACCCCTTTTTGTGCAAATTGAACGTAGTTCTCAGAATTCGTCGCTAGTACCACATACATCCATATACCAAATTGCAAAGAATTTCATCACAAAAATTTCAAGATTATAATGCTTTGGGTGAGGTTTTTTTTCATATATTTGGAATTTGAGACATGTACAATGTCAGGTTTGACCAAGACATGGCAGTATCGGGTTGATTTTTGCTGGGGCCGCCGCACCCATGGCCATATCCTATTCCAAGGTATGCAAGCAGCACAAAATTTCATGTCAAATTGCCAAAGGATGCTACATGCTTCTTTGTATGTGTTGAATGTTCTTTGGGGTTTCAGATAGGGGTCATAACATGGAGTTTTTAACATTGTCATGAAGTATGCAAAAATCCAAGATTTGTTTTCTATCCGAGCCATCAAAGAATGAGTTCTTAGATCCTCATCAGAATGTCAATTTATTGGGGAATCCAATGGTGAATTTTCTAAAATTTGAGGCCTAAGTGGGGCCAAGTGTTTTGGAGCTGGCTCTTGTATGTAGCAAATAGAAAGTTGTCACGCAAGTGGTCAACCCTTCGTGGCTCCCCTCCTTACCACATGATTCCTAACCCAAGCGTTTTTTACAAAATTCTGTAGGGTCGGGGTTTTACTCCAAATGTTTTCAATTCAACTTGTGGGTTGGGACCATGTTGTCAGCAAATTTATTGCTCAACAATCATTTGATTTCAATAAAATATCAGCAAGACAATCCCATTTTTCTTATAGGTCGCAACTAGAATCGGGTCGTATAGGAAGTTAAAGGTTACATTGTCAAACATATAATCCATATCATCAAACATATAATCCATTTAGTTTAGTCTAAAATGGATACATGTATTCAGCGTTTTTTTTATTGGCAAATTTTCGCTAGATTTTGACCTCAAAACAAAAAATAAAATATTCTGTCTCAAATTCCCTGTTTTATCATGGATGAAATCGCCAAACTTCTCCAAATAAAGAATAAACTATGGATGAATTCACCAAATATGGATGATATAAATGGATTTAAAGTACAGTGGATGATCCATCCACTTATTTATATTTATATAAATAAATACTTATTGAGCCAAAAGAATATCGCATTGTGCTCAAGTCCACATTTCCCTTTGTTGTGCCTAGGGAAAATATTCTGTCTGAAATTCCCTGTTTTTTAATGGATGAAATCGCCAAACTTCTCCAAATAAGAAATAAACTATGGATGAATTCGGCAAATATGGATGATATAAATGGATTAAAGTACAGAGATGGATGATTCTAACCTAATTTCAGTGGATGAACAGAATGTACGGCTATCTTTTACAAAATTCTGTAGTCACTCGCGCTGTTTTCCAAATTTCATGAAAAAAAAACGCATCTATTATATATAAGAAAGATGTTTTACATATTATATAATTATCATAAAATCTTTAAATGAAATACACAAATAATTTCATTCCTCCACTATACAAAAATCCATCCACTTATCTTGATAAATATTTATTGAGCCAAAAAAACAATAATATCCCATTGTGCATAAGACCACATTTCCTCTCTTGTGCCTAGGTTATGCCAAATAATATCATCATGATTTGAAAAAGACTTTAAGCTTAATCCTTAACTTCCTACGCGACTCGTTTCAGGTTGCGTTGTTTGAATAAACCATCCTAACTTTTGCAGATGAATTTGTTTTACATCATTCTTTCCGAGCATGCCCACCTGCTCCATTTGGAGCAAACAAGCGACCTCCAAATTTTCTTCAAGGGATAGGGGTCAGAAAATTCTCCAGGCGGAGGAGAGTTGACTTGAAACGTGGGCCCCCCCTCATTAGGCCATTGAAGCATATTAGGCCAAGGATGCCAAAACTGTTACTTGACCTATTTGAAATCCAGTTTTCACCGATAGATCCTATTGGAAAATTTCCTAGTGCTTATGGGTATTGTAAGACAACCCCTAGCTAGAGGGACTTGTGTAATTATGGTTTTTGGGACGACATGTTTTGGAGGAAAGCTTTAGGCTTGATGGGTGAATATGTCAACCCTCACCAAAACACAGACTAAGTAGCCTATGAGTAAAATGTGGGTTTGATATGAAATTTGGCATGCACTTTGCATTTGTACTCTACATTATGTAAATTTGGGGTAGCCCTTTTGGAAAATTCAGAAAAGCCGCTTAATATGCTTGGTCAAAGCAAGTAAAGGATTTTTCCAAACCAAAAAAACAGAAAACGTCTACAAGAAAACAATATAATCTCTCAAACTCAACTGTGAAAATTCCTAAAATTTGGGGAGATTGTGTAGAGCCAGGTAGGTAGGTATGTGTACAGTCAATTTTTGTGGAGGAATGCTGGTAGGTGGGTAGCCTCCCATTAGTTCCAAGGGGTGGTAGGTTTTGGGAGTGAAAAAATTCACCTTGTAGGAAATCAAGGATTAAAGACCCCTAAAAGACAAGTTTTGCATGCAGCTAATCTTCTGCACCTAAACTTCTGCTTCCGAATGTGGATGTGGGCATTGCCTAGCCTTCAATGTAATCACCCCACTTAGAGAGTGGAGGATAGGGGTAGGCACAAATGCTCATGGTGTGACACTACCAAACATTAACTGATTTGTTCCATGCAAATCTTCCAAACTTTGGAGGTGACTATACTTGGAAACAATGGCCTGAAACAGTGTATTTGTACATATGCTTCTTTCTTGGACGAATGGGCATTCGATCGTTTCACCGAGTTTCTGAATGGATCACTAGAGCATGTAAACCCTCGCAAATAACTAGAAGAAGATGGATCAATTGTGTTTCTACATCTGTTGGGTTGTGATACAAATGGCCATGCACACCACCCTTACTCCCCTATTTATCTCAACAATATCAAGCTTGTGATCGTGGAGTGGAGAGCATAGTGAAGCTTATGGAGGACCGCTTCCCTGATGGAGAAACGGCTTACATCTTCAATGGCATGAGCTGACGTCACTCCACGGCAGTTATTAGGCCCCATGCGAAAGGTGTCTTCTCGTGGTGGGTATGTTGAACTACAAATAGCACACCATCATCAACATTATCCTCAGGGCTGGCAGGACCAGGTCCTCGAATACCAGCTCCCCAAGCAACAAGTGGTGTCTCTGTATTTGCTGGATCTCCATCTCCATGGCTGCTTGCATCAAGACGGTCAACGAGCAAAAGAAAATTAAATATGCACACATTTGCGACAACTATTTGAGCACTTGGCTTCCACCACTAGGCAAATGAAAACAGACCTTCCGTATTACCCTACTAAAAATTCATTGTAACAACGGTGCCCAACACATATTCTGAGCTACTCTTCAAATGAGAAGAGAACACACCTTTAACTCACAAATAGATAATTATGACTATGAACATTACTAGGGTGATATTGCCTCTGTCGTGCGCATACATATCGCTACACAACTACATCGCTGTCCAAACCACACCACACATATATGCACAATAAAGTAGTCTACCACAATGATAAACAAGCATAGAGACACTGTTGACACAAAACATATGAACTCCATCGCTATCACTCTTTATAATAGAAGTCGAGCCAGGGGCACCCCAAGCTATGGGGACTCCACCCCACAACAACCTACACTCCCATCATGAGTACACTCAGATCTAAACGCATGCAGGAGCTCGGTCGCGCAGGCTCAACTCGAGAGAGATGAGCCGCGCGACTGCCGCTCTCGTGAAGATAAGACGGACCAGGTGTCAAACTAAACTTGACACCTGATTTAACACTTGACCTAAATCCAAGTGTTAAATACAAATAACTAGTTTTATGCTAGCTGTTTTCACACTGTGCTTATTTAACTTGACAGCTGTCGTGCGCATACATATCGCTACACAACTACATCGTTGTCCAAACCACACCACACATATATGCACAATAAAGTAGTCTACCACAATCGCCCCCCTAGCTGGTGGATAGGTCCCTCTACCTCCAGATAGCTACAAGACGTAATAGCCATAGCCGTACTAAGTCCTCTATCACTGTCCCTATCGTACTCAAACTCTATAGACCAAGAGGCCGGGTACAAGAGTAGCCCCATCGTTAGTCGCCGTCTTGCAATCTATGAACTTGAGCCAGGACTTCGTGTATTCAAGGTCTCTTGTAGCTGGGCCTTGCGTTGCTTGTTAGCCTTCCATGGTTGTATCCACTCCCACTATCCAATGCATTGTGGACATAACCAATCCCCATCCGGAACCATCTCAAGAGGTGGAGTCAAGCATCCCATATGCCAACCTCTAGAGCATCGATCACACACCAGCATGGTGGCTGCCCCTTTAGCAGACCCACACAACATGCACCTCAAACCAGCAGATACCACTGCCAGGTTTGGGTCAATCCTGCCATCGACATTCGGAAGGTGACATGGCGCACAATTACGCACATGGTCCTTCCAAGTTATGCCATCCCGACCCTCCAAGACCAAGACGCCTGAGGGCAAGACCTCTCGAACCCTCAAAATAACACGTCCTGCAGTCACATCCAGGGTCGTAGGAGCAGTCTGCTGCAGATAGACATAGTCACCAGGGTTGAATCTCCGAACCCAGGACGATAGCCCCCACCACGTATGGTAGCATACCTCAACGTATCACGGTGTTGTGCAATGGCAAGGTTCTCGAAAGCCATGGGCATGACTCTCTTGAACAACTCTGCACGCTGCTCACATGCACGTGCCCACATGTCCGGATCGTCAAGGTTAAGAACTGTAGCAGCTTCTCTGCGAATGGATGTAGGCAAATCCGGCTCTCGGCCAAAGAGAAGAAAGTATGGTGAGAAGGAGGCAAGTGATGCTTGCTTGCTGAACCTGTAGCCCATGGCTAACCAGGGTAACTGAAGGTCCCAATCTCCTAGGTGTCCCTTCTGCAAGCCATACTTGCGCAAACCCCTCTTTACTGTCTGAACAACTCTCTCTGCCAAGCCATCGGCCTCAGGATGATCCCGAGAAGTGGTGCGGTGGTCTATCAAGGCCTTGTCACACAAAGCCTGAAACTCCCCCAAGAACTCTCTCCCTTGGTCCGTGAGTACCTCAGCTGGAGCACCGAATCGGCTAAGCACACAATCCAAGAATGCATACGCAGCTCCCTCACTAGCCTTATCAGGCAATGGAACCAATTCAATCCACTTGGAGAAGTGCTCCACCATCACCAACACGTACTTGTTGTGGCGCATGGTCAGTGGCAACGGCCCTGCGAAGTCAAGACTCCACCTGTAGCCCAATCCCATGATCGGAAGAGGGTGCAATTGTGGAGTAGGGGCGTTGAATGAAGCACGCACCCTGTCACACACCATGCACCTAGCCACAAATTGTTGCACCTCTGTGTGCATACCACGCCACCAATACTGCCCCTGCAGTAGACTATGAGTGCGTCGCACCCCAAAATGCCCCAACTCCTCATGGGCATGCCGCACTAACCGTGCCCGCTGTGTTGGGTGAGGCACAATCCTCACTCGACCATCCTCCCACACTCGGAGCAGGTGTGTCCCCTCCCACCTGAACCTCTTGGCTCGTTGTAGGATCCGATCCCTCTCCTTGGCAGTCATAGTGGCTGCCGTGTCTCCACTGCGGAGGTAGTCCAACACAACTGAATCCTCATGTATATCTTTGGCGCCACCCTGCTCATTGCTGGCCTCAGGGTCCTCAGACACTTGATCTACAGTCATCCCTGTTGTAGGTCCAACCTGGCCTTCCGCTGCCAAGATACACAGAAATGCAGATGCATGCCATCCGGGCACCATCTCCTCGTCCGTCTCACCATGCCACCGAGCTCCAGTGTCATCCTGCTGGCTCGTGCATGGATTGCGACTCAACCCATCTGCATTTCGATTGACCAAACCCGGTCGATGCACCACCTGAAAGTCATACTCTTGAAGGATGAGTGCCCACCGTGCAAGCTTCCCCGTAAGCTTGTCTGACTCCATCAACCACTTGAGTGGTTGGTGATCCGTGACAAGGGTGAAGAGATTGCCGTATAAATAGCACCTGAAGTGTGCCACGGCCCACACTGCAGCTAAGCATTCTCCCTCATATGAGCTATACTTAGACTCTGCAGCATTGTTCGAGCGGCTAGCATAAGCCACTACGAACTCTCTTCCCTCATCATCCACCTGTGTGAGCACCGCTCCAAGCCCCAGCATGCTCCAATCTGTATGCAGCTGAAAAGGACGCCCCCTGATAGGTCGTCTCAAGATGGGCGCCGAGGTCAACCTCGCCTTGAGCTCTTGAAAAGCTTGTTCTTGCTCATCTTCCCACTGCCACTCCTGGTCCACCTTGGTCAGCTTGGTTAGAGCCTTTGCAATGGCACTAAATCCCTTAACAAACCGTCTGTAATAGTTTGCTAACCCCATGAAAGCTCGAACTCGGCTCACATCCGTGGGGCGTGGAACCTGTGCAATGGACTCTACCTTAGTCTGCTGTACCCCCAATCCTCCAGGATATATCATGTGACCCAGATACTCAATCTGGTTGTGGAAAAACTTGCACTTGCCCGGATGTAACTTCAATCCGTGCGTCCTCAAGCGCTCAAATACCCCCTGAAGGTGTCTCTCATGCTCCTCCACCGTAGCACTAAAGATGATGATGTCATCTATGTAGCACCGAGCAAACTCCACCCCTGCTAGAATCCTGTCCATGACTCTTTGAAACTCAGCGGGAGCGTTTTTAAGCCCAAATGGTAAGAACCGCCACTGGTATAGGCAATCCTTCCCGTGCTCATTGATCCCCCAGAATGCCGTCTTTTGCTTATCCGCCTCCTTGATCGGCAACTGGTGATATCCGGATCGTAAATCCAACGTGCTAAAGACCTTGGAATGCCCAATGGCATCAAAGATCTCCTCTGGTGTTGGCATGGCATACCTATCGGACTTGGTCTGACGATTTACAGGCCGGTAATCACCGCACATACGTCTCTCCGTCCAATTGCCATAGACATCCTTCTTAGCTGGCATCATTGTGGCTGAAGCATACTCTCCACCAGAGAGCTCCACCAAACCTGCCTCCCAGAGATCTTGAGTCCTCATCTGAATCAAAGACCTCTCCATGTCACTGTATCTATAGGGTCTCCGAAAGATTGGCGTGTCAGTGGCCAACTCAATACGGATCTCTTGACCCTTCAGTGCTCCCAAGTCCTTCAAACTGAAGGCAAAGCAATTCCTGTAAGCCCTCAGGAACCGCCGTATACGTCGTCTCTCTCCTCGGTGACAATGGGTCCAATATCAGGCTCCCAATTGTCCTCCGTAACTGCAACCTTAAGTCCAGTGGGCTTAGAGGTAGAGGACGCGTCCCGTGGTTGCTATGCTGCAACCTTTGAGCAGTACTCCCCTTCCTGCTCAGTCAATGACAAGGCCTCATCCTGCCCCATCATCTCATCATTGAGAACCTCCTCATCCGAGATCCATCCTCAGCTCCTTCGCTGCCAACTGCCCTCTTCACCTACATCCCTCTGAACCTCGAGCACCTCCCACAGTGCCATGGATGTCTACACCTCGTGGTCCTCACCGGCTCGCCCCCACTCGCTGCCTGTACCGTCTCGGTAGGCAGAGAGACCATCAAGGGAAGTGCACTCCGCACTCTACGTTGCTCAGCCATAGCCAAGCTGACAATCCAGGTCAAGCAATTGAGATCCATTGCTTGCCCAACACCTGACGACGTGATGCCTCAGAAAGAGAAGGCACCGCCGTGGTCCCAGTGGAAAACCCATAGCCCGCTCTCGCTCGTCGGCATTAGGCTCCACTAACTGCTGCAACTGAGCATCCCACAGGAGGCCAGTCCACCATCCCGAAAAGCATGGGATCCTGGGAAGCTGAGCAGTGTAGGTAATGCTGCTCGTGGTTGACCCACTCTGTTGACCACTGCCAAAGGCGAACGGTCATCGTGTCTCACACGTTGAGACTGCCTTCCTGTGTCCAAAATGCCATCCACGGTGAGGTGTGCTGGCCGCTGCAACCCCCATCAAATGCACGCTTGAGCAGTGCGGGTGGCATCAGTTAGTCCACCATAGTCGTGGACGATGAGCCCGTGACCCCACTGCAGCTGCATCCAGCAATACTGCTGACCCAAGCCACGACCGGACTTGATGCACACTGGCCATCACCCTGGCCCGAGAATCACCCCAGTGGCACATTCTCCAAGATGTATGCTGGAGATACAGCCTTGATGAAGCTGCAAGTGGCGCAAAATCCGCACCATCTCCCAAACAGACCCGTCCTCGAGTCTCGCAATCCATTGCCATGCCCGGCTGATGAATGCCCTTGGCAGGGCCAACCTGCCACTACCAGATCAATGGAGCCAACCCGCTCCAAATCCTGCGCCCCCAGCAACGCAATGTCTGCTGGCAAGGCCTGTGCTGATATCCACGAACTGCAGACACAGCAACAACAACTCAGGGTACTGCTGCACCATCTGAGCAACATGGCGCAGTGAGACGCGTCGTGCAGTCTCATCCCTCTCCACATACAGGTAACGTCAAACTCGTACACCTGCCCTGCAGCACTGCAGCCAATCCGGTGCTGATCCCGCAAATAAGTCCAGAAGGCATATGCCTTCATCCGGCGCTGCCACACAAGAGGTGTGGTGTCCAATGGCGACAACTGAGGTGGCCCTGGTGCAATCACCGCACTCTCCTCCTCTCCTGACGGTACAAAAGCTTCTACCCAAGCTTGTTGCAACCGTCCATCAGCACTTGCTGCAAATCCTTGCTCGTACCCCACAACGAGTGTGAGCAACCATGGCAGGCAACTCCGCCGTACCATGCATGTCATCCTGCTCTGCTGGAGGTGGCACATCCTCTGCATGGCATTGCCTTCCAGCAACTCTCCAGGCCAACTAACTGCAGCTGTAAGGCGGCTAGTGTTGGCATCTTGCCCCGCTGGGCAGCCGCTATACCCCCAATGAATGTCACAGGGAGCTGTGCACGGCGACCATCGCCTGACTGCCATCCAGGCCTGTAGGATGCTGACTCCTCCCAAAAGTCCAGGGTGAAGCCCATGGGGTATAACACTGCCCCACCAACGAGGACATCGTAAGAGACCGCGTCTGTCACAATGGCCTTGGCTCGCATCACTGAGCCATCTACAGGATGATCCGGCTGCAGTCTAATACCAACTGATGCCGTGTCATGCCGCGAGCCTGCTCTGATCCTCCCAGAGATGTCTGTATCTGGAAAGGACAAGGCTCCATATCCGCCTCCATGAGGCCCAAACCTGCAATAGCAGCTCTGCCCAACATCAGTGGCTGAGCTCCCGAGTCCACAAGACCCGCAGTGGCCGGTACTTCTTGCCTGCCGGTCCTCAAAGTGAAAATGCCTCCCTGGTTGTCTAACAAGACAACTCCAGTGTCACCATGGCGCGCTCAAAGGCTGGCCTAGCTGGCAGCTCCGTCAACCTGGCAGCTGCAGCTTGCCAGGGCGCAGCCGTGGCAGTCTTGACCCTCAAATCCGAGGATCCCTCTGCCACTACACCTTCCACTACTCCGCAGAAGATGAAGTGCCCCCACTCTCACAGAGTGTTGCTGCAGTCTGAACACTGCAGCTGGCCTCACCCCCGGCGTCGCAATCATGGTGGCCGGAACAGTGGGGCTTGACACACTAGGTGGCTGCCCCCAATAACACACCGGCTGCACTAGCCTTGGTAGCAGGTGTCAGTGCTGCACGTGTAGCTCCCTCCCAATGGCATAGTAACCTCCGCCTCGGTAACAGTCGGGCGAGAACTAGGTGCCATGGATGGCGTTGACACTGTCTCCGCCAATGTGAATGACTGAGGAAGCCTCGCCTGACGGCTTGCCTCCCCACGCTGTGATCCAATTCCACCTCTGCACCTCGTGGCTCAGGAACTCGTGCTGCTTCCTCGAGTCACGGCTGCAGCAGACTCCACTGCTCTAGTGGTAGTGCTGGCTTTCCGCCATATCCCATGCCTCCCTATCTCCTCCATCAGGAGCAGGAGGTGGAACCATCCCGCCTGGGAGCCCGGTACCCCCACCCCACCACCTCCTATCTATAGC